>CAEFZY010001276.1:0-329361 GCA_903066815.1 Brachyrhaphis roseni
CCTCTATTCTATTTTTATTGCCTTTCAAGATGACATGTCTGTTCTTGGTGTTGGATTTTATCAAATAAATTTCCCTCCGGTGTGACTTATATATGGATTTTTCTTCTTTATTATGCATTTTATGGCTGGTGCGACTTATACTCCGGAGCGACTTATAGTCCGGAAAATACGGTAACTCACTAAACCTACAGTATTCATATTTTTATGTTAATTGGCCAACACCTTTAAGAGTGTTTTTGTTTTGTTGTTCAGACAATTTCTGAAATGATTTTGCACTCTAAAGTGGCAGCGCTTGGTAAGCTGGGCTAATGTGCCATGTTTTACAATCATGGGTGTGTTTTATAAAGGAGCTGAGTCATAATGTTTCCTGCCCAGAGATGTCAATCATAACGCCCACCCCATGCTGGCATACTTGGTTTGCTGTGATCCAGTGAAGTCCTCATGGTGTCCTGGCAAAATGTTAAAAGTGGGCATGATTTGCTTTCCATTTTGGACAAAAAAACAGAGAAAAACATCTTCATGGGAGCTTAGCTGTAGGTACAGTGAAATATGCAGTAAAAATGATTTAGTTTTACATTTATATAAAACTAAGAAAGATGTACTTCCCCAGCACAATCCCAGCTGAGCAGAGTGTGCAGTATATTCCTGAAAGGAGGACAGAAACATGGCTGTCTGAATGTCTTCGACAGCAGAGCCTGTTACCTCGGGTGGCCTTTGTGACAGTGGACAGACTTGATGGAGACATATGGTTTGTACGTGTATATAGAGATGTTATTGCCATGAGTAAACCCATCAATAAAAAGGACCTGCAAAAGAGTGGCGCTCATAAATGTTGTTTAATTGAAACTGTGCAGTAAGACTGCTTGCCTTTTCTATGGTTCATGCACACACAGGCACAGTTAAAATTACTTCTTTAAGACGAGATGAGAGGATGTTGTTCAATGCACAGCACTCTGCCAAAATTGCTTCCTCACAGGGCATTATAATTTCAGTGTTCTGGATGAGACAAATATTTTCCTGCTTCTATAATCCATTTGAAAATTGCTCACTGTTCTCACAGAAGTAATGGGTCATTTTCTTGATAAAAAGAAAGAAAGATGGAGTAATGTGTGGCAGACATCCTTGTATCACCACAGTACCAGTTTGTTAGGTCTGCAAGCTAATACTCTCAGCATTTCTTTTGGCATCCTTTTCCCCAACAGAATAAATACTGTATGTATGGGTACTTCATGAACTGAAATTTGAGCTAGAAATTTTACTATTACTAATTTTGTCTCTGTTTTGCATTGATGTAGGAGTTTGGCACAACACAATAGCTCAAAATCAGCTGCTCTCTGCTTCATTGTGCTTCCTTTCTTCTGCCCTGCTCTTTCTTCTCATACTTCCAAGTTTTGGTCATTGAAATTAATAATACATCATGAGTTACAGGCGGGGATATAGCTAGAAGGGAAGAACTTTAAAAATGATGATATATGCTCTTTGAAAAAGAAAGATGCACCTTCCTACCTGCCCGATAGCTCAGAAACAACAGCAGATTATTTTATCCTGCCCAGGCAAGACAAGATAATTACATATCCCGACTTAATCACCCACCTCAAAGCTCTTTTGGTTCTCCTCTTTTTGAGTTTGCTACCACATGCCAGTTGTTAAGTGTTGCAATGTTTTGGATCTTTACCTTTTTCATACAAGCATAATAAAGGGTGTAGGCACAGTCTATTAAATTTGAAAACCTGCTACAAGGGCGAACAGTTCTAAGTTTGCTGTTGGCCCAAACCCCGACAAGCTGTTATTCAAAAGTTCATTTGTCGGTAAGCATCCATCTGCTTGAAACTCTGCAGATTTTTTTTTGTTTTTGTTTTTTCTTAGATTTTCCATCTCTGAGTGTTAGTGTTTGAATGAGTTAAGTCAGCTAACTGCACTCACTGTCGTGGAGCAATGTAATTGTGATCAATGAAACATTGCTACTCTGCTTTAACCTCCTCGGCTAGCGGGAGTCCGTCACATTCTGATACTACATTTATTTCCTTCTGGTTTCATTCATTTATTCCACTTGGGAATACATAAATCTGCTGGTTGAACCCCTGCCCATTTATGCTGGATACTTTCCCTCCCAGGTTCTGTGGGGCAGCTGGCCTCTAGCTGAGCGCTAAGCGGGGTGGAGAAAAAGAAGAGAGGGCCCCTGAAAAGGTGCTTTGTGCTGGTTCAGAAGGGCCTGAGGCTTTCGCCTGTCAGAGGTTGTGGTTGTAGGCTGACAGCCAGGGTTTCAAACCCTCACTCACTGGCAGGGGCTACACTGCAATCTGGAGTGATGGGCCATTCCTGAACTGCAGCACAGAGCCAGGCTGTTCTGGGTTGGTGAGGATGTGGTGGAGGCACACAGAGGGAAGGCTGCAAAAATAAACCTCTGCTGAAATTTCTTGGCTCCGTTCATTTAAGCAGCGCTCCCAGAGTACAGATGCAGGGTGGCCTCATAGAGAGCTGCAGACTAAAGGAGAAATTACCTCCTTCACAAGGCTTACTGCGCAGATCTCTACAACACATTCATGAATGTGTTGCGGCTTGTTGACGGCTGTATCGGTTGATGATGATGACGGTAATTATATTTGAACTACGCTCAGATAAATCCTCAGGTTGCATTTGGGTTGTGAATGACTTGACAAAGACTCTGATAAAAAAGGAAAAGGGGGAAAAAAAGCGTTAGAGGAGTCGCCATCATTGGAGGACATTTATTATGTTTATGGAAGTCTGTGCCCTGGCTGTCATCAGCAGAAGCGAGTGGGAACAATCAGCACTAAACGTGTTGCCTGAAACACATTTAGGTAAAACACAGAGACAGGAGGTCTCTTGACTCAGACATTCACTGGATTTGTTTACTTTCAGATCCAGAGAAGCAACCATAGTAAAGGAGAAAGAAACACAGAGAGGCGGAGTGACCTGGAAGTCTCATAGAGTTTCAAAGTAAGTCAAAGGATGACATTTACTGTATAAGTGCACTGCTTAACTTCAGCTACACTTCAGAAGATAGTTAAAGGTGCATTTAGCATAAGGCAGAAAAATGTGAACCATATTGTGTTGGGTGTTTTTATGGGGAAGCTCTCTGTTCTTCTCCCTTCCAGCCCCCATGCTCCAAATCCTGCATCTGAATAAAGTTCCATGGCCCGTTTGGATCTGGCCCAAGCCAAGCAAATTATGACCCAAGATCTTTTTACATGAACTTCTGTCACGCACAACCACTAGAAAGAAGCATCTCCAGCTCTTCTGAACACTTATATGGGCCCTGTTTCATCCCATTTCTCCCAGAACAGCAACATTTTCTGTTGCTTGGGAATTATATACAAAACAGAAAAAAATGCTCTGAGTGGCTAGGGGAGCCAGATTCCTTCAAAACAGTTTACATATTTTAGCTGTGCAAGTTTAGCTCGTCTTTCTTTGATTCCTTCAAGAAAACAATGCTTAAATTTTGTATTTATGGGTTTTAAGATCCCTACATTTAATTGCTGCTTTGAATTAGATATAAAAAAATAAATGAATACACAAACTTAGTTTGGGCATGTCTCTGTTGTATGGAAAAATATCAAAATATGACTGTTGAGGAGTGATACAGGACAAGGCACCGTTGTGCTGATTCTAGCCTGAACTTTTACCATCGCACTGTAACTTCAAAATAGAAAATTTGAGGGTTTCTCTTCAGTTTTGTTTGAATTATCCTATTTGTTGTCTTCCACTTCTATTGTCTATGGCGTGCCACAGGTTTATGCTTTGAAACCATTATTGTTTACATTGTATCTGCTTCCCCTTCAGCAATTTTCTGACTTTTTGAACTTTTGCAAGGTAAAAATAAGTGGGCCGATCAAATTGTCCCAATGTGTTCCCAGGAGAACACTTTGCTCTCAGACTGCAACCATTAACTTATGGTTTGCTCTACCGATCATATTCTTGACCCTGTCTTTTTATGCTTAACCCTATTCTCTTCTGGAGAAAGCCACTAACGTTGCTATTGCTGCAAACAACTACACAATACTTTTACTGTTTTATTAGCTGTAAGCAGAAAATCATCATAGTTAACACAAATAAAATTTAGAAAACTTCTGTTTCTGTATAACCACTCTCTGCAATGTGTTTCAATTACTGAATTAAGTTTCTGGAATACACTGACTTTTCGCAATTTTAAAATCGATTATGACTAAATGAAACACAATGGAATATATTAGTTGCATTTTAATAAATTATTGCTTTGAGAATATATTTCTGTACGCAAACCAAATGTGTGTTATATAAAGAGCATTAAAATGACACCCGTTTCAACAGAAACGTTTTCCAAAGCCATCTGTGACTGCTACTTATCTAGACATGTCTTTTGGATAGTTCTGTAATGATGATGAACTGTAGAAGAACTATTAGCTTAGATGGATTAAGAGATCTTTAAATCCTCAGTGAACTAATCTTGAAACTAGTGGGAGGAAGTAAAATGTGAAGACCCAAAATAGCATCCTGAGGGACTCCACAACAGAACACTTAACCTTGATAAACAAAAAAACTTCTTTAAGACTACTACCCACAAAAGCAATCAAAGAAACCTATGGGCTATAAATCCAAACAACAACATAAGTGAATGTTATTATCTGATGTGTAAAAAGCAGCATTCAGAAACAATAAAACTTAAAAATGACTGCAATCCACAGTTAAATATAGACCTTTAAAATTTTTAAAAGCAATATTTTTGTGGTGTGGTGGAGTTTTTTGTGCAATTATTGTGGTGTCGTGGAGTTAAAATGTGATGTGATTGTAGTTCAACCATACAACACTGTTTGGCCATCAAAATCACATGCTGTCTTTTAATGTGTTATTTCTGCCAGTTTCTTTCTTGTTTTTCTTGCTTTCTGTAGTTTTGTTGAAAGCTCATTTTTTAAATCTACGCTTGTTTGGCGTTTCATGAAACACGTTTCTCTGTTTAGATTCCCATTAATGTTTCACACTGTAAATACTTTCACCACTTGCTGGTCCGTTCATTGGCTTCCTCCAAGTACTTACAAATGTTTTATTTGTTTTCCTGACAGGTTTGTGGTTTTTGAATCCAACAGTTGCATTCTATCACCTTCATTTGTACATCTTGTTTAATCATTATTCTTGTGTAATTATCAGAAATCCTCTGTAGGTCAAGAGAACATGCAAAACTTCTAAAAATGAGCTCTTGTGGGAATGCTGTTGTGTCTAGATCACAATCACTTAAATGTAGTTTAATGGCTGAGATTTAATGGCTGAAATAGCAACTGAGGTAACTTAGAGAGAAATAATGGGCAAACATACAAATTATATAGGCTGAGATGTTAAAACTGCTTTCAACCATCAAAATTTAAGTAGCTAAACTTGCACCTATTAGGAATAAAAATTGTTCTGTACAGTACTGCTTTTTGATATATCTTTAAAGTAGTATTGCACAGACATTTGAGCCAGAAAGTGCACCGCACCTCTAAAGTTCAGCTCAGTGTGAGCCCCTCATATGACCATGTTGTTTACAGCAGTGTTAAGTGTGTGCCCCTCCAGGATCAGACGGATACATAATCCCCTCTTCAGTCCCACTGCGGCCCAGATTGTGTGAAAGTGGACAAGGGTGATAGCAGACAGGGTGCCGCTCTCCAGACCATGCAATCCACCAGGCGGCTTCAAAAACTGAATTGAAATCCACTAGCTTGTTCTTGGACAAACAGACATGCGATATTAAAGCACAAGATCAAACGGTGGAGGCAAAAACAGGCTACGGGAAAAAAGGTTTTTGACTTTTCGCTGAGATAGTACCAAGCAGTTTTTCTGCTCTCCCTGTGTTTTTATGTCATGTCACCTTGTAAAACAATTTTATTGGCTTTCCAAACCTCATGGCTTTGAGTGCCAGGAGGTAGATTGTGGGAGTTTTAAATCCTTCCAGGATTAGCTCTGAAAGCAGTGGTAGAACATCCCCAGCTTCAGCTCACAAACTAGGAAACTTTTTAATCTCCCTTCCTGTCTTTGGTTTCTCTCCCCAGCATAGAAAGAGATGGGCTGAGGAAGGGTTAGGGCTGTGGATCAGTAGGAAAATTAGTCAGGAGTTTGTAAGTTTGCTTCCAGCGTCTACAAACTAAATATCTAATGTCTCCAAACAAGAATCGGAGTCCTAAGTTACCTACTGATATTGATATGTATGCGACTCAGCGAGGCTGGAAAAAGGGCAGTCCATTTACCATTTTATGATCTTAAAAAGCAAGAAAAGGAATCGGGCCCAAAATACAGGCTTGAGGCACATCAAAAAAGAGGTGTCATTTCTGACATGATCTAAGAGGCTAGAAAAGCTCTCAGAAAAACATGATATAGAGACAATTTCAAAAAGACAATTTCAAAACACAAACATTAATCTAATGGGGAAATATTCAATATCTGAATTATGTTTTCGAAGTTGTATCACCAGTACTGTTTTGAGGCAGACCAAGAGGAAGGCAATACATCTAGCTGACTTTGAATCCACTTGCTCCCTGAGTCCCAAAACACAGGATATAAAGTGCAAAAGCAGTCATTTGTAACATATCCAATACCATTTAGCTGTCAGAAGACATAACTCTGAGGTGCTAAATGAGGAATCCATATAAACAAGGGGAGACAGAAGAAATGGGAAATGGGGTTTGATGTGTGTGTTCCTCTAATCAAATAGGTGTTGCCTATAAGCTAATTTCTTTCTGTTGTGTATGTCTGTCCAACCAATCCCAAGTTTGGCCTCTGTGCTATTAAACTGCTTTAAATCATGAAATCAGTGCTCAGCTGGGGGATTTCTACTTTCTGGCAACACCAGTTATTCATGTTATATACTGCCATGGGGACAGGACTCTGACAGGACTGCAATAAAAATATTTGAGAATCTATTTTGCTTTATATGCAGTGGACAGAAAGTTAGTTTTCATTGTCATTTGAACCAGGGTTTTTGTCAGTCAAATCTCTACTTCTTCCTCAGGCCTCACTCTGACGAATTATACAATTTTTTCCTACAAAAGGACAAAATAAATCCAAAAGGAAATAATGAGAGTCACAGTACACTGATGCAAGAGACTGAATGTATGTATTCCTCACTTTTCATAAATCTGCTTGAAAAAATATTTTAAAAAACATTCAGCATCTTCCTTCCATTTCACATTTTATAAAATCCCAATAACATAGAAGTTTGTGAGTTTAATGTGACAAAATGTGTTTGTAAGGCAACGTATATGTAAGAAAAAGATGTAACCGCAAAACTCCTGAGTCCAGCTTGCAACTGACTGGAATCTAAAACAGCCAAGACTAAATGCAACGCTCTTGGTGAATAATTGTCAAAAATAAAAGCTAACTCTAAAGAATCACAGGCACTACCCACTAAAAAAACACTGTGTGTGTATTCATCCCCACTCAGACACATCAATCCATGCTGAGACACAGACGAAGAAGTAGGGAAGCCAAAGACAGCTGTCATACGAACACATTCAGAGCAAATTTAATCACCGTAATGATCCTCATCAATCAGAGTTGAGGTAAATAGGAATTTGTGTGGAGGTTGAATCATGTCTGATAAATAGATTCCATTTAATTTGTCCTGGAGATGAGCAATGAGGTAAAGATGTTTCTCAAATTTGATTTCCCATTAGCCCGGCGATGTGAAGAGGAGCAGTCACAGACATCCAGTGATTGATATGATGTTGTTTATCTTGAAGATGGACCCACTGAATTGTTTCATTAGTTTTTTTTCTATTTGATAATTTCGTTCTACTGCAACCCTTTTATTTCAACATGCTTCAAAAGAAAAATACTCCATGTTTTCCTCCTCTGGCTTCCTCTCTGTGCATTCCCCACCTCTCTGTTTATGCGTGAGCGTGCGTGTGTGTCCGTCTATGGTTTCCTGTGTGGCATGATCTCCAGATTTTACTCTTGGAGAAAATTTATGGTGGAGGATGTTTGGTCTTCCTCTAGCTTCAGGGCAGGAAAACCCGTTAAATATGTGCAAGCAATAAAAAAGACCAGCGTGTTGGGCTTAGACTGTGGAAATAACAACATACACATGCACGTTATGTATGATGACACACACACACGGACACACACACACGCAGTGTTGTCTGTATAAGTTGGGAGCCAAAAAGTTGCGGAAGTCATATTAACTGGGATGGTGACAAAGGAAAGGAATTGGGAAAGTGAGTTTCTGCAATTCTTGGCGCTGCTTTCACACCCTGTAACATTCCTTAGGTAAGAAAATCCAAAGCATTAAAATGTCTAACCCCTGAGGTTGTCCAAAAACAGCTGTGCCCATTGTGTTTCAGGGAATTGTTAATTATCTGGCGACATAAAAACAACATTTTAACCAATACTGGTACTTCAGTGTTTACCTGTGGTTTCAACTCTGCGTGGAAGAATTCTACATATTTTCTCTTATTTTTTTAATGGTTTGGAAACCATTTCTACTTTGGAAGATGTTGGGTGTTTGCTGAGACCCAGGCAGTCTGAGTGGTTATTAAAAATCAAATCACTGTGGTAACTTTTTATGCGCTGCAATTATACGAGGACAGGGGGAGGATCTGTTATTTTTCAGAATTAATATTTATTGAAAGAATCAACATAGAACAGTTCACTAAAGGTTGCAATCAAGAGTTCATTTGCTTCTGATGAACTAAAAACTAATGGAAATAAAACTAAAAATTTTATTCCTGTGATGTTATCATCAGTAATGGTTCTTTTGCTTGTATATCACAGTGAGCTTGTTGAGAGAGCAAATGAAATTCCAAGAGTTGAAATTCATCAGATGTACACAGATTGATACAACATATATCTGACTAACTTGTTTGGCTCTCTACGCTCCAAGAATTTTTTTTTTATTTTTTCAAGATGAAATTACATATTTGTATGGCAACTAAGGAAACAATTATTGATATTTACATCACCGAATGTCAAAAATCCCTACATTCTGCATTTGTGTCACTCGAGGTGGCATCATGTTGAAGTAACTCTGTTACTTTCGTTCAGATTTTTCCTTTTTAAAATTTTTTTCCTCCATTCTTTCCTCCAACTATTCTCTGTGGTTTAGGATGCTGTGCAGCTGGAAGTATTTTTGCTTTTCTACTTTTGAGCATTTGTCATGATGCATAGCCATCGCAGCAAGGTGGTTTACAACTAGAAGTAGCTGATTAACATCACAAAAGCTCAAATAATTCCTCAACTGCAACCATAAATCCCAAATGAGTTGAAAAGGAGGCACCGTGGATCCAGAGCAGGAACAAAAAGGGGAAAGAGAAGGAGGAAGTTCAAACCATTTCTTCCATCGATCATAATACGTAATGCAAAATCATTAGCTAACAGGTTGGATGCTGTGAAACCTCTGGAGATTACAATGCAAAGAAGGATTTGTCATAAAATAAAGAATATTATGGACAACCTCGTCATCATACTGTGTTACAACAACACATTGTCTTCAGTCAGATTCTCCTTCAGATCTACTGTGATGCATGAGATCATCCCTGCCCACAGCCATCGGTATTCACCACAGAATCTTTGAAGAAACTTGGATAATATGAGTAATAACAATATTTAATTTCTTTCTTCGATATTTTTTTAATTGAATTGAAAAAATATTCCTCAACAGCCTTGAAATAAATATGCAAATAAAATATTTTAGAATTAAATTTGGAGTTGCAGAAAGTTAGAAAGCACATCTAACGGGTAAAAAAAAACAGTCTTGCAGAGCCTAATTTATAATTACATAACATAATACAGTGTGCGAAGCAAAACAAAGCCTCTATGTAACTGCAAAGGTTGCATAAATGACCTTGTTACTGGGTTGGGTCAATTTTTTTATTTTTTTTTTAGATTGAACACCACAGCCTCTCAGCGGCCAAAGCTATTGGGAGAGGAGTTGTCACAAAGGTATTATCAGCCAACCAGAAATGGGTTAAGGATGTTACTATAGCAACAACTCTACTAGTACATTTATATTTCCTGTTGGCATCTTAGAGGCAGAGCTTATGCAGAAGCTGAACATCAACAATATCCTTAATCACAATGATGTTGCTTTTTATCCCCCTTAAAGTTAGATTTTTCTTTTACTTCTGCTGAACATATAGTTTTAATTTAACCACAACAATAAGATTAATGTGCCTTAAGTTTTCCAGGAGTTAATGAGCAAGAGTGAGCAAGTATCAGACTTTACAGGGAACAGTATAAAAGCAAAGCCGTACAGCAACAGTTTGGAATGTCACAACGTATTCATTATTTTGAGAAAGTTGCTCTTACGGCTAACCCAAAGGTTCTTTTTGTCTAAGTCATAAAATCTAGCTTGGTAGCTGATGTGGGAAGGAGAGCAAGGAACCTTTGTAAAAGGTCAAAATCTAAAAGTTAGTTCATGCTATATTTCCTGATTCTTTGCTTGTCTTCTTGTCTGATGGAAAGAAACTTGGAGGAATAACAGAATGATAGACGACTTCTCTTTAATGTCAATGTGTGAAACTGTGGAAAGGGCGGTGTGTTTGTTCACAAACATTAATCTCCCTGCTGCCTAAAGGTTGATGAGGCGGTGTTTACACACTGACCACATTTTTTCCCCCCTCTTTCAGTAATGAGGCCAACTGGATGTACTCCAGTGAAAATAAAATGAAGGAAGAGATGGTAATCTCTTCAGCCATTTTCACATACTTGGAGAGGCGAGGCCTGCTGCAGTGTGCCGCTGATGGGGAAATCTATAAGCACTTTTTCAGTGATGGCGGGAACATAGGACGGAGATTCTTAGATTACACCCTTGGACTGAGGAATGCTCACCTCATGTCAAATATTTGAGTGTGAGTCATTGAGGTTGTGAATCCTCTAAATCTGGTACAGTTCTTTCATGGGGCTTCAGGAACCATTGTTAATCGTCTATTCACCTCCACCCTTCTCCTCCCACATTGCTGCTGTCTCCACTTTGTGGCATTACAGTAAAACTATGGTCCAATTAAGTTGGGGCTATGAGGAGGAGGGGGCAAGGGGTTGTTAGTGGTTAAGGTTCAGGGTCTGGCTGCATGCTGCTGTTTTTGGCGTGATGATATCTGCTTAGACTCAGACTGAGGTCAAAGATTTGGGCCACTAGGGACAAGGGTGTACAGAAAATGGATGGATGGATATATATTCTACTTTTATACAGAAAAAGGGACCAAGAAACATGGGTCTGAAATAACTCCTGCCATTATAAACAAAACTAGATTATCTTAACAAAAAAGAAGATCTTTCTAATGGAAATATTGAATGGATATGTAACTTCTCATTGTCAATAGAGAATGATGGAGGGAGCACTTTTACTTTCCCCCAAAATCCTAAGCAAACTTAGGTAGAGGTTAATGAGATTTTCAAAAGTAAGTAGGTGAAGAGAGATTTCTCCTCACCCACAAAAAAAACAGTCACATTTTTCATAATTGTTTAATTAGATTTAAGTCTGGGCACTGGCTGAGCACCCAAGGACGAATGCAGGCTGCTCTCAAAGCCATTTCTTTATTACCTTAACTGTGAATTGTGTTGGAAGGTGAATCATCACCTTAGTCTGAAAGTGGTTCAAACTTTTTCCATTTCCAAATAATGGATAAAATGATGCATCTCAGGAAGTTCAAATTTGAATTGTGATATAAAGCAGTCTCAGCTCTCTACAGACATTTCCTTTGATTTGTTTCTGCTAATTTCCAAATCATGCTTAATCAACTGAGGTGATAAAATTGCAGAAGCACCTTAAGAGTGTAGAAATTCTTTCCACTTTGTAGTCTGTGATCAAACTTTGGAGAAAAAAAATTACAGCAAACATCTCCCTATTCACGTTTCAGTGTTTGTGAAATCACCTATTTGTGGATTTTTCCTGTGTAAAGCAACATCAAAGTATTAGCTTAAAATGAGCCTATTCATGAATTTTTTTGAAGAATTTATCTAAACATTTATAAAGAAAATGTAGCTTGGGAAACAGATATCTAGGCAATTTGACATTCTATCAGCTGGTGTTTTCAAAGCAGCCAATACACAAGCACTATTCATTTTCCTTGAAACTGACTGGCTGTAGTGGAGTGGAGATATTACTTTCTGCAGTAAAGCTAAGATCGTTTATACTGAATGTAACAGTGCATATTAAGGTATATTTGGTGATTAAACTATTAAATTATGTAATTATAAGCAATTTTATAGGAGTTCTTAAGTATTCCCATATTTTTGCTATCTGTAGGCAGTTGTGGTCCATGACCTCTTTTGGGGAGTCATTAATATTTGATTATATTTAGAATAAGCCTGAACAATAAGTCCTGTAAATACTTCTCAAATGCAACAATGTATGCTATTTAAAGCATAGGGAAGATTGAACAACCAAAAAAAAGTTAATCGAAAGTCCAGAGATTTCTTGCCAAAATTCGTCAACAGATTAATTTGTTTTTTTCTGTTTCTCTGAAATCTCTACTTTTTGTTTAGTTGTCACTTTTCTGTCTGTAGAAGCATAGAACTAAACAAAGCAATTTATTTTCTATTACATAAAACACTTATGAGAAGTATATTTTCCACGACAGCTGTGTTTCATTGGTGGCCGGAAGGACACAAGGACTTACATGAATATCCACTTCTTTTTTTTTTTTTTGCAATTGCAAATATAAGGAAAATAATGCCTGCAATTTACATCTCCACCACTTTATAAATCTTCTATCTACCCTTGGTTATTAAAACAAAGATAAACCAGAATGTCCTGTGAGTGTACAAGCACCATTTGTTTTATAAACAACACCCACAACATGTCAGTTCCTACATCATTTCCACCCATCAGGGTATCGTTTTCCTAAAGCCCAAACACATCAGTTAATTGCTGACATGGTCCTGATGAATTACAAACTGTTTCATTGGTGGGGCTCCAGCTTGGTGTGAGCACCACATGCAGTGTGTTCCTGGAAGACGAAGGGTTGAGAAGAGCCAAGCTGTTGTCAGAAACAGACTGCAAACACACAAAGAGGCTCTGAGAACCAGCGCCGACCATATGGTGGTACTCATGAACATAGTCAGAGTTGCACCATTTTATTATAAATAAGCTTACTTAAAACTGAAATATGTTTGTGTTTATTTTCTCAAATGGAATTTGGATTTGTGCAATGGATAAACATTTACAGCCACACGAGAAGTAATTCATAAAATTTATGAAGCTGGAATTGCTGTTTGGGTTTCTTAAGTGGGATGAGGTTACTCTCTAGACCCTAGATAAACTCTTACTCCACATTATTGAGGTTCATTTTCTGCACACCAAATAGGTTCAGGATAAACTTGTAGAGAAATTTAAAGCAGGTTAGTTTATAAATGTGTTCAATCTGTTTAATGCATCATCTGAAAATGAAACATATATGGCACCAGGTCACAAAACCATGGCTATTTATCTAAACTGACAGACTGAGCAAAAGGATTTCTAGTGTGCCACAAGCCATTTCAGTTACACAGTAAATATGGGGGAAAATGCTCTGGTCAGATATGACCAATGCTGAACTTTTGCAATACTCAACTTGTGGTAAATAACTGACATTGCTCATGAATACATTGTCAACATGAAAGACAGGGTGGCAGTGTCATCCACTGGGGTTGCCTTCATTCCACAGGGACATTAAAACTGGCTACACTTTATGGAAACAGATAAAAATAATTCTGGAAGAAAACTTTTTAGAGGCTGTAAGAGACTTGAGACTGAGGCTGGAGGTTCATCTTCCAAAAGAACAATGACCCTAAACCAGAGGTACAGTTGAACAGTTTAGATCAAAGCTGTGTTAGAATGACCCAGTCAAAGTCCCGCTTCAATGAAAATCATTCACAGTTCCTCTCTATCCAATTTGACTGAGCTGTTTTGTTCAGTCTTGGATGGATAAGGATTTCAGCTGCAGAGCTAGTAAACACCCCCACCAAGTTCTGCAGCTGCAACTGCAGTGGAAGGTGGTTATTGACTTAGGTGACGCAACACAAATACACACCACATGTTTTAGATTTATATTAGTTAAAATAATAATGAAAAGTAAACAGCCATGCATTCTTTTCCTTTCACTTGACAATTATGCACAATTTTGATGTTAAGAAATGTGGAAAGGTTTAAGTGGTAAGAAACGTCTTCAAGGCACTGTATGCTTCAGCTAATTTGTGTTCTTAATAATTCATAAAACAGAAACTCAGGATGTTTACTTGATCAGCACAATTTTACTTGTTCAGCTATCTTGCATATGATGTTCCTCACACAGACACGTTGGTGCCAGGTGAACCCAAAGTCGCAGTATCTTTGGTTAGTTTTAGGTTACCAAGTGGATGATTCTCTGCTCGACTAACAGGGAGTTGATTCATTGCATGGGTAAAAGGTGATCAATGGTCCATTGCATCAGATAAGCACCTGACTGGGTGGTTGGATGGATCTCCTCTTAGGAACTGAGGGCAAACAATGAGGGCCCAGAACCACCAGAAGGCCCAAGAAAATTAAAGGACAATCGGAGCTTTTCATTGTGGGCAGTGAGGTGAGTGCCCAGCTCGGTGAAGGGCACAGAGGGCAGCAGACGCAATAAAGGCTCTGTGATAAACGTGAAAATCACTTAGTTGATGGATGTGATGAACTTGATCCAGTCAGAGCGTGAGTGTTTCTGCACTTGTGCAGCAAGAATGCAGAGTCAGATGACAGCGAAAGATGACAATGCTTGGTGACACAGTTGATGAATGATGTGTTAATGGGCTGGAGATGGGCCTCCAGATGGAGAAAGTGAGGGATAAAGCATGAAGAGGAGGAGTGAGGAGGGAAGATGAGAATATTTTTTTGCTACTTGATGCTGAAATGTCTTTCATAAACTGTGATCTCATGAGTCTGAGTAGAAACAGCTGTCCACAGCTGGCTCTCTCAGAGACACAGTGATGTCTGCAGATAAAAAGAAACAAGAAGAGAAGAAGACACATGCTAAGCTGGAGGTACTGAAACAGTAAATCTCACCTGTGTTCAGAATCATTTATTTTACATGGATTCCTGTCATGGATAGGAAAACAAAGCAGCACATGAAGCGCTTATCTTTCTCAACATTAAACCTGAAGTGATTTGGCACTGTAGATATTCTTCAACATGAAAGTTTTATTAAAAGTTTTGTCAAAAGATCAAATTTTTTTATTATTGCATCTTTACTGTGCTCACCACTATGTTCAGTTGTTGAGCCTGTCTGTTACAGTTTTCACTTCATCCTCTTCTTTTCCTCATGTTGTGAAGTCACCTTGTTAAAATAATAACAAAATTGCATAATTTAAGTCAAATAAGCCTTTCCATTTTGTCAAATAAAGCAATTATGCCAATACCCTATATACTTATTTGTAACACATGTAAAAATGTGTAAAAACAAAAACATTTTAATACAGTAGAATAAACTCACACTAAAATAATCGAGGAAAAAAAATCTAACTTTTAATTCAAAGACATTTACACAGCCT
Organism: Brachyrhaphis roseni; assembly: GCA_903066815.1. Lineage (NCBI taxonomy): Eukaryota > Metazoa > Chordata > Actinopteri > Cyprinodontiformes > Poeciliidae > Brachyrhaphis > Brachyrhaphis roseni. The sequence goes on from CAEFZY010001276.1 coordinate 15,451, forward strand.
GGGAAAAAAATCCAATATTAAGAAATAATTGTTTGTTATACAACAATTGGCGCGACAAATATTTGCACCTCTCACAATTCATATAAATGCTTCCATTAGAGTGTGGGAACTCTTAAATAATCCATGACTTTTTGTTTCTTTGGGGTATAAATTTGATACGAGCCTCTTAGCCTCTCTTCAAAATGTTACAGAAAAGAGAACAAGCTTTTTAAGTAAGTGCTGACAAGTGCTGATATTTATGAATAATGAAATAGCTACAAGAAAATAGCCAGATAATTGTTTTTCTAACCATCTTTATGAGGGTAATTCAGGAGGATGCAGTATGTTGATGTTACCTCCATATCAACAGGCATCCTCTGGTTCTGGAACATAAACCTAATGAAAAAAGCGTTTTATATGAAAAAAAAAAAGATTTTATATGTTTCCTCAGTTTCTGTCTTACAGTGTTTCATCATTGAAAGAATATATTTTTGTTTTGTCTCCTAGAAAGTTTCCTCTTAACCCGATCCCTGATGTTTCTGGGTAAACCACGCTGGAAGCCTCTCATTTAGCACACAACCACTTTGCCCTTGGAGCTTTGGCGCACCAGGAAGAGCGGCTTACCACATGAAGCTGCTGGCAGATGAAATTCTTACTCATCCCACAAAACAGACACATGCATATTTTTTTAGATTTTAAAAATGTTCAGATAATGCTCCAAACCAGCAGCAATAATGGGTATACTGAATCTATTTTCTCAGATCATTGTTGACGTTTCTTGATAGTTTAGCAACATGAATTTGGGAAAGCAGGCTTCAGCGCAAAGATCCGCTACTTTTTGGTTTTGTTTCACAAAAATGTAACTTCTCTTTTTAAAAAGCCAGCACCATGACATTAGATTTGGTCTAAGTAAGTTCAGTTGGTACCCTAAAACCTCCAATATTTGAGTTGCTAGTGCTAGTTGCTAGAGTTGCAGTGACCTCACCTGGCAAGGTCACTGGCAAGACAGTTATGCCTTGCCAGACATAACAGACATAATTGTCTGGCAAGGCAGTTATGTCAAGACAGTTGTGTCTGTTAGCAAAATAACTAACAGACATCTCAGTTAGTTATTTTGCTAACTGATGGTGGCCTAGCTGATGGGAGAAAAGTGAATTCCTTTAAGATCATTCCTTCGTTCTTCTTCAGACAAACATTTCCTCTCTTAATGTCAGGTATGTAGAAGAAAAAATGTGTTTTCTTTAAAGTCTAGAGAGAGAGTAGAAAATTTGATCAAGTTAAATCTTTAATGTGGTTTTATACAGGGAATGAACATTAGTACGGTAGTTGGTTTTCATGGAGGTTATTTTACATTTCCTTCTTTTTGTTCAATCATTCGCTAGTGAGTAGATTTGTTTATTTACTAATTTGTTAATTCTTCTTATGCTACTGGCTGGCTCCAGTAACAAACTCCAGTAAATGTAGCTTAAATCTACAAAATGTCATTGTTTTTTTCTCAAAATGTACAGTAACTCCATGACTAGGTAAAGGATTGATCCTATATTGATTTTTCAAGAGACTTAGATGTTTATAGAAAATATCTGTGGTTTGAGTTCTTTTAATTCAAAATATAAATGAAAACATGACTCATCAATAGTCTTAATGTATATATGAACACACATTTCTGAGAAATGCTTTACGAACCAAGAGGACAAACTATCTGCAGAACAGAAGCCTTAATATGTTTACAGCCAGGACACGTCCTCACCTACACCCTGCTGACACTGACTGGCATTTAACACTCGCATTGCCAAGTTCTTGTTATGAAAGACTAGTCCCTCTCTGTGTGAGTCAAAGGTACCTGACTGATGATAATAACAGAGTACAAGAGGTAAGGTGGAGAAAGAAGAGTAGAGAGTGAGAGGGACAGGAAAACATTTTTACAAGCCTGCGCTGTGATTCACTCTGACCCTGGGGTCCAGTCAGCAGAGGTTCAGCTGCTTTATTGAGTGCTTGGCAGCTCGCTGTGTGAAGGGATTTAAACAGTTATGTTTAAATCCCTGTAGCCAGAGCTTCTGCTCCTGTTAGCATGCGGTGCAGGGGGTGCAGGTGAATTTCATGTCTAGTGCCTACTGTGTTCGTAGGAGGCTGGATCTCATGAACCAGCATGGTGAACCTTAGACAAAAAGGCAGAAATCCTTGGTGATGGGTAAGGGGTTAACTCTGTTTCTGTGGGATCAAGAAAAAGCATTTGTGGTCAAGTCAAGTCTGAATTCATCTGGATAAGTTTGGGAACAAAAGAGAAATTAACTCACTAATGCAGAGACTTCAAGTTGTGGGTGGTTGCTAAATGTTGGCAAAACCAGTTTGCACAAGTTTGACATATTGAAACTAGAGTGAAAGGTAGATCTGTGACACAAGAGTGACAACTCTACCAATTTCTTAACTAATGTATTTTGATTTTATTGTGGAGTTAGTGTATAATGTGCTTTAATCGCTCATAGTGTATTAAAATGTGGAGGCACTTTGTTTAGTGCACAATGTCCAAGGCAAATTTCTTCTATGAGCACAATCAAGTACCCATCTATCCATCTATCCATCTTAAAAAAAAGTTATAGTAACATTAAAAATGCTCAAGTTAAATTTGTTCTGTAAGAATTAATGGATGTGTTATTTGATATTTTTGGTAAAAATAATTATTTCTTAAATTTTTTAAAAGTTTTTGTTAAGAGGAGGCTTGTAAAGCCCATGGTGGATGTTGCTCCTGAGCTGTCAGGTGATTTAAATGTTTTATCTTTATTCATTTTTTAAAATCTTCTTCATGTTTGAATTCTTGCTTAGTTTAAGCTTAACATTTGCACTCTTGATCGTTCAGGTAATGAAAGACTAGAGCATGTCTCATTACCTGAACCATTGCCAGATATAACTTCTAATATGAAAATAATGAGTAAAAATTGTCAAGCAGACACTAGAATAAAGCAAAGTTCTGCAAGGCAGCCTAGTTTGTGCTTTTTCACTCCATAGCTTTCACTGATGAAGTTTGGCCTTTTCTCAAACTTTTAGTTCCATTATGTGTGTTTTTTTATTTTATTTTTTTTTATCAATGATGTATTTGTTGCATTGTTATTTAGGCCCCTGTTGTGAAAAAAAGAGTCATTCTTTTGTTGTATGTTGGAAATACGTTTTAGTTAACTCCTTGGCCAACTATTCCTCTAATCTATTACACACCACACCGAGGTGTTTCAACTTGTTGAAGACAAAGAGAGAAGATTGCCGCACACCTCCACTGCAGGGTGGGATTATGTACCTTTCCATGCTGGGAAATTGCTAAAAAAAGAATAACTCCAGTGAAGCCTCTCCAAGTGGCTTATTATTCATTAACTATAATTCTGCCTTGCAGTGCCAACAAACAGAAACATAATGAAGAGCACCTTGAGGCGCACCAGCGCGCAGTCATAATGAAAACACCCAGCGTTGGCATGAAGTCATCCTGCAAGACTGCACATGCAGCCTCACCAGCAAACAGCAAACACAGAGCAGCTTCCCTCGTCTTTTCTCTTCAGCAAAATGCCTGAAGGGGAAAGAGGAGGAGGAAAGGTCAGGGAAGAGAAAATCAATGAATCGTTAATAAAGATGTTTACTCCTTGAGTATTATGGATGAGCACAGGTTCCCCATAAACAACCTGATCTAAAGTAAAACATAATTCGATTTACTTTACAATAAATTAAATTGAAACCAATGTAAGCACATTGTGCTTAATGATTAATCTTAAACTCCTCGTAAACATGGAGTCCTGTACTTGCCGACTTAAGTGCATTGCAAAAAGATTAGGCCTGTAAAGCTTTCAGAAGATGATTTGGCATGTGGCATTTCACCCATTTTTACTCTAATTTTATGTCCACATTGTCATTTAGACACATTCTTTATCCCTTTCAAGCCACCTCATGCCTGGGTACTTTACTAATACATTTACATTTATGGAGAGCTGAGTGTCTTGACGTTTTAAGGTAAATAATCAAAATATGTTGCACTGTGCTCAGATGAAATCCTTACAAGAACAACTCCTTGTAATTTTCCAAATATTTTACATCACAGTATTTCTATTGATAAAGTTCTAACTCACATTTTGGTTGGTCTATAATTGAAGGATGATCCCTAATCAAGCCCAAAATGACTATGAGCAACCTCCTGTTGTACCCTTTGAATTTGTTTCACATTTTCCCTATAAAACAAACATGCCACAACCTATTTGGATTTTATTTGACAAATCACCACAAAAAATGTGAAAAGCACAGACTGCATTTGCTTAACCATGTTGACTCAACAACTTGTGGAACCACTTTTGAGGTATGTTTCCACCAGCTACACTCTAGCTGACAGACCCCTATTTTTCTTTTTAAAAAAGCTCAGCCACATTGCATGGAGGCAACTTTTCAAGTCTTGCTACAGATTTTCATTTGGATCTAAGTTTAAACTGTGACTGGATAAATCTAACTCATGGATATTCTGTGTGGAATCAGATTACAAGGAACAGAATACATATGTATGCCACACTTTTAAGATTTATATTTCTTAAACCTCGAAAACAGTGGAGACTTTTCAATCCACTTCAGTTTACTTTGTGTTGGTCTCTGACACAAAAATCTCAATGAACTATGCATTAAAGTTTGTGGTTGTAACAGGAGAAAATCTCTATCAGACAGATGCCAAAAAATACAACACAATTTGCTTTACAAAGTATTGGCAATAATTAACAGGAAGTTATCCAGGATGAGAAGAAATACTAAACACAAGCTTCCAATTTAATTTGAAATGGTTTGGCAAAGCTTCAGAGGAAATTCTGACAATATGCCTACCTTAATAGGGAAGGAGAGTGCCTCGTTTCAGAGTGTGCTGATGTACTAACAGGAGCACTCCTAATGGCCAGGTGATGACAGTTATTCTTGACTATAGAGTGCTGAGAGAAAATGTTACAAAGCATCAGGATACACACACACACACTTCAGTACAGTGTAAAGACACATGGATCTCCCCAAACAAAGAGTGACAAACCACTCTGGTGAAAGAAAACACAATTCACACCAATCTTGCACTTTGAGATTGTGATAGACTGCAAAAGCAGGCTTGGCACAACCCAAACATGCGAAGTGTGACATGAGGAAATGAAAAAGAGAGAGACATTTTGATTTTAAGGTAGCATTTATTTAAAGAGATCAAGCCCAAGTTTGAAGCTGAGAAACAGTTTTGTTGTTCCACAGGGTGCTTAGCTCTGCATGAGTCATCAAAGGTTCAAAGCAAATCTTGGTTTGACATTAATTACAAGGTCACAAAACACTCATTGTTACAAATTTTGATATATTTTTATAAGAAACAAACACTAACCACAAAAATAAGTGGGCTTTTTCGCTCACTAATTTCAAAATGAGCATTTCAAAACAGGACTGAGTTATGCACGGAGATGGCATGAGCCTTGTCTAAAATAACCATAAATCTAAGTCCACTGCACTAAGAAAAAAAATCTTGTTTTCCTTGATCTTCTGAGTGAAGATGGCTTAGTGTGTTCTTTAGACACAAAGAATGGGAGATAGACGACTAGCTGTCATGTCATGCATAGGGTTTCAGTTGTCTACTGATGAAAAATCTTGTCTCTGCTGTGCCACAAAAGGAGATAAAGTTACCCTGTAACTAATGCAATGTCCCCTTAATTTCCTGCTCCTTTTTCATTCATCACTTCGCCCCCCATCTCCTCCATTTTCCTTCAATTACCTTTTTATTTGTTGCACCTCTATGTCCGTCTTCCAAACAGGGTTTGACTTGTACCCAAACTTTTAGGTCCTTGGCCAACACACCAACTCTAGTAAATAGAAACAGTGAAGCTCCAGTTTTTCACACAAGTTTGCCAGAGTTCAAAAGTGAATCGGATCTTCTCATTGTGAGACGGAGCAACAGGGCCAAGGAGCATGCTGAAACAAGATCCAGACAGAGTCAAATATTTGTCCAAATCCTTCCTTGCTCAGATTCATCACATCATGACACTGGAAACATCCAACAGAAATCATAAATCTCACTGATGTTCTGCTGTTTCTCACTCCCTCGTGCCTTGGGGTCACTGCTATCGAGAAAATAAATTTGTCTATATATTTCAACCTTATTTTAAAATCTTAACCTTAGCTTCTCTTAACAGTGAAATAAGACAACACTGTTAAAAATCAATAGCAGCTCAATAGTCACAGAACGTTCTTAAAGTGGTTTTGTATTGAATTTAATTTACTTTATTTACTGCCATTTCACAACAAAAGTAATCTGAAAAAGCTTTACAAGAAAAACACATCCAATTCAGTTCCAACTATACAAAACCAGACAAAAATCCAATTCATACTAATACAATACACTTACATTAGATTCAGTGAAACATTGTTTATCTAATGCAAAAGGTAATACAAGACAGTCTAATTCCAATACTGCCAATACATCAGAAATAACTAGATAAAAAAGGTCAACCAATTTCATTTAGGAATTGACTTGGCTTCAAGTCTTGCTGACCATGTGGTAACAGTTGGGGGGGACAAGTCTCTAAATAGGAAGAAACATCATACATAACCCAGTTTACCATGGAGCTAAAATGAGGAATCCATAATTTCTATCCCAAAAATATTGCTACTCACAAAGTTTATTTACAGTTTAGATTCCCGGCCATGACCTTCACTGGTTATGGCAAACCATGGCCAGTGAAGAGCATTCATATTTTAGACATATTTGGTGTATGATTCCTTCTGACTGCTGTGATTATCACATATACACACACAGAGCTCTCCAGCAGCTTACAGTTACTGCACAAGATGGCATGCCTTACACTGAAAACCCCTTCATATAAGTTTACCCTGCTGCTTACAAGCTGAAACTGATGGAGGAGGTGCAGAAACCTTCATCATAATTATGGGAATTCTGCTGTGAATAGCAGTAGAAATAGTATTACAAGTAAGATTAATAATAATCTTGGTATGATGCATGAGCAGATTTGTTTTGAAGTTTTAAAATGGTTTAGATGTCATTTTTAAATATGACATTAAAAATGTAATATTTTAAAGATATATCATTTCTTTAAAATATGACATTTTAAATATATCATATTAATATCTTTAAAATGGTGGTGGTACAAACGCAAGCAAATTATTGCAGCAGTAACGTTACACCAACATTTGCCACCATTTTTGTAATATTTTAACAATGTTGACTGACCAACTTACTGCAGTCTTGCCAGTAATGCTAAGAAAGACAGGCTGAAGTAATCGGCTTGATTTAAATTTCCTTTTCCACAACTCAAAAATTATTATTTTAAAAGTCCTCTAGCATGCCTACATTCTAAGTCATCAAAATACTTTTTAAAAATATGCCAAAAGTATATTTCCATTGTGAACATTCAACTCACTCAAGTAAGACGAGGTTATAAGGACAGATATTAGATATTAGTCAAAAGTTATTGTGAATGAGGTCTAACAAAAAATAAAATCTGAGTACGCAATAAAATGCTGGTTTTAGCTAACACCAAGCAGGACGAGCAACTTTGAACAGATTCTTACGTGGATTCTCAGGTATTTTCATCAAACGAGATGGACTTGATGAAAAGAACTAGTATAGTAGTCTATGTGTTCGAGCCAGATAAGTACGCTGTTGATTCTGTATCAGCTCAGACAACCGACCAGTCATGGTCAGCAGGTGAGAGATGCAAGCAGTGAGAGATGCAAGTATGGTTGCGGATGCTGAAACAACTGGTGACAAGGATAACAGTTATTGGGGCCTGCCCATAGCAATGCATAAGGAGAGTAGTCACTGACTTGCAAAGCAAGTCTTTAAAACTTAAAATGATTTCAATCGACTTCTATTCCAGCTTTATTTATTTTTATTTTTTATCAGATTGATTTATGAGAATGTTTGCCACTTTTGAACGCTACATTCTGCTTTCTTTACTTCACAGTACATCAGTCATCCTGAGGACATACACTGTTACACCATTTTCTTATTGATTGTGTTTTATGTTCTTGATAGATGTGGCAAATGAAGCTGTTTTGCAAGTTCTGGTAGGTTGTGCTACAGTTGGCACAGGCATTTCCGCTTCCATTCGATTCTTATTGCTGAATTATTCAATCATTGTCTGGCCAGTTTGTTTAGGCTGGTTTTATGCAGTTTTCAGAATATTCAGGTTTGTCTAATTATCCTGTTACCAGCCTGTCAGATTTCTAGGTCTACTGTTATAGTAGCTGAGAGTGTGATTTGACTTGTCAGAACAGTCAAAATAATACAACGGTTTATGCCTGAAGCTGTCTGGCGAGTGTCTATTTTTTCCTGCAGCATCAATATGGAGATGAACTGAGACTCAAGAGCCAAAAGCATGTATACTGTGTTCTGCATACTAAGAGATTAAAACATCTCTTAGTATCTTCTCCACTTATGAAAACCTATCAGTCTGAACCATTATTTTATCAGCTGTCTGTGACATTATAGACTAAAGGCTAGTGATGTAGATGTTTAACTTTTTAAAACAGATCTGGTGAAAAAAAACCACCATAATCTAGGCCCACCATGTCACCTAATTGGGTCCATTTTTGTCTTGCTTGTGTTAATGCTAAAAATAATCTGGATAACATTTATGGTCCAGGATTCACACCACTGGCTGAACTTTTATTGTAATAACTTTAGCGTGTTATAGCAACTACATTTAACATATTCTTAAACTAATGAAATAAAAAAAAAAATACCAACAATGATTGATGGGATGAAGTTGGAAACAATAGTCAATGTGAAAAACTCTAAAGCTCTAATAGGCTGATGTCTAAAATAGTGAATGCCCTGTTTCAAACAAGTGCATCAACTGTCTCTCATAACTCCAGCAAGCATGCAACAATGAGCTTTGGAAATGGTTCCACGTCTATTTTTCTAAAGCAGGGTGTTTGCACAATTCTTTTTAACCATTCTAAATGAGGCGTCTGTAAAGTTAGGACACATTTTAAAAACAACGAGAGCTCTAAACTCCAACAACTTTGTTGGTGTCAGTAAATTATCTGAGCACAGACAATAACGGGCGTAGACCGTCACAAAACCTAGTTGTTGAAGTGCTGCATTTATCAGATTAGACTTTAATACATAAACTTGTCTAAATGCAAGATTCACATAAGCTTTATAATGTTGAAGATTACTCAGGCAACAAGAGGAAAATAAACACCGCTAACTGAGAGACCTACACATACACCACCAAAGAGATAGGGATGGCAGATAGAGCAAAATCAGCATAAAGTCCAATTGTAAAGTCAACAAAACTATGTTATTAACTCAAAGAACAAGCTTCTACGGGCCAACACTGTGAATTATCTTGGTTTGGTTGATTACAGCTGTAGACATGTGTTGAAAGAACCTTGGAGCAGCACAGATTGCTCTGAAAAGGGTGAAATGGGCTTAAATGAGATGATAAATCTTGAAGATATATCATGAAAAAATGCTGAGCTCAGCAACTTTTGGGCAGGCACGGTTTGAAGTGATCTTTCTTCGCTGGTGCTTATACAATGTACTAAAGCGATGAAAGAGAAGACTGTTATTTGTGTTGCAGCCACCTAAAGTGTAGAAGCAAGAAAGCATTTGGAGATTTTTGTTGATCAAAAGTTGGTCATGTGCATGACATTTTAGGAAACATCAACGTGAATGTTATTTTGTTGATGCATGCTTACAAGAATGTGATTAGATGGAACAGACATATTTAAATTTAACAGGACGCATATCTCAGTCAGAGTAAAAGTAAAATTTGACTGGTTCTCACAAATTTACCCATGTTTGGGTTTAATATATTTAGAAATTTGTGGAGGCCTGTTCTTGTGGTGTTCACACAAGAAGAGGCAGACCAGCCATAAAAAACCCACTAAATGTTGTTTACAAGTTCTACATAAATTATCAGACTATCCCTGCTATGTGTTGCTGCTTTTGGCTTCGACCAAAAGGTTTCACCAAGCATCTCAGGGTCTTTTTCTAATAGAAATCAGTATGGGCTGCAAATACCAATGAAGGGAGCTTCTAGATGGGGGAAAGTGCGCACACCTCCAAATTGCACATACTTCCGCCAGTCTCCTACCATCATTTCCTCTCTTCAGATTCTTTTTTATAAGATTTAGATCCAGAGAACTGAACAAGATTAATTTTATTTAAACTTTGAGGATTTTATTTTACATCTCTTACCATCCTACTGCATTGCGACAAGATAAATGTGGGTTCTCATCCAGTCTAAAACCATAAAAGGCAAATTTGTTTAAAAGCATTTTTTATATTTAAATGCCACCCTGGCTTATTTCATCCATCACGGATTATATTTGCATTTATGCTCTCCGATGTTTAATACTGATGGGTAAACACTGAAGAGTCACATAGAAAACAAAGCGCCATACCTGGAGTTTTAAATAAAAATCTAAATTGCTCTGTGATATAATAGCCAGAAAAATACAACAATTTTACACAATTGTTTAATTTTGTAATCTAGAAAAAATTAATTGAAAGGGTTTTTTTTTTTTTTTTTTGCCCTGTGGTGACAGTTACCAAGTTTTTTTTTTAATTTGCCCCATGTATCTGTTTCTGTCCTTAAGCTACAGGTAAAAAGTTTACTTCAAATTCCTTTCCTCCCATTTCAGAGAGAGCTCTCCAAAAGTCAGTGCACTAACAAATCCATCTTCATGTTTTTGCATCCATATTTCATATGTATGACAGATTTCTCGCTGGCGAGTTTGAAGTGATAAGATCAGCATGAAACATGCCTGGAGAATATAAGGCAGAAGCTGCAAACAGTTAGCAGGTGAAAAAGTCTGCTTGTACCTTCTCTGATCCAAAAGTCAAGAAAAGTTGATCTACAACTCATTATGTCTCATTTAAACAAAAGTAACAACATTAATAATTTTTGAGTACAAAGATAAAATTTGAAGTTTCACTGAGATCATTCTCAGGGTTTGCAGTTTGTCCAAGTTTCCATTCATTATGCTCAGCTAAGCTATCACTCTTACAGTTGCAGTCTATTTTTCTGTTTGTTTTAAAGTGATATTAATCTTCCCACACTCTAGTCAGACAACAAGCAAATTAGCCTTTTTTCCCAGAAGTAAATGTGAAACTGTTCATTCGCTTTTTCTTGTAAACAAGAACAAAAATAAGACAAAAGCGGTGAGCAAATTATTGTCATAAAAATACATTTGGTCAGTAACTTCACAAGCTGAAGCCCACCACATTTTTTAGTCCCTTTCATTTCCATCCCTTCTTTATTTCTGGAACAAAGAGAACAGTAAATCTGAGCTGACAGACTCGGCCATTTCAACACTCACAGATCTGTGGATAATTATCTGTCTGTACATGCAAAGGAGCCTTAAGTAACAGAGCAGATACAGGCCGTACTATGCAGACCAGACATAAAAGCCCACTAAAAGTTGTTTAAAATATTTTGAGAAAATAAACTCATTGTACAGTGCCTTGCAAAAGTATGTGTACTCCATTATTTGATGTGGTGTCCATCACACAGTGTTTTGCATAAGGCCTTTTTTCTGGACAGATTCTGAGCTGTGGTTTTCTGCAAAATACTTCAGATCCCCCCTCTAAAAATGCTTGGAAATGCCTATTTTAAAAGTTCACAAATCAAATACACCATGACATGTATTAATATATACTGTGGAAACCATTTTGGCACCATCACAGAAACTATGACTTATAGTGGATTTGTTTGGCGCCAATCAGCGCTAAAGAAAATAAGCAATGCTGCTTGATTGGCTGCTTTGCAAGCCCCAGCCAATAGCGCGTCAAGTACCATTTAACTTGATTATTCAGCTTAACAAGCTGCATTTTCTTTTAAATATCTTAGACACGTGCTACAAAAAAGTGGATACGTGGATTTTTCACAAACAACTTAATTATTATGAGTAGATTAATCTGCGATTACCGAACCGCAAATAGGCAGGGATCCGCTGTATTTCAAAACAATTGAGGGTAAAATAATAATGCTGACTGCCAGAGTCAAGAATAGTTAGGCCAAAGCATTTTCTGTATTAACGTGCTGAAAAGGACCAACTGTGTTACTGTGACCGAGTTACAAAGGCCAAATATGAAGCTAATTTGTATGTAGCTGGGACTGCGGGCGTGTGTATGTGTGTGTATGAGTGGCATCCTAGTTAGGTGTTTGGAGCTACTTCCAAAACCAGAGTGATAATTTGATAAAGAGTGTGTGTGGGAGGTGTGATGGGTGTTAGATTCCCAGTTGTCTGGGAAAAAGCATCACGTTTCAGGAACCCGAGACTCGAACTCCGTATGTGAACAGTTAGCAGGGAGGGAAAGCCCACCATTGGCTGAAGGAGTGGAAATCAGCAGCAGCTTCGGTGACAAGATTCAGTTCTCCCAAGACGTACTTCCAGACACTAGCACATTGTTGTGTAATAACAGATATTATGTTTGCACTCCTACTAAACAGGGAATTTCCAGCTTTTAGAGTAGCTGTCAAACCAGTTCACAACAATTGCAATGTCGTCTCCAAGTTTATCTCAGCATTTTTTTTGCATTAAGACACCTTGTGTCTCTGCATCAGACACGGAAAGCTTAAATTAGCTGGCTAAAACTTCTGGTGAGCGCCTGGAAATGCAGGTAAGGCAATCCACCAGAGAAATGCCCAGGGAATTGAGAGCTATTGTGCTGAGAAAAAAAGACAGGCCCCTCCAGCGTGTGTCTGCTGAATGGGAGCCACTTGTTCCATTTTACACAGCATACAATAACACCACAACATGACCAAGCAGTCGAATAAGCGGGCCATTCTTCTCCTCCGGTGCTGTGACCCTCGATGGTAATACCTGCAATTCTTAATTCCCAAACCACCTGAACCAAACTGCTGAACAATACTGGGAGAGCACATTCACCGTGTGTCATTGTTTGATCCATGCAGTGATAAATGTTAAAATATTTTCTTTACTTTTGTTTTTCTTTACAACACCTCTTTAACTGCTTTTATTTCCATGGAGGATAAAAGGATATTTATCTTCAAAGTAAGATATACGACAAGAAAGAGAAGTGGGAAAAGAAAAGCATTGTCTCATGTTTTTGTCTTTGACAACATGTGGTTCTTTGCAAATTTTTTTTTCTGGGAAATTTAAAAGAAAACACAGGAGGTTGTGCATACAAAAGCACATTCTCTGCTGTTGAGTTTCATGTGTTTCTTGTTCTCTTTGCAGTCATGCCGCACAGCGTCTTTCGTTTCTTTCAAGACTCTTTCATATTTCATGTGCAATGCTCGCTCTGATTTACAACCAACTGAGAAATGACATAGATGATGTATAAGGGAGCTTTAGAGAGAGTAAAGGGGTGTGGTTGCATGGAAGCGTTTATGAAGTGATGGAGCGTCTAAGGGTATGGCCAGACAGACACTATATATATTGTATATTTAGAGATGGAAATTTTTACAACTTCTTTTTACATAATACTCAAATACTTTTTGACGAATACATTCAAGCACATGAAAGCATGTGCTTTCATGTACATGTGCATACAAAGATATGCTCTAAAGCCTTCCATCATATCTTTGTATTTTAGCATTATTTGTAATTTAGCTCCTTCCATGTTTCCTTAAGCTCTGACCAGCTTCAAGATCCCAGCTGAAAACAGGCATTTGAACAGTATAATCCTGCCACTACCATGTTTAACCATGGGCCTGGTGTGTTCATCTGTTAGTGTGCCATTTTTGATGATGGATGATTAACTACATTCACATTACAACTATGTTCTACTTTGTTAGTCTGTCACATAAAACTCCAGATTAACAAGATTGTTGTGGCGAAACTTTGAGTGGCATGGATAGATTTGCAACACACTGGAGTATTGTGTCTGTGCCATTAAAAGATGTTCTCTGTCCTCGGTCTAGCACTCTAACTACTGGTCAGACTGGGAACACCTTTGTTTCAGTCTTATGCTCTCAGAACTGCCTGTCAGTCACAGTAAAACGCAGCAGAAAGATGGAGGGAGGCGAAGGGTGGACTGTTAATAGCTGCTGTCAATCTCCTCACTGACCTCCTGTACACATTCCTCCCCATCTTTGCTTATTAGTCATATATTAGCTTTTCCATTTGTCTCTGTTCACCTCTGACAGGCTGTGTGTTGTCATACGGGTGTTGCGGACGGCCACATGAAACCATTTGAGAAGTAAGTACAAAGGTAGCTCTGTTTTTCCAGACGTAAGGCAGCCGTGCAAATTGAAGCGTTGCTATAGACTCTGACAGGAGAAATGAGCTCAGTGTGGTGTGTGCGCGCGTTTGTGTACATGTGTGAAACAGTCCCTCATGCCACTACCCGCAAGCAATCCAACCCCCCTCACACTTCCCAGCAAAAATTCAGGCCAGCCAACACCTGAAGCTTATTAAACATAAATCTTCATTGCTCCATAGATGTAACTCGAAACCTTTATTGACTTGTAGAGGGAGCTACATAAATCTTTTTGTGCTTCTCTCATTCCTCCCTCGTCAACATGTCTTATACATCCCAGAGAATTATATCTCTGAATGAAAATCTGTTGTCCTCTGCAGTTAAAAAGCATACTTTAATATCCATGCATGCTTAGCAAATATAGCATATTGTATGAAACTTACAGTGTTATGCATGAACTGAAACTGAAAATCTGTTCATTGAAAATGGATGGAACAGATGTCACGGGTGGCAGCATGTAGAAAATATGAGACGGATAATTTTGAAGGAATGTGGAAAGTATTCTTTTTGTTCTGTAAAAGGCCCTTTGTTGGTCAACGACGAGAACAATAGAACAATATGATTCTCAGATCAAAAGGGTTTTGGATGCTATTTACAAAAATATGAGAACAAAACTTTTTTTATATAAATAATCAGCTCAAAAGGAAGCAATACAAATGTAGGACATGGAATTAAAATATTCATACATATGTTATCAGTTTTTAACTATTTTGCTAGATATTCAAGAAAACTGCTAAGAGCGAAATGAATACTAAGGTAAAACGTCAGTATTCATAAATAGTCTTTTCAACTACCAACAATAAATACAAGGCAAAGAAGAAAAATCTATAAATATAAATACAAATAAAATGATTAGGCATAATTAATCAAATTAATATAAATTCCACTCATTAAAAAATTTGGTTGATGCATAGTTAAAATGAATAAATGAAAGAATTAAATCTGAAGAAACAGTGACAAAAAAGATGGTTCCATTTACTATGGTAGTTTAAATTTAATAATTATTAAACATACAAGTAAAAATACATAAAATCCAAGAAAAAAAACAATCAGAATGTAAATGTGAATGTTTTAAAAATGAATGTTTTTAAATGTTGTACGCTTACATTCAACATTTGTCCCGGCTCTAACAGAATGACATTTTGAGACAAAAAACTGGTTCTCCATGGAGTTCTTTTTGTTAGTTGTATTATTGCTATTGGAAACATTCAGAGCACAAATCAAATTTTATTTGTTTTTTTTTTGGTTAGCTAAAATTTATTATGGTAATTAACAGTTAAATAGACAGGTTTTGATGTGTTGTTGATATTGGATTAAGAGACTTCTAGTTTAGGTGAAACCATTAGGTAAGGAGAAAATTATTAGTAATTTCATATACAAATATTTCAGAAAATAAGTATCTAACCTAATAAATTTGACATTTTATATTCTCTATTAAGTCAATCTGAAAAGAACACACTGAGCCATATATGAACCTTCCTGAGGTTGTTGACTGTGTGCTGATTCCAGTTGACTTCACCATATAATGACCAACAAAAAGTCATTAAAAATTGTTTGGGGCCTTCGCAAAACTGCATGATGCATTTCCCAGGCACTCATTTCTGGGTGGAAAAAGTCATTTTAGGCCAGTAATTGTGCTGCAATGAGTCCTGCCATGATATACAAAATAAAACCGCACAGATTTGTGCTTCACCAGGTCGCTTGAGAAAGAAAAACAGACACTGCAATCCTAATATTTCCATGGTGTAACACTAAACGTTACTCGCACCAATGAGGTGTTTTTGCGTAAAGCCCCTTAACCCTCAGCCTGAGTAAAGACAAAAAAAATGCAAACATGGCAGCAAGAAATATGGAAAGAGTTGCTCAGTGGGGGGATGCAGATTAGATTAGAGGTGAAGACAGTTATCTGCAAGGAAAGGGGAATTTAATGTTATGAGATTGAATGTGCATTAAAATCATACTGAACATCTGGGTACTATAAGAGACACTGGAAGAGACAGACACAAGTTTAACTCTGCTCTTTACTCTCAAACATCCCAGAGTTCTGGGCTTAAGAGTTCACGGCAACCTTCACTCAGTGGAAACACTGAGCCATCCCTCCCTGCAATAAAGCCCAGGCAGCAGTTTAACGTGTGTTTATAAATGTCTCTGAGTGTCTACATTAAAGCAAGAGTGGGCAGGATTGGCAGAGAAAAAGAAATGGGTGTTATAATCCCAGACAGTGCACAAAGAGTCCTCTGTGCAGGGGTGGCCAGTGGGTCGCTTCACACTCACAACTATTCGCACACCTACCTTTCCCAAGGCAGTGACGGCAGACCCACCGTGACAAAGTTGAGCTTGTATAAATAAAGTGACAAAGAAGGAAAAAAAATGAGAGCAGAAAAAAGGACAGGAGAGGCTCAGAGGGAATGGAAAAAGCAGGAACCAGGGCAGCCCGATGAAAAGGGATTTCTATTCTCCAGCGACAATGTCTCGTTGTTTTTTAAAGGAGGGGGGAGGAAAAACCACTGGATTTGTGGAATATATAAGCCTCAATCATTACCCCCTATTTTAAACATCCCCTGTAATAACAGTTGTACTCACATATGTAAATACAGCAGTGATTTCTTTTGGCAGCCAGGGCACTTATGACATCTACCCCCAACAGACAGAAGAGACAGAGGCTGTGTATGTCTGAGTGAGAAAGATGCATGAGAAAGCACGTGTTTATACCCAGGCGTACATTTGTGTATTTGTGTGTCTGAAAAGCATTCATGGTTTACACTCAAGCGTTTACCCCCTCCAGAGTATAGGCCCTCTGACAAACCAGTGAAGAACACTGGGGCTGGACCCATACATTCAGCTCAGCAGATCGGACAACATATGACTTTGGGTTCAAAGTCAGCAAAACTTTTTGTGAAGCTATCCTCAGTTTCTGTTTTCCAAGACTGAGTAAGGGCTAAACAAATCGCATCTGTTAAAAGTGTAAGATATCTCAACACAGGTTGGACTGCTCCATACAGAGCCTGCACCAGGTTTTTGGATACATTGTATGATAATGTTAATGGCAGCGGATTAATGACTTTACAAACATTAGAAAACAATTAACTTAAATAACAGACTGTGAACTGTCTAGAAATTAGCTCATCCTAATTCCTATACTGTGAAAATGTATTTGTCCCCTTACACATTTATGCTATTTTTACTTTTTGTCGCATTTAAATAATCAGATGTTTAGCAAAATGCTCTGTTTGTCAAACAAACTTTAAATTCAGACTAAAACAAGCCATGTGCAGTTTTCAAGTCTCATTTATGAAAAGTTATCCTAACCATCCCGGCCCTGTAATGAAGTAATTGCCCCCTAAACCTATTAACTGGTTGTCCCATCCACAGTCATCAAGTATTTGTGATAGTTGGCATTTAGTCTTTTTGCCATTTTGCCTAGCTTTTTTTTTTTTCCTTCACTGTTGAATCATGAACGCTCGACCAAACTGAGCCAAGTGAGGCCTGTGGTGCTTCAGAAGTGGTTCTGACCTCCTGGATAAGCCACTCATAATCCTTTCAATTTAAGTAACTTTTTTTATCATACAGGTCTGGCAGTAATCAACCCTGGATGTGGCCAGCTGCATGCTGACAGAAACTAGAAAGCACTTTGCTGGCAATGGTCATAATTATTAAATCGCCAATGCTTTACCTGCTTTGATGTTTTCATTAAATCTGCCATCAGTCAGTACTGCTTATTTTTAAGAAACCCTTTAACATATTTTCAGAAAATGAGTGTAGCAGACAAAATAATCTGTACAAAGAAAATCTGACTGAAACCTGTTGCTTCAATTCTTGTGTAACTGGTTGTCATATTACTGGTATTGTTGTTCACCATGGGGCTAAAGCAAAGCTCGGATATCCAAACATTATGGCTGGAGTCAAACACCAAGAAACATAAGTGCCCAGTAAGTGGTATAGGCCAGCTAAACAAAGCAACAGAATGAACCACAAAACAGTGGGAGACAGGCGTCAGTTCAAATAGTTCTTTGTTTTTTTTCTCCCGAACTCCGCCTGTCAGGACAGGCTGAGCTGAGCTTTCACGCTGCCAGACAATTTTCCATATGAAGCTCAACTAAACCTTAAAGATTACCTCTCTGAAACACTCTAGGGAGAATGCTTTGTGATGGGAAACATGCAGAGGAGAAGAGATTAATGGGCCATTATACAATGAAACAATCCAAATATTCCTCCTTTGCTTATTTTTCCTCTCTTCCGAAAAAAGCAGGCTTCCATTCAAGACAGGAGGACATAAATATTTACAGTCATTAGATACAAGCATGTAAGGACATGAATTCCATCTGCGAAGGTCTGAGATGTTCACCACTGTTGGGTTAGAGCAAGAAGAAAAAAAAGCAAACAGACCCTGCTTTTATTTAATCTCTTCTGTGTCATTATTTCTAATTATTCTTTAATTGAGTCATATTTGGAGTTGTTTATTCAACTTCAACAATCGTAATAGAAGCAGGTGAAATCCTGGAACCTTACATGTTTAGGAATATTTGTGGTTTTCTGGAATAATCAATTATTTTTCTGGATGGATACACCTCAGTCTTGCTGGGTATGTCTTTTTTTTTCTGGGCAAAGAGCTAAAGCTCTTCAATTAAGTCTTAAATGAAGGTTGATCTCTGACCTCCAACCAATCAGTAGCCTTGTGTTTCGCCCCATTCTTCAAAGTGAGATTTGGTGAAGCATGCAGGGGTAAAGGGGTTTTGCTTAATAAAAGGAGCTGACATGTTGTGAAACAGAGATGTGAAAGTGAAGATGGCTTACTTCAGATATCCGACTTAATAAGCAGTGCAAAATACTGCCTAACAATAGTGGCTTATAAAGAGTACTGATTTCATGGGGTTGGCTTTGATGCAACAGAGAAGATAAAAGATTTGCTGTTGCTCCAATCTGTTTGTTAGGCCAAAACAAACTGCAATAATCTGGACATAAAGTGTTCAAGAGCTTAAAATAATACTTTAAAGCAACTTCCAAATCTATTCTCAACATTGTGTCCTCTCACAATTACAATGAACTAAACTTTTCTGGCTTTTCCTTATCTGCAGCTTTCATCCTAGTTCATCAAAAGCGGCACCCTAAAATTTATATTGGAATGGCTTCATAAACCAAAAATACAAGTTTGAATATGAATTGGACAAATTCAAACTTGTATTGAATTTGACCTAAATTAGACAGGTCACCTGAAGACTGCTAATTTAGGAGTGATGTTCTCACAGTCTGATAGATTTGATCAACTTTCCAAAGGCAGAGTGGGCAAATACTACAAATTAAAGATAATACATTTTTCAACAAGGTATTTATTGAAGAATTTTACCATTTATCCAACTGGGTTACTGCACCACATGAATTCAAAGCCATTATACCAGACGACTATGTCTTATTTCCCTGCTTAGTGCCTAAATTTCAACAATATCTGCTACTTGAGCATAGGAGACCCAACTGTATAAATCAACCTGTCTCTCCATAAACACCATTGTCATGAGCGGTAAGACAATTTGATGGGCTGGACCAGGCTTTGTGGAAGAAAACATCCTTATCAGGCTGGGTGTGAGACTTCTCTCTAGCACCTGGACTGGCTCCAGGGTTTGGAGCTGTCAGTCAGAAGCTTAAGCTCCTGTGTGCTGGCTTAGGGGCACCACTTAACCTCCCCTTGCCACAACTGCACCTGACTGAGCTTGTGCTGGGACGTGACCTCACCTCGAGTAAGACAATGGAGCATCGCATCAACATGTAGGAGCTGGTGTTATACAGCGACGCAAAAACTGGTGAAATCGGTGCTTGGTTTTTGATAGTGTTGGATGCTGGGAATGGGAAATGTTTGGTCATTGCCCCTCCATACGGATATCTCCATCCAGTCCTGCTTTGCTCAAAGATCTTGGCATGCAGAGGAGAAGTGAGATATTGTAAGAAAATAAAATCTTGGTATTGACTCAAGCCAAATACAGCCAGAGCAAACACAGTGATTGTTGTTGTAAAGAACAATTACTGCTAAACGTGTACTCCCCAGGCAGGACTGGCCTGCTTTAAACCCGCTGTGAATAGATGAACAAACGCTGGGAGGAGCGCTTTCTCTCACACACAGTAGAAACACGCAGCCACACAAACCCACACACACACGTATCCAAGCATTTAGCCTCAGTCAACCATGAACTCCCAGGCATCCACTTTCGCTGAGCCCAACTAGTTCGCGCAGCGACCCCACTGTCTGCCGTCCAAATGGCACAATTATCTGCAATTTATGCTCAGACACAACGGATGACTTCCCTGTTAAATTAAATTCCCCATTAAGAGGAGCAACAAGGAGCAGGAGATAAGGTCAGTACTAGTTTCTGTGGTATGAGACAAGAGGGGACAAGGAGCAGACCGTGTCTCCTCTTACCCAGAAAAAAAAACATGACAGACACATGAAGACTCAGGTGTTCAAGAAAGATTTCTGAAATTCCTAAAATAGGACACCTGCTTCATTAGACTGACACAAAGGACAGTTTAATGCCTAACTCTAATTTATCAACAGAATACTTTTACAGTAACTTGCAAAGGTATTCATAGCATTTGAACTTTTCATTTTTGTCATATTGTAACCATAAAACTTGGTGGATTTTATCCAACAGCCTAACACAAAATAGTACATGATAGAAAAGTTGAAGGAAAATCATGAAAATGAACATTTTCATGATTATATGAATCATTTAAAAATGTTTCTACAAATAAAAATAAGAAAACATCTGTATTTATTTGTATTCAGCCACCTGAGTATATACAGTACATCACACTGGAATCACAGAAAGAGGGATGTCTTTACTTTGTACATCTAGACATCTTTGCTAATTCTTGACTTAGCTCAAGCTCTGTCAGACTGGATGTAGAGTCGGTACAGTCTTCTACATGTTCGCCTTCAGGGCTCAGAGCAAACTGAAAACTAGAAATTTTAAATCTTTTATTGTGCCTTTTTTCCACGAAGATTAGATTGTTTGAGCACACAACTAATCAATACGTGTAAAGTTGTGGATTTCTACAGTTCAGAGCTCTTTGTCTTTTTTATTTCTGCACTATTTGTATAGCTTGTAAGTTTATGTTGACGGTCATTTCTTTGTAGGTTTGCAGTTGGGCCGTACTTTCTTCATTTTCACATGACGGATTTAAGAGAGCTCTATGAAATGTTCAAAGCCTTAGGTTTTAATTTATGACCTGATCCTGCTTTCAACGGCTACACAATATTCTCTCTGACATACTGCTTGGTTCTCTGGTCTTCATGATGCTGTTTGTTCACTAATGTTCTCTAACAAACCTCTGGAGTCTTCACAGAACAGCTGGATTTATACTGGGAGTAAATTACAGACAGGTGGACTCTGTTTACTAAGTAGGTGATTCTAAAGGCAATTGGTTGCACTGGATTTTATTAAACTGTCTGTCACATAAGTCATTATAAAATATTTTGAGGTCTGTGGCTGTGATGCCAAAAATGTGAAAAAGTTCAAGGGTGTGAACACTTTTGCAAAGCACTCAACCTTAGACAGCAAGTGGCTTTCTCTTAATGAGAGATGAGAGATTAAACACACCCAAGTTGGGTGTTATGTTTGGATCTGGCTCCCTTTCCATTAACTTTTCAGACATCCATTAATCATTTTAATGACTCTGAAAAAGTCAGTAGCCATAGGACGAATTATTTCTGCTGCAAGTTCTGGCAAGTGTTTAGCAAAGCTCTAAGCAGGAAACACTAACAATAGTATCTATCCCACTCAGTCTGGATCATGTTGACATGGCAAGTTGAGCTCAGACGACTTTTTCCACAAGTCAGGTTTTAATAAGAGTTCTTCTCTGTGGGTCTAGTTAAAATGTTACATCTGACAAATAAAAGAGCGCTGGCTTATAAGTAATTTCACAACGCTTGTGAATCGGATGGATGTTTAGCTGAAATCAAACACTGACTGGAAATACTTTTTAATATAGTGGTTGCGAGAGGTAGATTTGAATCTTACATCATTAGACCTAATAAGGATTAATCATGTTTAACAATTCTGTAATGACTAATTATTCTTGATATTTTAAGGCGTAGAGAAACATTTGCTTTGCTGAAACTGTTGTGACATGAGGCAAGTTGAGGGGGGGCCATTTTAATTGCAGCAGTATACTCCGACCTGCCTCTGGGGGACAATTAAAAAAATAAAGGTTTGTCAAATGATCTAATATATTGAATATTAAAAGAGCAAAACATTTACAAGTCTAAAAATAAAATAAGCAATCTTAAACTAAATGAATGTGTTTCTGGCAGGCATTTAGATCAAATGTGTCCAGAAGGTTGTTTTGTAAGGCAAATTTGATATTCCTGTAAGAATAAACTGAAGGTTCAAATGTATATTTGTACTTTTTCCCAGTCTGTGTTCATCCTGTGAAAAAAGTGAAAAAAGTTCAAGATTTGTGAATACTTTTACAAGCCACTGTAGATACCACTGCATCCAACCTACTGGACATTTAAACCACAGCACAACAACAGCACCTAAAATTGAAGAAAGTAAGCAGTGAATGCTTATTTAATTATAATTTCTCATAAAAATAAAATAAAATAAAAAAACTTTCTGTGCAAATTTCAAGCAACAAAATGTTCCATAAAGATGTTTTCACCAAAAATATTGTACACTATTCAAATGTATTGCATCAATATTCCTACAATGCAAACACACCTGACACAGCACAGATCTGCAGGCACAAACAGACATGGATTCCAAGGTCACCTTTAAATGACAGCATAGGAGAAAGCATGGCAGCTGTGTGTTGCTTTAATTACTGATCTGTCATCAGTTTTTATTAAGCAGCCTGGCTACTCCAGAATGAGGCTGTCCTGTCTCCACAGTCTGTACAGAGATGCAGAGCAGACGGCTTTAATAAGTGTGGGAGGAATATTGAAGACCACAATGATATTAACTTTCTTTAAAACACGTAAGTTGCAAAAATAATGAGATGGCATGCTGGTTGAATGTGTACTTTAGTTGTAGAGTCTGTTCCCATAAAGTCCACTGCATGTCATTTGTTGCAGTTGTATTAATGCATTTTGAGATTTGATTATAATGAATTGGAAGAAAATAAAATTGTCCAACTGAGACAATGACTTTAAAAGTTATATTTAGATATATTCAATAGCTCAAACCAGAGCGTTCTGTGACACCTCAACATACACGGTAAGATGAGGAGATTTCAACACAATGCTTGACAGAGTTTAGACAATAACAAGTCAATGTTTCCTACTTGAACCATTGCATCTGCTCTGTCCTCCTCTTTCCTCTTCTTCCAGGAAACCACTAAGATTAATCTGAGATCGACAGAAACACAGAAAGAACAAACAAATCCGTATTCAGATTTTATTCAGTCACTAGATGGTGCTGAAACCTCTAATGATAATTAAATTTTTCAACACTTCTGTTTTAAAAAAGGTTGCAGGTTCATGGAGAATTAGTAACTTAAAATAATTTGCAGACCTTTCAGGCATTTAGATAACTGTCTTGCCAGGCTTACAACAGAAAAAATATCAATTACTTCAAAATTGTTTTTAATATATTTTTAATGAGTCTATTGACATTAAAGTGTCAATTGACATTAAAGGGTCTATTGACCCCTAAACAAGATGTTGGCAAAAATTCAAATAGTCCACATCTACAACTAACTCAAATTAAATTAGTCCAAAAAACAAGTTTTGCACATACCGTTAAATAACAAAGAGGAAAGTACTAAAGAGATAAAGGAAAAAAGCTGCAAAAAGGAATAAAAAACCAGGCTAATCACCAAAATCCATCTTTATCAGTAAACCAATTTCTCCTTCCTTCTAGAAAAAGTTAGGACATAAAAAATATGTCTTGATGGGTAATATTAAATGGCTCTCAAGATGTGTTACACACTGCAGTCCCCTCTTCTTCATTTACATGCATCAACACACTTGAACCAAGAATGCATCAAAAAGTTACAAGACTGGCTGACAGAGAAGTGAAAAAACAATTCTTAGAAGAATTATTCATGAGTCAAGCAGAAGTACCCAAACAGCTTCAGAAAAACTTGAAATTTGCAAGTTCATTTTTTCCATAAAACCACCAAAAAAACTCGAAGCACATTATTTGCGCAAGACTTCACTGCTGAAGAAAAATCATGTTGATGCTTTTTAATTCCAACTATAATTCCATAAAAAAACTTTCATAGATGAGAGCGCATTAAAAAGGCCCTCAGGATGTTCAAAATCCAGTTTTCCTGCTGAAGCTTTAAATAAAATGGCCAAAATACCTCATACCGTTTAATATCAAGACGAAGTTATGTAAAGAGAACATCTAGGGAGTTAACATGCTACCACCTCCAAGAACAGTCCCTAACACAGGGCTCTGGACTGGATTTAGTGATAAGGCAGCCATATGAGCTGCATTCCATATCCGCTCTGACCTGGCTGCATCTGAGCCGCAATAACAAAAGCGCTCAGCAGTGGGCCCCTGGGTCCGTTTACTCAGTGGCGTAATGTTTGTGCTCGCATGCCCTCACAGCAGCCGAGTGTGGACTTTATCGGGGGCCCAGCCAAGCTTGCTGTGGACCTCTGGAAGGCTGCACAGCACTGCATCTTTTACTGAAATGGAGTGAAAAAAAAAGAGAGTAGAAAAGGGTGAGAAGGTAAAGTGAGGGATAAAACGCAGGGATTTGAAGCCTGGGGTCTTGGTTACTTTCCATATAGGGGCCTCCTTCCCTGAGTCTCTGGAGGGAAAGAGCAGAGGAGGGTGGAGGGTTGAAGTGCATTCCTCTCTCCTCGTGCCCTGGAGGGGTGTCAGCTTTGGCTGCAAAATGGGGACCAAGGGCAGACCTAAGCCCCTGCAGACACGCAGGTTTGCGCCTTACTAAAGCTCTGTTGGCCTAATGGCAAACAAGGCAGAAGAGTATTCAGCGTTCATCACATTCCTTCAGCTCAGAGGTTTGACTTTCTAAAAGGCTTCATCGATCTGTCTTTCTCATTACACAAAGGTCTTCTCCTCAAGCTTTATGATAGTTACTGTGAGAGAAAGTTTTTTTTTATTTTTGGAAGAAAAAGCATGAAAACAAATGGAAAGTTTTGATAGAAAACATGTCCTGCTATGGACTTAACTGAACTCTTTTAGTTGTTTGGTGAGTCACAGTGCCACCCCAGCCAACAGAGGAAAGGACTTTCCATATTTCCCATCGTCTTTGTTGCTTTTTAAGCTTTTCTCCTTGACTGGTACGCAGGCAGGCAGCAGGTTGGTGTGGTTGCTGTAATTTCCATTGCTATGCTTATTCTGAATGCCACAATGAAAAATGTTTTAGACCACTCTTCACACATTTCCGACATTTTAGAAATAATCAAATCGATAGCAACAGTTTTCACATAAAATCATTAGAAATTTTGGACATTTTAAGACATTCAAACCAGTGCTAGCTCATAAGAGAATATCATATGAGAATGACAAAACTCCATTTCTACCAAAACAAACCAACCTATCTAAACAGAGAAGTTATTAAGCATTGGTTAAATTTGGTGGTGATACAGAAATCTATAGCCCAGGTGGAGAATCTAGAATGGAATCCATTGTTTTGTGTTGGCCTATCACATTAAACTCAAATAAAGAAAATTCAGTTTGTGGTTGTTTTATGACAAAATGTGAAAAAAATTCAGGGAGAATCAACACTTGCAAGGCAAAAACCATTGACGACAGTTGAAGACAACATCATTATTCAACATGAAATAAAAATCTCCTCTTGAATATTATATTCAGCTATGGCATTCCTTTGATTGATGCGGAAATCTTCCCAAAACCCACCAAAAATCCTGCTCAAGCTCTGGGGGGAAACCGAAAACACACTGTGACCAAGAAAAGGGCCCCTCGTTCAACTGAGCTGCCATCTCACCAAACCGCAACTCTGCTTACCTCATATTCTCTCCGGTTTTTCTTGAAAACCGATAGATAAAATGAGATGCAGGCTGTTTTGAATTGCACCCACAAAGAAGAAAGAGACATGGAGTGTTCTTTTGGGTTCCTAGAAGAAGAGGAATGTTAAGCATATCCTTAAGAAGATTAGGGGTCTTCTTGGTATAGTATACAGCTTTCCCTCGATGTGCTAAAGGACCCATGCAGATCAAAGCCACCTCTGACTTCCTTGTCATTAGCAATGGCTTATCCCCCAAATACTCTCGCCCCCTGATACTCACCCCCCTCATTATCCCAGCACACACATCATTTTGGATGTCTTTCAAAGGTATTGGCAAAGAGTATACTCCATTAGTACAGGGTTTCTGCAAGTTCCAGTGGACAACATTTTCTCTTTATAAGACCATAACGATTTAGATGTGAATGATATTTATAGATTATTGCCAGCCAGCTAGCCATGAGATGTTTTTTTTTTTTTTTTAAAAAAAACCTTTCCAACAGCAATATATTGAAAGATCTACTTAGGAGACATGGATGAGCTCTGAGGAAGTTATTGAAGGAAAGTGAAGGATTTCTCTACCACCACATATACACTGTCTGTGTTCTACCCTGGGATAACGAAACTATTGGATTTAACAGCAGAAAACATTGAGATCTAAGAGAAGACAACATTCATGAAACGTTTTATTTGCTAACGAAATGTTGGGGCAAACTAACTGCAGGTGTCCTCTTAACATTTTGATAGCTCTATTAATGTAGAGTAGTTTCATCATGACAAAATGACTGATTTTGTGGAGAAATGTCGCTAATTTGTTTGGTAATGTGCTGTTTTATGTCTTATTTTTAGTTTAGGTCTAAAAATAAGATTAGACCTAATCTATAATCTGAAGTTATATACATTTCTATAACTTCAGTACTGTTGAAATATGACAGATGTTTTAAAATAAACCCTTAAAAAAGCTTAATGCATGTATATAAATGCAGTGTGACATAAAAACGATAAATTGCTTTCAAGGCAAACTTTCCATTGAAAATTTGGTGCATACAGTCATTTCTAATGGACGGTGAACAAATTTTTTCTGTATCAATGTCTTCATTTCTCAAGTAAATTATCACTGGCTAAACAATGCAATCACCCATTGCAAACGTATTAACGATTTGCAGGTTTTAAAACAGTGTTCTTTGAAACCACTTTGAGACTAGAGTTTTAAGACTGTAGAGGTTTGCTTCGGTGTTGGCGCATCTTGGACTTGCTGTTAGCTTCAGCCTCTCTGAACAACTAATTTTGATTTATACTCAGGGAAGCTACAAATGCTCAAAATCTTTTCACAGAGCCTGTCTTGAAAATGTCTGGACTATCTCTTTAAGCAAAAATTAGGGTGAAACTCCTAACAGTTTGTTTTGGAAGGATAGTTTCTTCTTCTATTTCTCACACTCTGTCTAAAATAACAAATGTAAATTTGCTAACATTCTTTCATTGGTCCTTTGCAGTCTGGAAACCATTAATGCTGGGCTCTGCTTGCCAAGGGGGTTATAGGCATATTTATATATTTATGGCTCCTAATCAAAACAAAGAACGGCCATCGGAGTCAAACATTTACAGTATGTATTTTTTGCAAAAAAGAAATACTTGCCTAAGTAGAAGTATGTTTTCCAGAGGTTGGTAATTAATATTTAGAGCTGTCAGAGGTACGATGTCACTTGGCGATCAATAAACAAATGGATCAAAAATAGATTGTGCTGTACCCTTTCAACTCATCAACATTTATCTAACCAGGTCTGCATCACTAAAGTCAATACAATTCAGTGAGGTATGAAGTAAGTAGGCTAAACATGCCTTTGCCCCAGCATTTAAGAGTTCTTACCAATTTATCATCCAGCTCTTACACAAAAACAAGCCTGTCACATAGTCCAGGATTTTTCACCCCTCATAGGACAAAGCATATAGTGCAAAGCAATCCAAGCATTTAGTGTGTTTGCTCAAGGTGTGTGAGGTACAACTAAGCTTGGGGTTTCTGGGAACAGCCGTCTGAACAGAAGAGAGCATGAACACCTGTTACCTGTTTGGTCAACAGTCCGATCACAGCCGGATCGCGCAGAACTGCCTATCTGGAGAGCAATCCGAGCCTTATCTCATATTGACTCTGATTGCAGCCATTCAGGGTAATTATGAGCTCTGCCTCCTGTTCCTCAAGATCCTGCCCTCCAGTGCCGGGGCCCTGCTGCACTGCTGCTGCAGTTCCTGCATCGGGTCGAGTCAGCTGGGCCATTTAAGCAAACATCACAGGATGTCAGTTCTAATATACAGTGCCTTGTAAAAGTATTCATTGGCCTAAACTGTTCCATACTTTGTCATGTTACATCCACAAACTTAAATGTTTTTAGAATGATTTTTTTGTGATAGACCATTAAATAAAATCTAATGCTACCAATGTGCTGAGCAGTGACTTTTACAAAATATGAAACCTTCTAACAGCACTACATGAATTTTTTTCACAGAAATTAAATTAAAGCAGAGTCTCTAGCTGTCTTAAACTGATGGATGATTTCAGTTCATGCTCCTTTTTTGCAGAAAGGAAATTGTGGTCTGGAAAAACTTTCTATCTTTCATTTTCAGAATTGTCCTTTAGGCCACCCTGCTAGTTTGCTGACACCAAGCAGTTTTTAGAATTTGTGTTTGACTTAAAGAACATGCTCAGATCTTGAAAGTTGCCTGGAAGAGCATCTGTCAAGCTCTATGAGGTTGCCCCTACCTAACCTAGTAAATATTACCCCAAGTTTTCCATTTTGGATGAACTCCAACACCCCCCATCTAAAAAAAGATGAGCAATGAGATGAGAGAGGGGACGTTAAATGTACCTCGGCTTCTTTATTCTGCTTGGACGGCCTCAGCTGCTTACATCATCAGGCTGGCCACGTCTAACCTTTGATGCTGTGATGATTTACCATCTGGCCATTTACACAGTGGGAGTATTGGAAATTTTGACACAAACCTGGCAACATGTGCATTATGTTAACAAGCAATCCTCACATGAAAACCCCCAAAATAAAAACCAAACATAAAATCAATCGTCTTACGTCGGAGACTGTCAGCGTGTGCTTGTGGAGTTAGGGGGAAGTTAGTGACACTTGCACAAAAACCTGGAAATAACTAAGTGGAAATATGGGCCGTAAGGCTAATGATTAATTTTCTTTATTTGAGACTTTACTCTTAAATATCTAAAATTTTCTGGAATTGTAGATTGTTGTGCCTCAATTCTTTCATACTTATCTTATAAATTAATGGAAGGATAAATTTACAGATCAATGGATGGATGTAAGAGATAGACAGGATCGAAGGTTGGATGGTCAAACCCAAAGACAGACCTTAGGGAAATCATGCAATATTGATATAAACCAAATAAAAAATAAATTTATTGGGTTGGCATGTTTTAAGGAATTTAACTGTTTATGATGTAACGAATGGCGCTGGGATGTCTGGAAATAAAAATATTTTCTATTTTCTTTTTTCTTTTTCTGAACTTTTCCGTTAGGGTTGCATCTGAGACCTGAATAAACTAATAGGCTAAATCATACCCAAATATCTAAAATTAGAATGCATATCAATGTATGTACATTTACAAAAAATGAGAATGCAAAATTCTTTTTTAAAGATGTGAAAAAAAAAATTAAAAATCAAGGTAGAAAACATCTTGCTCCTCCTCCCTGGCCAAATGAGGTGTTGTGCCAAATAACAAGGTACTTAAACCTTTTATTTTATTATTAATCAATTAATTACATTAATTTCACCACTTGCGGGCACTCGTGTGCTCTATGTAGGGCATTGAGCTTTCAACTAAAGATGGTCAGGCAAGCCCTCACAAAATTCTAAGAACGGTGTAAATTGAAAAGTTTAAATACAAAAAAGATAATATCTAATCTCAGACTTTCCTTTCCTTTACTGTATATTTACGTATGTAAATATTCCCAGGTGTTCAGTTCATCACAGCCAACACAGACACACAAACCCAAATGCCGCATTCTTCCACAGTCTATTAAGTGTCACCAGTTAATATGTCTGCATTTTACAGCTGAAGCTCACATTGCTTTAAAGTGAGAGTTTGATGGACTGTCTTTCATATTACAGTCAGTTATGGTCAGGATACAAAACTGATGACTGAAACACTTACATTACAGAGAAAAAAAGTTTGAATCAATCTAGACTGCACATATGACCAACAGACCTTTTTGATAGATCTGTTCCTCTATTCATAGATCTTTTTTTCTTGAATTCTCTTGAGAGGCAGCCCAGACCTGTCAGTTTGACTAAGAAAAACAAGCGTGCAGGGCATATTACATATGAAAGTCTTTACAGAACGCTATGGTGAGCCTCGTTCTCTCTTTCATTTCGCCCTTTCCTTCTGTTTCCCCCCTGCTTCTCATCCTCAGGGTTGTGTAAGCTCTGTGGTTTCCAAAAGCTGGCATGAAGATGTCAGTAGTTCCTGTTGTGGGTAAAAACTATCACTAGCTCACACTGTTCCAACTCAAAGAGCTATTATCATAATTATCATTTTTCCCAAACAGAGCCATGATATCAAGTGATGCGGCTGCCATGGGTTCTGAATGTCAGTTTGATTGTCAAGACGTGTTTCCATTTTGTTGTCTGTGTTTGATTTAGTCTGTTTGTTGTATCCAGCCATGAGAAGGACCTTCTGTGAATGGCCATGAATGGCCATGCACTGAAGGAAATGCATAAGCTAACTGCTAAATAACTTGAAACCATAACTTAAAATGTAGCATAGAGATATGTGTATTTAAGTTTCTTAGAAAAAAGAAGTGGCGCTATGAGGAGCCCAAAGAAAACAAACAAATAGAAAACAGCAATAGTATCCAAAGTCTGTTAGCATTAGCATTTGTTAACTTACAGCAGTAGACCCTGTTTTCTAAACTATCTTACTTAAAATCCATTTCATTTACCAGTTTGTGGACTTATGTACAAACTACAAAACATATTGCTCTTTTCAAACGTCTGCCTTATAATTAATCTAAATACTAAGCATATTACAAAGGTAATTCTAGACTTGTATTAGCATTGCAACATGAGCGTTTATGGTACATTCTGTTTATATTCAGAAGTGTTTGACTTCCGTTAGCAACTATTAGCAAACCCCGCTGTTTATCCTACTTGCAAATAGATTGGTCTCAACTCAAGTGTGACATTACTTCCAGATCCGAGAACTGATTTCTGAGACAAAGGATGTAGCCTACAAAAAGGGAAATTGGTTGCCTCTAGTGGCTTAACATGAAATTGCACTACTGTAACAAACCAAAGTGAAACAAGAACGGTAAATTAAAAGAATTAAACAGAAAAATGTAAAACAAATGACAGCACTTTTCCTCTTTAAAGATAAACGTAATCAGGCAACCAATCATCACACAAATTGTTAGAAAACAACAATCATAATTCAGATGTTTTCCCCTCATGAGACATTTTGGTTACATTTACATCCATCTGAGCTCTTCCTAAATAGCTTAGCCTATTCATTACTGAGGAACTGTATATATAACAGCCATAAAGAAACTCCTTATTTAAGAGCGCCACACCTCTTCCGTTGGTTTCCCCCTCACTCATAATATCTATTCACAGAGCACTCATACATACTAGTGGAAGTGATAAATCCAACTCAAGCCACTTTTCCTTCTTGTAGATATATTTCACTTCTATAGAGTTATAGGTGAAGCCTGTTTGAACAAGACCCTAACAGACTCAACCCGGGTCGTTTATCACCATTAGGGGAGTGTTAGGAGCACAGGACAGGTGCTGAAAATGTTTTGTGGAAAATTCCCCTAAATGTGACACTCAGCATGATCACAATCACTATTTTGGATGTCAGTATTTATGATCCTTGGTGGAGCTCAAAAATTTAATGCATTTAGCAAAGGATTAGAAGTAGTGTTGTGTTATAGACTATGAATTTTCCTTTGCACCCCCAAACCAGTGTAACATTTTTCATAGTAACATAAAGCAGCCTGCAAGGCTCCACTCCAATTATCCTGCTGAATAACATCCAACAAGCTGAATCCTGCAACCATTGGGAATTTTCTGCAAACCTTATCGGACCATGCTCTCTGTTTGACTTGGTGTTGTTTTCCAGCTCTCATATTAAATCCTTGATAAACGTTAAGCAACCTGGTTTCCATTTGACTACTTACTTTAACTACTTAATAGGTCTTGAATGCCGTAATTGCAGTAACTCCAGATAAGTTTCTGGGTTGCTCTCCAAGAAAACAAACCTCTGATTGACATTTGTTGCCAGGCATTAAGCTCAATTCCAACTCCACAACAATTGTGTGAGGCTTTTCTATAGCTTGACAGGACTCAGACTAGCGGTGCAGTTCAAGGAGGAGGCTGAGACAGTAGCTCCTGTTTTGACTTGTGTCTTGTCTTATTTCTTATTATAGGGACTTGTAAATGTACTTTCACTGTTTACACACTGCGTGCCTGTGGGTACAGCTTGCTCCAAGGTTACCTACAAGGCTTATTTAGAAACAATCTGCTACCACTGCTACTGTGCACCTGGTGCCCCCCCTTTGTGGCTAATGTCAGGTGTGGCTCAGGTGTGTTTTCCCTCCCAGAGGCCATACGTAAACCTGTGCAGAAAACGTCTGCGCTCGTCTTTTGGGCCTCTGTCCTTCGCCTCCTGCCCATGCAAGCATGAAATGAAACTTTAATGAACTTGTCACTTCATCTGCCACTTATTACTGCTAGGAAGACGTTTAAGTACAATAAGGCACAAGATTATTCATACTCCTCAAAATTGTCAATATTTTTGTCATTAAGAAACACAAACGTGAATATGTTTTATTGGAATTCTGTGATAAACCAAAAATGAAGTGGTGCATCATAGTGAAGTGGATGGAGATGAAAAACTGGCTATTATTAAAAAAGTTAGTCAAATAAAATCTGTATAGTGTAGCAGTCACTCTAAATAAAATTAAATCAGGGTTCCTACACAGCTTTGTAAAGTGTAAGAAAATATGGAATAGTATTGTGAAACCAGTGAACCACATCCAGTTAGTGCAGGGGTCTGCAACCTTCTTTCCTTAAATCTGCCTAATTAAAACTTGGGTAGAGTTGCAAATGTTACGAGACCTTTGGAAAACAAGACAGCTTACTATTATTTTTTTTTTGTAAATATCTACAAAAGTAAATCTGTTGTCACTTTTAGAGAAGCACCATTTTATTTTTATTTCTAAGTTTTTAAAGTAAAGAAGAGAAGCTAAACGTTTGCAAACAGATGATTGATGCATTTTCTTCTGTGGCATATTGAGAAACACAGTTTTCAACCTGATGACAACAAAAACAAATCTAAAAAAATGCATGTATCACCCTCATTCTGTTGTGGAAATTTAATGAAATCATTCCATGAAAAATACGTTTTTAAAAAAACTAAAACCTGTATTTATTATTGTGTCGTCATTTTTAAATATTAGTTGGTTCTTTATTATTTATAACCAAAGTTATTAAGAGCTATTATGGTAGGTCCAGACAGCTGGTTGCAGACCCTTGAGTCAAAATGTTTCTAAACTAGAGAGTGGTTGGGAAAGTCTGAGGCAGAGAGAGAGAGGAACAGTGCAAGATTGTCTGGTAGGTGCAGAGATCGCCTGATTAAAAACATGTGCTCACCCCCAATTTCTGCGCTATACCAAACTGAGCATAGCAGACACATTAAGACTCCTAAATGGGAACAAATACATAGGTGTATATGTGTGGCAACAAACTTGTAGAAATATTACTACTGTAAGAGAGTACAGAGCTAAAAGTACTGTAAGATCTGCAAAGAAAAAGTAAGAAACCCATCCACTTATAGAATGATTACTACAAGACTCTCATGTAGGATCAGCTGTTTATCAGGAGAAGAGAAAAATCGAGTAATTGAGAGTGTGTGTCCTGCTGTATAATAGCATCTCTGGCCTATATCAATTCCAGTCTGCAACTTTTTTTTAACAAAGTAGCCCAGAAAAAGGGACTCAAAATCCCCCAAAAATAACTTAAAACCAAGGAAGAAAGTTTGCACGTCACACATGCCTTATATGAAACAACCAACTGTATGGAAGCACAAAAGCTGGGCAGCAAGATCATCTTCAAAACAACAAGCCAAAGACAAAAAGAGTCTTTTGTTCTCCAAGTGTTGGGTGCCAAGGCTTTGAAGCTGACAACTGATGAATTTACACAAAAGAAACAAGTTAACGAGGAAAAAAAGAAAAAAACGCATGATGTTAATGAAATATTTCAGGATATATTTTCCCTCCATTCAAGCTTTGCACATGTTTTCTGTTTCATTCTGATCTTTCGCCACCACTCGTTTGGTGTGGCCTGGCTTTGCTATATTAAATATTTATCCGATCTTGGAACACATCCGTCAGTCTTTTCCCGCTGGTGTGGGTTTCAAAAACACTTCTGCTGACAAGTTTACCTCTAGCAAAACATTTCTTAAGAGAAGCGGGGGAGGGGAGGTATGGGTGTAAAAATACATGAGTCTTTGTGTGTCAGTGTTACGTTCGGTGAGATTTTGAATGTAAGGGACGGCTGCAAATGGTCCATCGAGGAGGACTTGGTCAGTGTGAACACAAAAGTGCAATGAAGTCTATACAGAGCCTTGTAAAAGTATTCATATCTATTGAATTACAACCATGTACTTAAATATGTTTTATTTGAAATTCATGTAAAAGACACATAGTTTTCAATATTTGACCGGTACAAATCTGTAAACTGTGACTTGTTTTCAGCACACTGATTACACTAATACCTATAAATTAAACTAACTGCAACCAATGCCTCAGATATTTTTTTAGAAAACATTAGTGAATAAATAGCGTATTGAAGACCAAATAACCAAAGAAAAGTTTTACGGAAGTTAAATGCAGAGCCAAGCTATAAAATGTCTGAACTTTAAACACTGAGCAGGATCTGTTCAAGCCACCAACTGTAAATGAAAGGACAACTGCAAACCTACCAAGATGTGGTAGGTTTGCATACCTACCATATGCAAACCTCCAATTAAATGTTAGACGTCCAATTAGACATCCAACGTTTAATTGGACGTCCAGCGTTGATTTAATTGTAAACGTCCAATTAAATCAACAGTCTGGGGAATGAGAACATTTATCAGAGAAGCAACCATGGTAAGTCTGGAGGAGCTGCTGAGAAGTTAGGCAGCATTGATTGTTGGCTGCATGGAGCAAAATACAAGGAAACCTTGAAGGTAAAGAGACTAGAGTTTGCAGAAGACTTTGGACGATTCACGTTCCAGCAGCAATCTACACAGAAAACAGGTTCTGTGTAGACCAAGAGAAGCAAACGGAACAGGTATTACTTTAGCAAGATGGGAATGGAGTAATTGCTTGCAGTCAAGGGCTCCAATATGATTCTGGGAAAGAGTGTACCTTAAATTCACTGTAATCTGTGGTTGTAACACAACAAAATGTGGAAAAAGTACAATTCATATACGGTAATTACTTTTGCAAGGAACTTTGACTGCTGTTTAGTTAATCTGGCATCATTCAAGGCAACAAGAACCAGGGGATCTTTCTCTTAGCTCCTCTCTTTGATAGCTTTGATTAATAGCCTGTACAGTTTTAATAATGAGAATGAGAAATAAAAAAAGAATGACAGAAAGGAGCTTTACCGATTCCCCGTTGTGTTGTGATGTATTAGTCGTGCTCCATATGTTATAGAGCAGGAAGTGCAGCCTGCGTGCTACATCTGCAAACAAGCCTCAACAGCTGTGCAATCCATAGGTCCCAAAACCCCACGTCTCTGTCAGTTCATCAAAATCTACATGGAAACAGATTAGCCATGCATTTCAGAGGCTGATTTTCAAGATGGAAATCTTTTTTCTAACCAGAACCTAATTTTACCTCATCGGGATCAGGATAAATCTTCATTCCAGTCATTTAGGAAAAAATTTGAATTGTGTAACTAATATTAAAATGTACGGGGAAGATTTGTTACCGGAAAGGTGCTAACAGGATTTTAATTTTTCTTCTAAGTGCTTAAATAGGTAGGAAAAAAAGGAGTGAAATAAGGTTCAATTGATAATACCAAATCTTGAGATCTCAACAGTCCATTTCAACAACCTTTAGATGTTGTTGTTCGGTTTCTGTAAATTTATCCTTCTTACAGTCATTCCTCACTATGATTGATCAACTAACCTGTCCCAACATGACAAGTGAGTCCTCAAGAGGTAAGATGAGCACACATCTTACCTCTTCCAAATCAAACTTGGCTTCAACTTTGCTGTAAATACTTTGGGAACACAATAAGCTTCCGTAACTTTGAACAAGTACTACCTGAAGCATAAAATTAATTACTGGTTTGAGCAGGCGGTGTAATGCATGACAGAGCGCCCCGGTGTTTAAGTAAAAAAAGAAAAAGCCGCAATAGATTGTTAAATAAAGTTGTTTTTGCTGCAGCAGTTGAGCATGCAGAATTCCCTCAAAATATACTCAGGGCTTCTTGTCCTTTCTCATAACAGGTAATTGCCAAATTTGTTTAAATAAATGAAACTTAACTATGGAGCATTGCAAATGCTATCATATTTCTACATTTTTTTTGGCCTTAAATGCACTTTCTCCCTTTCTGCGTACATTTTAAAACCTTTCTCCAGCTTGGAGCTTCGTATCAATGCACATCATCAATTGTTACCTTGGTTAAGCCCTGCAAGCACCTAGTGTAAAATGCCATTTTCAATAGACCGGAAGCGACCGAGCCGCTTTTCCCCAAACACGGAAGCTGACGTGCATTGAAACTTAAGAAGATAGGCGTTACATGAGTAAAATATTTCTGAATTTAACATGAATGAATGGACCATTTTGATTGTGTGAAGCCACTATTTCTGTTTTTGTGCTCATTACTGATCTATCTAATTCAATAAACAAAGTTTTAACCAAAAAAAAGAGAGATCGCCGTGTTTGTCTGTACTCTAAATAGGTCCGGGTGGAAATCAGATCAGACAGACGTCCGCACAGATTCCAGTATTTGTAACAAACAAGTAAATCTCAAATATTTCACAGAGCTTTGTTAAACCTACAATCTGAAAATGACAAGAGTATGGCACAACTCCAAATCTACTAAAACATGGAAGGAGGAGGGGCTCTGGAGGAGCTGCAGAGATCCACAGTACAAGCCTTCAACTATTAGTTATTCTATTACTCGTAGTGTTTTAGTCACTGTGAACACACAATCCCCATGGTGAAACATGATGGCTCTGATCAAAGATGATGGAAAGACACACATGAATAAATGTAAGCAACATGCATAGGTGGGGTTAGCAAGACAGCTCATTTTCATCCATTGATGGACACAGAACCTGGTTTTGTGTCTATGTGTGTGTTTGTGTCTCTGCATTTAAACATGTTTTATCAGTATCTATATTTAGTTGACCCTAATTCCTACATATATGTGGACATCTTTGCTTGTAACTTCAGGGTGTTTGTCTGTACAGGTGAGAGACAAGCTGATATATTAAATTTGAATTATGTCAAGCAATACTCAAACCTTATCTGTGCAGTTCAGCTGAGTCATGGAGTCGGCATGTAGCAATGCACCTTTACGATTACCCAAATGTACACAAATCTGTGGATTCCTGGATATCCTGATAACGGGTTGGCGCCACAGTAAGAATGGTATCACGAGGTAGAGTAAATGATTATAAGAGAGAAAAGAGGTCTGTCAAACATCTGGCTGAACAGATAACTAAGCTGCAGTTCCATCATTCCCTCTGGTTTTTTATCTTCCCGCCGTCCACCGCTGCTGTTACAGCATCTGCTCTTCATCTCTCCCATCCTCCAACTCCAAGCTGGGGTTACCCACTCCACTGGGCTGCACCTCCGTTCCCCCCCGTGTCAGAGTGATGGAGAGGGGTTATCAGCTTAAACACCACCCTTCTCTTCCCCTCCTCCAGGGATGAAGCCTGGGAAAAAGAGGCAGGTCGGAAGAATTGATCTGTTACTCTGGTTGGAATAAAGTGGAAGCTGTTAGTTTGATGGAGAACGGGAATTTTCTCTCCGAGCACGTCTGTCAAAAATGTTTGAGAGGGACAGGGTTGAACATAACTGTAAATCACACACAGAGAGCAGGAGACGCTGCTTTATAGTGATGTATTGTTCTTGTCCAATGTGGCATTAGGAGACTAACAGAAGCTTTAAAATACTGATGACAGTAACATGTCTCTGGCTGGCTGGGACGAATGTTTGGACTATTGCGTTTCAGGCATTCAAGCAAATTCAGGTACAAGATTAGAAGCTGTTTACAAGGAAAACAGTTCATCCTTTGGATTGCTTATTACTGGATTGCTCAAAAGAACGGTTCTTTTTAAATCTACAAATGCTGATTAATTTTAGGCCTTAAATGATGCAGCTGAACCATTCTTTTTCCTTAGTGGAAAAAGTACAAACATAAATTAGTTATCTAAGAAAGCATAAGGTACAGAAGTTGGTAATTATTGAATATTGTCTCCAATTTACACAGAGTTAGAATAATACATGCAAGCTGAAATATGCATACACCCCCACTATTATTACTATTCACCCCATATTTGAATAAATGCCCTTAAGCAAATTGCAGAGAAACCATATCTTCTTGTAGCCCTCAGAGTAAGTCATCTATTATTTTTGGATTGATATTTGATAACTCTTCATTTAAATTGGCTGGCTTCCTGCCACAGACCCAATTTTTAAGCTCAGTCAATAGATTTTCCACCGGATCACGATCAGAGCCATCCCATATCCACTCAAAACCAGTGTTGAACTGTGTCTGGTCTCATTTTTCAATTGGAAAACTTAAACTTCTGTCAAAGTTTTACCCATCTGATCAAATTGTTACGGTCTGATTAAGGGAAATTAGATAAGTTGTTTGGGAAGAATTTTAAAATTACCAAAACATTTTTGGTAAACGTACCAGTGGAACAAAAAGGGGACTACATCCAAGTGTTTCACCTTCAACTAAAATCAACAACTAGATGATTGAAACTTGGACACAATTGGATGTTCAGATTCAGATTCAGATCAAACCTCATTTTAGACTGGATAGGATTATTTTACAGCAAATTTCTAACCAAACATTAATGAGATGTATATATATCTTGTATGGATAAGTTGACCCTGTTTAGATCAAAGGAAAAGCACAGTGAATTCCAATGTATGCACCCGATTATTGTTTCTAAAGTTATTTTGAAACTGAAGCTGTTTTACAATAACTACACCCCCCCCACAAAAAATACATTCAAGTATGTAATTTAAAATCCCAAAAATGAATAACATTCATACCAATGATGAGTGTTTGTAAACTTCTAACTGCGACTGTATACACTCCTAAAAAAAAGGTCACTAAGTTCTGAAGAGAAGCCAAAACACACTTAGCTAATCTGCTTGATCTAGCAATTTATTGACGATGAAAAGTTCAAAAGAACTGAAACTCGAGCCGCATGCGTCTACTAAACCATGGCCAATGCAATTTCCACTGTCAGGACCAGGGAGGGGGTTCATATGGGAAGAGCTTGACCACTGCATGGGCTTTTAATGGCTACAGCCCTTTTGGCATAAAACTAATTCACCCTCGATGACAACCCACGACGAAGGGGGCGAAAGACGAGACGCATGCTTTTTACCCCCCTTCCCTTGCATCCACTTTATTAGGAGGCCTCTCTGTAACAGGGTTATTCATTCTCTACTTTACCTCCTTCTTTCCAACATATAGCACTCATATAACGTGCTTCCTTTGAAAATCCATTCACACGCACATGTATGCAAGAAAACACAAATCAAACCAAATATTTTATTTTAGCAGTTTGGAATTTATATTGTTTTTAGAGCCACCATGCTTTATTCTGGCAACAGAGATCCATCCCTCCTGTGGCTGCAGAGCCGTGAGGGCCTCTCATAGAAAAATGCACTCAAAGCTGTGACACATGCAGGAAATTAAACACAAAGCTCCTTTTATAGATTTATAAATCCTTATTATCCTGTCTGTATTTAATTCATGAACAGACAGAAGAAAAGAGGACTCTTACCATGACGACAGCAGAGATTCTGTCTTGGTTAACAATATTTGTCATTTGGCTTGCAGTGATATCATTTAATGAGTTGCTTTGTTTGCTCTATTTCTACTTACTGTTACATTCGCTCAATATTTATTGCTGGCCACATACTTTCCCCCCTCTGTTAAAGATATTTCAGGCCTACTGCCAGTGGTTAAAGACCCTAAACACTTTCAATAAGTGACATAAATGTGTCAGGTAAAAATTATTTCACAGGAAATCTTACCAAATGACCAGTTCTTTCTTTCACCCAAGTAATTTTTTTGTCAGGCCCATAAAACTCTGGTGATCAAGCCATTTTTTTTTTTTTTTTTTAACTAAGTCTAATATGGATGTATCGTAGTCCTGTAGGGTTTTTGGCAAATATCCTTACAAAAGCAGTCTACTCATTTATGATTACAAAATTAATTTCTTCAGTGCGTCCAGACAGATGTTCCACTACACTACAGCACTGAGACTGCATTGTAAAGTTAAGTGTATACAATTAGGATGTTTAATAGTATACATATTAACAGTGGTGTATCTAAAACAAGATCTCAGTGTTGCATTCGATGTAGTTAGTCTTAAAATCCTGATAGAAAGATCTGCAAAGGGGGTAGTGTTGTCTGGTACTGTGCTTAAATTGGACGTCTGTTGTTGGATTTTACTTAATCTGAGTGAACAAAGGTCTAACATGGGTTCCTCAAGGCTTCACTCTCTGGCCACTTTTATTCAGTATTTTGCAGTTTCACATTTCTCAGATTGTGGGATATTAAAAGATTTCTTAACATGTGTCTGCTGATGACACCCAGCTACACACTACGTCCATAATAAAAATGAGCACATAGGTCAGAGTTCACTCTAAATTAACTCAGAAAGGATATTAACGAAGCATGTGGAAAAGTTACCATACATTCTAAATCTACAAAGACTAAATCCAGCTACCTCTGGCGTTTGCTGTACTTCTGCATCAGCATCCTGAAAACAAAATCTGAATCTGTAGTATCATTTATTTCTGTCTTTTTGTGTAATTCTTATATTTTGTGTCTTTAATTTAATTTTCTTCATCTATGTGACCTTTATTCTTGAAAATCTCTTTCACGTATGAATGATGTTATGCAAATAAAGTTGCCTTGCCTTACCAACAACTGTGTCAGAAACTGTGTCTGCATTTATGTACTCAAATTAAAGTTGGAAAGTTTCTAAAATATTTCAGTTTGATTTTGTGCTATTATCATGAACAATGATTAATTTTTTATCACACAGCTTTACCAAGAGTCCCAGTAAATGTGGACTTTAGATCTTCATTGCAGCTATTCATGAAAGATAAATGAGGGATTTCTATCATGCTCAACCAGCTTATTGTCCC
The DNA here is from genome assembly GCA_903066815.1 of Brachyrhaphis roseni. NCBI lineage: Eukaryota > Metazoa > Chordata > Actinopteri > Cyprinodontiformes > Poeciliidae > Brachyrhaphis > Brachyrhaphis roseni. The sequence goes on from CAEFZY010001276.1 coordinate 57,025, forward strand.
AGTATAAAGCTGGGATGGTGGTAGAGCACCAGGGTGCTCCACATTGTGGTGAATCGGGTTTTCCTGGTAGACCCAGGCCTATCAAGTTTCCCTGATTATGGGTCAGCAGAGCCCTCCTGGTTCCACTTAGAGCCCTGTTTCATTATTTCAGATTTATCACTGCCCTATTTGCCAGTTGCCATTCAGTTCCCCAACCATATGTTCCTAAGTGTATTTCATAGCATCTAATAATGAACAAACTGAGGCATTTTAAGAAACTGCAAGTTGGAGCTGTTCCCAGGCCGCTGGGATTAGGGGCTCTGATGGGGCCGCTGGGTAAAACTGATGTGGTGCCCAAAGGGGAGACAGAACAATCTCAGTGGAGAGAACACTACTGGATATGCACCAAGTCATTGCATGGCCCAAAGGCCCGCTCTGGCAGCCATCACCTCCTTCTTCTCAGCATGGGACTGCACAATAAACCTTTTCCCAGAGGGTATTCCAGTGACTAAAGAAGTGCCACAGATGATTTCCAAATCTTTCCAAATCTCTGATGCTATTTTCCCCACTGAAATTTATCCTAGTCAGGCAGAACATTGTGGCATCTTTATCTAATTTTACACAGCCTCTTGGTCTGTCTTTTCCTGCTCCTCTAAATTGCAGGAATCAGGAAAAGTGATTACACACGAACATTAGATACCGCATCTAAGGATGGAGCTGAATTAATCAAGTTTATGGTTTTTCCAATCGTTTAAAAATAGCATTGCAAAGAGCTGAAAAGGCTTTCCTTTGAATTAATTTGTATATTTGCTTCACAGACTTGAAAAACAATCATGTATATTTTCTGCTTCTTCATCATTTTTCTCCAAATGTTAGTCTTTGCTTCTACCCACAAGCTGATGGACTAGCCACTATAAAATTTATCCTGCAGGATCAACAGAGTTTAAACAAATACTAGGCTTTCAACATGTCACAAACTTCATGCTTTTCAAAAGTATTCAAAAATAGAAGGTAAATGTCTCAGGACTGTCATATTCATTTCACATAGAAATCAGAAACGTCTGGTTTGCACATCTGTTTAGCTCAATTATAATCAGATACTTTTAAATAAAGTCCAGTGAAACCAAGTACCTTGAGAAATCATCTAATTAGTAAATGGACTCCCTGTGTAATATGTGATCTCAGCATAATTCCAGCTGTTCTGTGAACGTCTCAGATGTTTGTTAGAGGATCATGAACACAGGGACACAGCATATAGGTCAGGGATAAAAGTATGGAAGCTGATTTTCAGGGAACCTAATTAGCTATTTAAATATTCTTATGTTGCCTCACAAAATAATTCATTCTCCTTACTCTCCCAGAACCAGTAAAAAGATTGTGTAATAATTAAGTGCAAAGGTGAATAAAATATTTTTAAATATTAAGAGCATGGTGTGCATATGTCCAGCATCCTCCAAAAACCTCTAATTATTCTTGGACGCACCCCTAAATAATACAAAGTGGAGCTTGATGTGTATTGCTAGCTATGAAAAAAAGACTAATCCATTTTTAAATATCTTGTTCATAACATTTATCATTACTGCAAGTAATGCTACAAAATATTGTGATTTAATTCCATATTGACATACAATCACATTCCTGCTCTGGTCCACTGAAAACAACACTGAACTCTCTGGTCAACATGAAAAGAACTACATATGTGTGGCAAAAATAATAAGAATAATAATGCACATCTTCAAGAACAAATCATCTCCTCTCCGTTCAATCCGATGAAGATTTGTATTTTGTAAAGAAAAATGTGCAAAGCAATGTTTAGTGTTGGTCTATTACAATATCTAGGTTAAAAAACAAAAACAAAAGATCACTGCATTTATGTAATATATGACACCGCAAATAATAACCTGAGTCTTCTTAAAATAAAAATAAAAAATAGATGTGCTGTAGTGTGTGGTCCTGAACCTTTTTATGGAAGTGGAAAGACAGGTGAGGCTGGCCCAAGAAAGAAGAAAAATGTGAGATTTAACCTACATTACCATAATACCTAACAGAATAATCTTGCTGAACAAAGCTGGTATTAGTGATCTGATGGTGACATTTGGAGATGACCCAACTGAAGGTGAGACCTTACAGTTTAAATAAAAGGAATATCTACGCCTTATTTCCCTCTTTCATAAGCCAGACTGTGCTGCAACAAGGCGTTAAGAGCACACACACGCACACAGAGCAGCAGTGCAGAGGAGGTTATTTGCACGTATTTGTGCCTGCATGTGCATACCTGGTGCAACAGCATGCAGAAGTCAGCTTTACCTGCACATCAGAAGAGATTACATCAAAACGCTCCCAAAACACGGTCAGCAGCCTGTCCCTCCCTCACACAGGCTTCCTTTTACTTCTGTCATCCAGCAAATCCCCACTCCATCTCCTGATCACGTTAACCTTTCAGTCCCCCCTATCCCACCTCTCTTTCTTCTCCCTGTCTCTTAGACTTTTGTCTAGTCTGATGTCATACATTTCTAGGATGCCAGCATTTCTTCCAGCTGTGCTGCATCAAATATCACTCAAAGTTTACTCAAACGAATCAAGCTGGGGCTTCAGTGGATGGTGTCTGACAAGAATTTTCCTTACGCAGGGAGTTTTATGTACTGCATGGAATCACCAGCCACACTGATTCCCAGATTAGGCAGCATGCTGCAGTGGGGAAAGATTGTCCCAGAGATAGGAGGGGGCTTGGCGCCGTTACGCACAAACAAACAAAAATGGACCTGCACAGTTTGGTTGAGGTTCTGTCAAAGTAACATGTCCCACAGGTAAACTACAGCTGCAATGGACAGAGAGGTTAAAAAAAAAAAAGAGTGAAAAAAAACATATGGAAATGACTCCACTGACTGAATGAAGCATTTTATTAATAAAGACTTAGCAGAATACTTTTTGATCGTAATGTATAAAAAACAAAATCTACACCATAAAAAATAAATATGTAATATAAAGTCTATAAGGTGCATCTGGAAACTGGTGGGTAGAGTGTGGCATCCCAAAATTTTCAAACATTTCCAATGCCTCTGCTGCCCCCTAGTGGAATGACAAAAAATAGTTCTGTCCTTTTTATAAACTAAAGCAGACATTGTGCCTTGCTCAAGGATTCCTATGCCTTTAGCAACAAACTTAAATATATTGTATTGGGATTTTATGTGAAAGACCAACAAAGTAGTGTATAATTGTGACTTGGAATGAAAATGACACACAGTTTTCAAAATATTTTACTAATAAATATGTAAAATGATGGAGGGTGTGTAATCAGACTCCTGATACTTTATAAAATCCAGCGCAAACAATCACCTTCAGAAGTCACCCGATTGGCAGAAAACTCCAACTAAATTACAGTATAAAACTATCTGTTCAGTGAAGGCCTCAGGGGTTTGTTAGAAAATATTTATTGAGAAGTTTAAGTAGAGTAAGGTTATAAAATGATATTCCACATTTTGAATATCCTGAATTTTCTATTTATCGCACAGAAATTAAAGAGTGTTTCACTACTGAATACAAACTTAAAGATGGCGGTCCAGCTAAAGTGAAACAGGGGAGATTATTATTCAGAGAAGCAGCCAAGAGGTCGATTGTAACTCTGGAAGAACTGGATGCTCAGATGGAAGAATCTGTTGACAGAACAACTGTTATTTGTGCACTCCAAAAACCGAGCTTTTATGAGACAGTGGCAAGAAAACCATTGTTCAAAGAAATAGCTAAATCTGTTAGAGGCAGCAAAAGAGGTTGATCTTTCAGTAGGACAAACATGCAGAAAGAGATGCAGTGGAACGAGAAAGATCAGAGCATAATCGTGTTAGAATGACCCAAAGTTCAGACGTAATATAAATCCAATAAGTATCCTGTGCCAAGATACTTACTCTCCATTCACCATCTATATATACTCCCAAACACATACTTTGTTTGCAAAGGTTGGTTTCTGCAAAATATTCAGTACACAGTACACATTAATATCAGCAATAGCATTTTTGGTCTTTGAGGCACCCAATCCAGAAATATATATTTTGTGAAGTACAATAAGTGAATCCAGTCAGAAGTTGCAGTAATAAATCAGAGCTAATAGTTTCTGCATGCTGTAAATCTGTTATGGATTACATTCTGAACTGAACAGCGATGTGGATGTTTCCTCTTTGGATCCACTGGAGCAGGCCTGAGCCTGATCCTGGTTCTCCTATGGCAGCGTAGCACGTGCTTATCCCCAGGAGAGAAGGTCTGCAGGGGCCACAGCAAATCAGCCCACCGCTTTCTAACGCACTCATGTCTTCAGTGTGTCTGCTCAGACTGCGACGAGGAGGAAACGCATAGTCTGCTTGACCTGAAACCAAAACGGGCAGCTCGGTGAGAGAGAGCCACACACAGCAGGCCGGTCCCTCTGCGCTCACAGGAAAGAGGCCAGAGCAGTTAAACTGGGATCGCTCTGTACATTCGCGCGCTGAGGACGCGTAGCGCTGGCTCACACAAACACACGTGTATGCACAGCGATGCAGGAAATAGGTCAGCTACAGTGCAGGTATCCTTTACTTCCTCTACTGGCTCCCACTGTCTGCTGATGAAAGGGAATACCCTGATCTGTGCAGACCCCAGCCCAGCTGGCCTTGTGAGCAGCAGCTCATAAAAGGCCATTTCCTTCATAATCACAGCAGCCTTCCTCTAATCTCTCAAAGGACAGTGGCCATTAGACTGCAGAAGGCCTTATTGTTGCAGGGGGCATCTATGGCATCTCTATTACCTCATGGCTCACCATTTAAATACAATAAAAACACAGAGAAACATATTTTGGAGTCATGAAATCCCAAGTTTGGGTTTTTGTCCCCCCAACGCTACTTTGTGACTGGTGGGCTTAGTGTTGTCTCCTGCCTGGGCTTGCCTCTCATCGCCTCATTATTTAGATGCTAAATCCTCAAGAGAATCTTTAAGCAGAAGCCATTTGTCATTAAACATTAAAACATATACATCTATAGCGAGGCTGAATGTAGTTTAAGCTTTGTCAACATCTAATCTTTCAGCTGCGTCGCTTTTGGTGTGTTGACTCAGCAGTGTGGATTTCCTGCTATATGAGGCGTTCACTGTGTCAGATAAGCCTCCTGTTCCAAGGTAGTTTGGAGATTTCCACTGATGTGATGCATGTCAGTCTAAAGAAACATGAATGTCTCTTTCACAATGCAGTGCGAATCAGAGTCATCTGTCATCTTACTGTGGTGCACTCCCCGATTGTTCTCTGAGGATCATTTGCTGATGAGCTTCAGCATCTACAGGAGCTGCAAAAGCCTTGCACTACAAAAACTCCTCCTGCTCCAGCCAAGACATGACGTCTTATAAACATCTCCAAATCCCTCTTGATCTTGTCTTTGTATGTTTTGAGTTTTCAGGTTATGTGAGACTGTGATGATTGATTTTAGAGTATTCAAGTGTGTTCTTCAATATTAATTTTGGTTTACTTACTAGCAAGTTAAGATGAATTGCTGTCAGTCACCCGTTTATCCACAGCAAGTTCTGTCAGAGGCGTTACATTTGTGGTGGAAATGGGTATTTTGACTTTAACTTTTTTACAGTTAATCATTAACAGTTTAGCTCTCCTATCCCTTCTTAATAAAAACATGTTTTTATTAAGAAGGGACAGGGACTGTTTTTTTTTTCTTTTCTTATCACATCCTCATCTTATCTCATGTAAAAGAACAAGATGTGATTTTTGTTGCACAAGAAACAAGTAAACAAGGATTCTTTTTTTCCATCAGTTTGGCACAATAGTTTAAACACATAACTGTTTGTTGTATTAATTTAGTTTTTATGTCTTTCATTTAGTTCATTACTCTTTGTAATTTAAAGGACAAAAAAATCAATTACAGTACGAGAAGTATTAGAGCAGGAAAAGTACTCGATTTTACAAAAGAAGAATAACATTGTAGTTTTCTGAGCTTATTTTTACCTCATAATAGCCTGGAATAAATGAACTGCTATTATCCTGATATGGAGATATATTTTTTTTATTTCATAAAATCAAGTGAAGTGATTATTTCTTGGAAAGTGAGAGCAGAGCCATAATAGGTTCCCCTATGCTCCTGACACAATGCTCCCTTTACTTTTTGCACAGCAGATAAAAGATTATCTCAACACACACACGGTCAAGACACAAAAAGGTAGGAGTTTCTAAAATAATGATCCTGTCTGGAAGCTATTACCAGTCGTTTATCATTCGTTAATGTACCATAGATCCTGTTGTTCAGCAGCTCACATGTAGGCCCGTATCCACACTTAATGCTGTTTTAAAATAGGAGCATTGTGGCTTTGTGGTTAAGTAAGAGCATGGTCTGCTGAACACTGTGACATTCATCTAAATGAGTTCACATAAAGCTGGGGGCCTAAACGCTTCCAACATAAACATCACCTGGAGCCCCCAGCAGGGGCCCCAGCACCACTTCAACACCCAACCGGAGCCTCAAGACTTTTGGGTAAACAGGAAGCTTGAACCAATAGCAGAAAGGGAAACTACATCTTGCCAATTGAAGGAGTGGCTGGCTGTGAATTTCAGATGAAACAGGGACCTCTGGGCCGCTGTGATGCAAAGCGATAGCCCAAGATGTGGGTGAGGAGACGTTTTACAGCGGTAAGGAACTCGTATGACCTTCACCAGTTCCGCTTTCTGTTTGGCAGACTGGAATAAAGAAAAATGACAGATAATTTCAGCATCAAATCAGCGAAAAATTAATTAATTTCCACCACTTTTAACACAAGTTAAAAAGATATGAGAAAAAAACAAAAGCACTACCTGGGGCAGATCTGCCAAGAACTACTCAAAACTCCTCTAGACAGGTCTTAGGGGAACAAAATGATTGCATAGCAACAAAGTACAGATCTGAGTGGAAACCCTGAGTGAGGATTGGGAAACAAACTGCTGAACAACCCATAAAATGAAGATAAACAGCTGGGTTTTCTGTAAGTTGTGTGAGCAGGTTTGGACCTGCCCAGCCTGGATTCAGCGAGGAGGGAAAGACGCTCATGGGAACATGATGACCTGCTACCAGCATGCTCTACACACACTGCAGTGTTTGCTTCATCACAAAGATTATCTTACACAGTATCTTTTAAAAACATTTATGTAGGCTAAAAAGTTCCACATTTATGGTTTGTGAAAACCGGCAGATGGGAATTCTGTTGGCTTTCTTGTTGACACTTCTATAAGAAATAACTTCTATATTACACTATGAACATGTCATGTCCTGGTCCTCTCTCCTGAACTGTGACTTTCTGCAGCTCATTTAGAAGCTAATCTTCTCCGATTAATACCATCTTTGCCCACGTCTTGGCTGATACCAAACTCCAGTTCATTGGTTTCCACAATCCTGTTTCCTCACTGATGTCCTCACAGATCAGCTGATTTAAACTGAGAACAAGTTGAATCCACTTACACATATTTTTAATTGCATGTATGTGTAAGGGGGTCATGAAGGATATTGATGTCAGGTTGGGGAGAAAGTTCAGGATTTTTCTCTTCTAGGAACATTTCAGTTAATTTTCAAACTTCAGAGTTTATTTTTCATGAAAGCATGGGAAAAAAATGAATAAAGGTCGCTATCCTTCAATCAACCCAACTGCTAATTACATTTTTTTTTCTGAAAATGTTCAAAATCTGTTGCACTACTGTTAAAAAAAAAAAATAGAAGTACTTGGAAAATGTAGTATTTACTGTTGTACCAGTGGTCTACAACATAAAAAGCCCAAAAATATTTACTGGTGTCTGCTGCTGATTTTCAACCTGTGCATGAAACAGACCAGAGCCCTTTGAGTGCTTCTCAAAGCTTTAGGTCTCAGGACCTGAATGCTTTTATTCCAGTTTCAGAAGGGGCCAAGCAGCGAATGGAAACAAGCCTTCAAGGAAATCAATAGAGGAGGTGCGGTGAAGGCATAAGTCTGCCAGGTTGCATTTAGGTGCAAAAAAAAGTAGAAAAGAAGCAAGTAAGTTGGAAAAGGGAGCTATAAAGTCAGGTCAGCTGGATCGGAGTTTTTTTTTTAGGTAGCAGGGTGGTTGTAGGAGAAAACCCGCGGCGAGGCCCTGCATGCATACAGATGATCTGGCTGTAACAGCTCTCCGGCAGTTATTCATCAAGCCATTAAAAGGAGCACAAACAAGTCGTTTGGGAGTCCTGTATGTTCCAGACAGTTTTTCTTCTCTTTGTGTCAAGTTTTTTTTTTTTTTTTTTTTCTGGAGGGGGCAAGGAAGAGAAGGAGAATACAGATCGAAGAATAAATCCAAGGTGATGAAAAGGGAGAAAACGGTTAGACCTGGGCAGCGAGCTGAGGCCAGCTGTTGGTCTGCCTCCTGAGCAGAAAAGAAGTTAATTAACTGCGGAAGTGGCTCATGCTGGGACTAATTCACTTCAAGGACAGGTTGATAAATGAGCAAACATTAAAATTCAGCCTACCTGGGTTGGAATTCACAGCGTATCAGCAATAATATTGAAAAGACCTTTCTGGTATTATCACAAAATGCTAGAACTGATTTTAAGAGACAAGAGTGCCCTCTTGTGTTAACATTCATATAAGCGAAAGAGAGAGAGGGGAAAAAAAAACCTTGAACACATTTTTTATTACCATTCATATACACATATATTCTTTATCTTGCCATAAAGTTTCAGAATCACGGTTTTAACAATAGACAAAGAAAAAAAGATAAACATTAAGGATTTTTCTTCTTAGAAAATATACAGTTAAAGACATGTCTACATGCCAGGATTTTCAACAGTATAATTCCATTGTACATATAAAGAAAAGCAGCAAAATATTGTTAAACATGTTGTCAAATGGATAAGAAGACCAGTGCACGTCTCCACGATGCGTTCACACAGAGTAAGATACACTACAGCTAATCGCGAGTCCTCCGCAAAGCTGTCAGTAGACGTGGGTTACCATAGCATCACTGTTTCAGTTTTTTACAGTAGCACAGATTACATGAAACACCACTGGTGTGTTTATGAAACACATCAATACTAAAAGTAAGAATCTGTTTTTTTCGTTTGTTTGCTTTTTTAAATCACCAACACTCTAAAATCTTTGCAACATTACACTGATGGTTTGGATCTTCAGGATATATTTAGCATGTAAAGAACCAGGCAGGTGAGCGAAGAACAGGTGGCAATACAAAAGTATTCTCACCCCTTATACTTTTTGCTGTTGTTGTTGTATTATAACCACAAACTTTTATGTATGTTATTGGGATTTTATATGACAGATTAGCATGTAAATAGTGCATAATTGTGTGGAAGGCAAAAATATTTGCACAAATCAGAATCAGTCGACTTCAGAAGTCACTTGTGAGGCAGAAAACTCACACTGAACATCACCCTGAACACGCCTACCCCACAGTGAAATCTGGTGGTGGCGGCATCATGCTGTGGGAAGCTGATCACAGATGACTGAGTCGAATAGATAAGGAGAAAACCTACTAGAGGCTTCACGAAGCTTTGGACTGCGGTGGAAGTTCAGCTTGGAATTCACAGAGTATCAGCAATAATACTGAAAAAATCTTTCTGGTATTATCACAAAGTGCTGGAGGTGTTTAACTGATTTTAAGAGACAAGAGTGCCCTCTTCTAGCTGGCGATCACTAACAAGTCATGTGTCAAAATGGTCCTGTCAAACTCCAGAGGTAAATCTATATATGAAAGATCTGAAAATAGATGTCCACAGATATTCTCTTCTAATTGAGTTTGAGCATTTTAGATAAGAATACTGTGCAGGATATCTTTACTCAGGATATGCACAGCGGGTGGAGAGACTCTGAGCTTAATGTTCCCTTTCACAATCATGTGCTACTTTGTGTTACTCTGTAATGTACATATAATCCCAATAAACTGCAATTAATTTTGTGGTTGTAAGATGACAAAAATCTAAAAAGTCCAAGGGGAATGAACAAATGCAAGGGATTATTTCAGAAAGCCAGGTTTCTTGATTGTGGGAGCAGCACAGACTGGTTATATGTTTCAGAGGTCTGATTAACAGCTTGATAGCTCTGTTTGTAGCAAACTTCATTACCGTAACATCAAAAACACAGATGGCAAACTGTTGCAAGTCTCCATGGAAACAGCCAAAAAGATCACTTTTAATCCTAAAAGATAACTGAATGGATTAAGATACAGCATGTGTCTAATTCACATCATCACTATGGTGACAGTTCTCATATCAAACTGATAAATCAGGAAATGCCAGGAGGTTTTGTTGAGTGACTCAAAGAACAAGTTGCTTTTGTGTATTTGTGCATAATCACATGGCCAGTTAAGGCAAGTTCTCCAATCAAATTATAAAGTCTTAGGTGTAAAATGAAAAGTGCAATTCTTAAATCAAGAAAGTCACCCATGGGGCACCACTACAACACATTTTCAAAAGGACAGAGATCATTTTTTTCAGTGACACCCATAGAGCTACAGTAGTACTCTGAAATCACCAATACCGGCACGGTATTTGTAAAACAAACATTCAGGGATTTAAATGGAAGCAACATGGAGTGACAAAGAGGTGATGGGGACACAAAGTGTGTTTTTTCTTGGGCCGTTACATGCATTTACACATGAACACAAAAGCGCGCACACACAGACCGTTTACATCACCTCAACCTCATCACAGCCACAGGTGGTTTTCAGTAAAAACCTCACAAGGAATAAACACCTCACATTTTTCTCTTCAGCAATGCAGAGACGATCCGCATGAATCTCCCGGATGCCGACCCAGAGTTCATTCATAATGATAGAGTTCTGACAGAGACCCGCTCACTCTGTGCTCTCCAGTCCCACTTCCACCTCGTCTTCGCCAAGTACAGCTTCGGGAACGCCTCCTTCCCCCTGGAAGAGCTCCTCCATCAGCTGCTCTCCAGCGCTGCCAGCCCGGGACGCCCACAGAGCGGCGCCCTCCCGCAGGCCCAGCGAACGCAGCAGCCGTGCATAGTCCAGAAACGCAGCCTCGATGAGTTTATGTGCAGCGACGGGTCAAGGGGGACACAACACTACGTGTAAACACTCTAGAAAATTCACAATTCTAAGGCACTCTTCAGAGTGGTGTTTTAATATGTGTATATTGGCCTAAAATATACCTGTGTAAAACAGAAAGCAACCTAAGAATCATTGAGACCCAATGACACTGTAGTGAGATTTCATAAAAGGATATTGGAAGAGTCGTTGGCCTCCATTACCCCAGATTTCAAACAAGCCTCAATGAAGAGGGCGGCGCGATCAAAGTACCTCATACTGCCCCAGCAGGTGGAAAAGAAAAGAAAGACACAGAAGGAGGTTAGAACATTAGCCATAAACCAATCTCATCTCTGCCTTCATGTGTGATTATGAAGCATTCATCAACTCTCTGGCCCTGATGGCTGCATGATTCTCTGAGAGAGCTTCCTGTTGCCACGAAGCAAACCTGAGCAAGAGCTGTGGGGAAGGGAGAGTGGTACCAGCATCAGATTGATCAAAGGTACAGGGAGAGTCGCATCCTGCATATGAAGTGCCCCTCAATACACAAATTTAGAGATTTTGATTTTAAAATAAAAAGATGAAAATAAATCCAATTATAAAAAGCCTGAAAACCTATTTCTAAAAACTGATTCAAGCTTGTTTATCAATTTATTTAAATAACTATAAATAGATATTTAACTGACTATTTATTTATGGTTATTTAAATCAATTCTATTTAGTCAAAAACTCTTACCTGTGCAACATCTCTCCCACTTTGTAAAAGCAGCCCAGGGACAGCAGCACCAGGATGGCTTTGGATTTCTGGTTGACCTGAGGGGAGCACAGGTGTTCTGCCCAGCGCTTCAGCACGTCGGAGCCTTCTGCTGGGTTCAGGCGCACCTGGAAACCCAGAGATTCACACCGTCAGACAACAGGCGAAGCTATACATACAACACACAAATATGGTTTAGAGTGTAAGGTGGGTAAGGACACAGAACTGAGTTTGTAAAAAATTTTTATCCAATGGTTTTTATTCCCCAAATTTATAAATTTTAAGATAGAGAGATAAAGATAATGAAAGACAGAAGGAGATATAGAAAGAGAAAGAGGATGAGAAGGAAGTAAGGATAGATAGATTATTTCCCAAATTTGCTAAATTTAAGATAAAGAAATTGAGATAAAGGACAAAAAAGAAAAAAATAAGGAGCGATGTAGAGAGAAAGCAACAGACACAAAAGAGACGGAGAGAAAGAGTAAAAAGATGGATAAAGGATGGATGGTTAAAATAGTTAGTTTGGAAATATATACATCTTTTCATTTTCTTTGCTCATACTTATTCAGACCTGGAAATTACTAAAATCAAATTCCCACCTTTAAAACTATGAGTAACAATAGAGATACAAATTAAAAAGAGCTCCATCTTACGTATCGCCTCCAACACAATAAGCCCACTTTCTTCATCCGTCGACCCACTACATCAGCATCTGATCCCATAGTGCTGTTACCTTAGCGAGCCATGCCGCTCGGTTCCACTCCCCGTAGGTCTGCAGGTAGCGGCAGGCGTCCGCCGCCTTGTCAATCAAACACAACAACTGGACTCCCTCTGCAACAAAGTCAAAATAGTCCACAGATATGTGTTAAAAAGAGACAAACTACTGAGGCTCATACTTTCTGCATTTGGCTCATTTAAACTGACAAAACAGACAACAGGTTGTAACAGGTGACACCTACCTGCCAGTTTGCCATTAGCAATCATATTGGTGGCCACTAGCTTGATTGTAGACTGTGAAGGGCCCGAGGAGGTGATGGTGGTCACTAGGCAGGCTTTGAGTGAATCGCAGTAGTAGCTGGGGTTATCTGCACTCGTCTCCAGCAGTAACTGCACCGCCCGGTCGGTCTGAGAGACACAACAAGATGGAGCGAGCACAACACCTGAGGCAGGCAAGCACTGGGAACTGTGAGTGGTAAATATGTTTTCATCACAATTTTAATCTGGTGTACACACTCAGGAAGGTCATGCTGGGTTGTGGACAGGCCTTTATGTGCCAGATTATGATCCATTTACAATTAATCTGAGTGTATGCACGGTTGAGAAGTGGAACACTGTTCTTTAAAGCTGGATTAAAACAAAACGGATCAGGCCTCATGTTGCAAACTATGTGAGAATTTAGTATCTAGATTCAAAAACTTAGCAATAGGAATCCTTAATGGCTCTCGCACAAAAAGTTAGCTTGAGAAGCAACTGTAGCCTTGCTGCAGAAATTATGAAAACATGTAGATTAGCAATTTTCAAAGTCCTTATCCATCCTGACCAAAAGGCAGAACAATCTGGACCTCATATCTCATTTTAGGGAGCTATGATTTAAAACTTAAGTTTGCAATATGATACATTGTTGTATGCAAATCTGGGTAATGTCACAGTATTTCAGTTCAGTTTATTTACTTTGTTTATTCTGGTCAAAGGCTACTTATTTGATGAAGCAATAAAAGTAACTGAGCTACTCAGTTGGAGTTGGAGTTGAAGTGTCCCATAACGTTCAGAGCAGCTTAGGCTCAATAACAAACTGTAAACTTAGTGCCATTTTTTTGCCGGTCAGCTATAAGTAAATCCATTAAAAAGTTTTTACCCTTAGTTTAGATTCAGACTCAGCCCGGTAACCATGAAGCCTGAGAACAGCTGGTTTAGATGACGGGATCTTGTTGTACCTACCTGACCCAGCAGGAGGAGCTGGTCAGCACATTTCTTGGTGTGTTCATAACTGGACCTCTTCACCTCCTGCAAGTGAACTCGATCCAGCTGGAACTTCTGTTGAGTGAATCAGGCGGAGAAGATGACCTCCAAATATCAATTTTAAAATGTTTATGAATCGGAGAAATGTGAAGAAATGAGTCACGAACTCAGTGAGACAACAGAGGAAACTACAGCACTTTGCAGAAAAACATATATCTAACATTTTAACATTTTGTTACTTCATTACCACAAACTTCAATGTCTTTCAGTGGGATTTGGATTTTTTTCTCAATGGAAGATGAAGAAACAAGCAAAACTACCTAATATGTCTCTGCTTTTACTGACCTGGAAGTAAGAACTCTCACACAAAACGTCGTGGCAAATGTCCAGGTGGTTCTGAGACGGCGGCTGGGTTTCTTCGCTCCCCCCTTCAGAGGTCACACTTAGCTGACGAGCCTGGGCAAACAGCTGCAGGTAGTGGGATGCCACTGTCCAGAAGTTAAGGTCAGACTCATCCCCGAACAACCTAGTCAGCCACAACATGTCAGACACGTTCAGGAGAGGAAAAACTCTCTCTGAAGGATTCTTCTGTTTTACAAGGAACTTTATTTTCTTAGTAATATGCTCACCAATGATTTGAGCTCCTATAATTTTGAACTTCCTTTAACTTATTCTTCCCTTAGCATCATTTAACATAGTACATCCTGACCATTAACAAAGACTTTACAAAGAGGGCAAACCCACCGTGACACCAGGAGGCAGCGCTGCAGAAGACTCAGCTCTGAGTCCAGAAGCACGCTCTTCATATCGCTGAAACAAACAGACACACATTCAGCAGAGCAGCAGTACGGGAGAGGCTGTTTTTATCATTAAGACCACAGAGTACATGCTGCTTTTGTGGCTGCAGTTTAAAACTAATTTAACCTGAAAGGCAAAACTTCATTTACCAAAACTTCCTGCAGACATATTTACAGAAAGATACAAACATGTGAATCTGAGTATTTGAATTATGACTTTCAGGCTACAGTTCCAAGTGTTAAAACACTCATTGGCATAAATGACATGTCAATGTTTGTCCTTTCTATATGCATCGGAGCCTCTCGCTTCCAGGGTGAGATAATGACCTAACCCTATTGCCTCGTGTTAAACTTGTTTATAGCTTTTTTTATAATCATACATACCTAAATGTACACACACACACACACACCCTCGAACGATTACATAACTGTCTCCTAGCAATTTATAGAGGAAATACAAACTGTTTTGTTGCCAAAAATAAGTTTCTGGCCGGATTCTGTCTGGATATCTGAATAGTCATCTTGGCAGGACTGACCGCTAAATAATAGACTTGGCTTTAAAGTCCAGTCCAGTCAGAATTGGTCCAGAAGCTTGTGGTCCTTGATAAAGCATGTCCATCCAAATGTTAGGGGGGGTGTATGTATGTTTCCAACCCAAGTTCAGCACCAAGTTCTTGTTCTTAAAAACCATTTCGGTCACTTTTTGTATAACCATTTGACCCAAAAAAACAAACCAATAAAAGCACAACATTATGGACATTTAGTGTTTGTAACTTTGAGCCAAAAGTTAAATAGTCTAGTATGTTAGCAATTGTACGAGCCTTTAAAATCCACAATAAGGACATATAAAACTTACTTTGACAGTGAGTTGAGCTGCTCCTGGATCAGGCCTTTAATCTCCACTTTTTCACTGTAATCTCTAAAGTGGGAGATCAAAGAAAGTAAAATGGCTATCTTGGTGTTTTTCTGAGGTTAAATGTTGCATAATCATAATGAACGGAAACCTGACAGTGGAGTCGATTACAATCAAAGACTAATAGATATGCTGAGGTCAAGTAGTTCCCTGATCATCTGTGAATAATAAAACTGAAACATAATGATGCACTCAGCATATAAAAAGTTGCCAAAGGGGAAAAAAGAAAGAAATAAATTCAGTTGGACTTTATGCTGACATGTAAGCTTTTTTAATGATCAAATTAAATTCTAAGGAAATTTCTTCGTTATCCGATTTATATTTTCCCTTTTTATTTTGATGAAAATGCTACCATTACAACTCAAAACAGTGTCAAGTGTGGAGCATCTAAATGGACTACAATACAAATTTAAAACAAAGTTGAACCAAAACAAGTCACCAGGAAAGAATGTTCTTCTCTGAGTTTTCATCAGTGGTTTCCAAACTTTTTACCAAGAGAGCCCAAAACCTTCTACCTGATTGCACAAAAATCACTTAGAGGGCTGTAAATGACATTCCTGATTTATATGATGATGAAGATAGTGTATTCAGACTTACACCTGAGTGATGTCCATAGTGAAGGTCCCTGACCAGGGCTGCAGGAGAAGGAAAGCTTTAAGAGTGAGGGCAGCCCGGGGTAGCAGCAGGTAAGGACACCACACTGGGTCTGTGAGAAAAAGGAAGGAAATGTTAATCCATTAACATACCAGAATGTGTCATAATGTGAAGTGCGGCTGGGTCCTGAATAACCAAATCCTCCTTTTAAACATTTCAACTTCATTTCTTCCCCTAGCATTTGCTTGCTCACCGGTCAGGTCCTGCTCATCCATACGGTAACTGGCCGACTTCATGGCCATCTCCAACACTCGGATGCAGCCATCGTCTGAAGCCAACACAACTTTATCTGATGTGCACCAGTCGATGTCTAGGATGCGGTAGTTTACATTGCGTCCAAACCTCATACTGCTGACCATTTGGACCTTAAAAGAATTAGAAACATAAATATTAAATGTATTTTTAATTCATTAAGAATACATTAAAATGTCATTTATTTAACCACTTTCACCATTGTAGCTTTTTTTCGGTTAATAAAAGAAATCATGATTTGAAATTTGATTTTTGACACCAGTCAGGAGGGCAAATACTTTTTCACTATGTGGGTTCAGTTCAGCACCATGGAAACTGACTTTATATGGTCCAAAGTTAATAATCAAGCAGTTAATCCCAATGTTGTTGTGATAAGTGTAAACAGGGCCTTACCTCTTTGGTGTCCCAGACTTCTGCTCCGTCTGTGTACATGACGAGCAGCTTTTGGTTCCCCTTACCAGGAGCGAACCGGATCTTCTTCACCCAGCCCCGATGTGTCGGTATCCCCCTGAGAAAAATCAGTTTCACATATTGAATTGGTCCTGCTACCTCTTTAAACATGAATGAATAACAAAAAAAGAAAGAAATCGACATGGAGAAAGAGGTCGTATGCCACTTTTTAAAAATATGTATTGTACAAAAAGTCTGTCCTATTCAAGAAATTTCTTAAAAATCGGCAAAAGTGTTTCATTTGAAAGATGATAATAGAGGATTTACAAGCAGAGTTATCTGCACTGGTAACATACTTGGACAGCCAGGGTGCCAGAAAGGATTCATTCCTCACAATGGAAAACATGAGATGCAGAGTAAAACTGTCATTTACTTCCAAACATCTGGGACTTTTTTCTTTGTTTTACCTTGACAAACGAGCTTTTAGGTCCCAGAAGTTAAGGTTGCCATCCACATCTCCAAGCACCAAGGTGTCGCCTTTCCAGGCAATGCAGGCGATGCTGCCCATGCTACCCTGCAACAAGGAAAGCACAAAACTTTACCCAGAGCTTCAAGATGCATATCCAAAAATTTTACTAAGCAAACTAAGCAAAACACATGAAAAATGTTAGACCAGAACTTAGTTTTAGAATCCTATCTGTTATTTTTTCAGAATTCTTTTTTACTTTTCATAAACAAAGCATTAAGAAAAACTAGCTTTTAAATTTTCAGTGCACAGTGAAGTGTGTGTCACATCAGAAAGATAAAGTAACTATTAAAAGATATAGCAAGAGAGCACACAACACAAGCAGTGACAAAAGCAGAAGACTTATTGATAGAGGCTTGAAAAACTTGCAGTAACGATCAGATATGAAGTAAGGAAGAGACCTGGAGTGACAAATAAAAAATGTTACGACTCACGTCAGGAGGGATCCGTGCTCCGTCTTTTACCGTGTTGCCCTCCACGGTGATGTGATAGACCTGGCCATCGGTGTCTGTGAACACAAAGTGCTCCCTGGCAGAGATGGCCTGGCTGGTCTCTGATTTGCTCTCAGCATCTTGCAGGAGACTGTAGGGGAGTAAGTATGAAATAAAGCTGTGATTTTGTAGTTAAAAAAGGGCTTTTTGGTACTGAAGTTCAGAAATTAAGAGTAATAATTTCTTATATTTGTTAAGCATAAACACACTACACATCTACTTTTGCACTTCCCTCTTTGCCTGCACTCAATATCCACACCTATGACTTGTGGTTCTTTCTAAGTAACTATGATACTAACTGCAATGCTTGAAAGCTTTTATTTCTGTTAAATATAATGATTTTCCACTTACAGGTAATGAAAACATACTATTTAAAATTAAACATTACATCAGACCAATGAAAAAAAAAAAAACTACTTTTAAAAACAAAAATGTATCCTTAATAAAAAGTATGTTCAATACCTGCTTAAATGTTATTTTCAAAAGGTACTTTTAATCTGACAAAAGAGACTCATCAGGATTTATATTCTAATTTATTGAATACGAGTGTAGTCTGCAGAGTGTTCTAACGAAATAAAAATCAACAACAAACTGATGAACTTTCAACTCTTACCTGATGACTGAGGACTCAACACTGCTCTGCTCTGCATCTGACACGGTCTGCCTGGCCATGGCCTCCCTCGCTGCTATCTGCTTTTTCTTCAGACTCTTCAGGTTGTGGGAGGGAGACCATTCCTGTTAAAATACACACCATCAGGTCTCAAGTCTCTAATAACACTATCAGACGTATGCCATCTTGTACGCCTAACGCTCTGCTGCTGCAAGCTTTAAATTTATATCAAGTTGTTTTTTTGCACTTATCTTGAATCTGAATTTTTCATAACATCTCTTCAAACTAGCAGTGACCATTTTCACAACTGAATTGCTGTAAATTATGTTTTGGTAATATTAATAATAATGAGATTAAATATTTTTAATAATAAGAGGAAGCTATGGAATGATGAATTCGGGTTTTAATAATTAAACATGAAAAAAGAAAGAAAGAATGATAGTTTACACTTTTTCTTCCCACAGAAGCATCTACAATACTTAAAACTAAAACATAATTTCAGTTATGTTTTAATGTTACTTTAACATAAAGCTGTCAGAATAAGAAAAGGATCCAGATTTCACTAATATGCAAAACTGTGGTACCAGCGCAGTGACAGTGGGAAAGTTCTTGGCCATTTCTCGAAGAAGTGTCCCTGTCCTGATGTCCCACAGCTCCAAGGGTTTGTCTCTGAACACCACCACCAGGTACTGCCTGAGGAGTACAAACACACATATACATCTCTAACCTTAAATGACAGACATTTAAAAACAAAAACTAAGTGTCTTAAAAAATATATGTTTTCTATTTAATGCTTTAGATGGAAAGAAGTGAATCCTTGTACTCCACAGTTTCCTTACTCGTGATGCATTAACAATATAATAAGACAAGATGCTGGAACTTGTCTTTATTTACAACATATAGAAACACCTTCTGTTGCAAGAACTCCAAGTGATTGACTTTAGTAGTTTTTCCCTTTTCTGAAAAGAAATTATGCTTCATGATGTTGCTTCATCTCACAAGGGCTGAAGTCTTGTAGCTCTCTTATGCTCCACCAAAGCAGTCCAATCACATGTTTACACTTCAATGCTCAGAATACTTTAAATTATTTTCTTTAAATCCTTTCCTTGCAGATTTATGGTTGTGCTTTAGATTACAATCCTCTTACACAATCTGACTTTAGCTGAGTTTTGACCATTCAACAGGCAATTCTACACTTTTCTCTATAAGACTTTATTAAACCTGAAGTTTAGGTTGCACTAATTATTTGTTGCTTTTGAACGGAAACCTCTTAGTCAACCAAACTTTCTCCTTTATACTATAAAATTCTAATGTATGTGTATTTATCTAGTTATTTGTTTAGTTTCAATTGGGAGAAGGTTGACACTTACTTGAGATGAGACACTTTAATCATTTCGATGGGCGGCTCATCGTTCCCTCGCTCACCTCTGAATGCAAAGCATCGGCCTAAAACACACAGACAGAAAGAGAGAAGAAAGACAGATAATGAGATTAAGAGTGTGTGTTAAAGAGAAGCTACTGAGGGAAGAACAAACAATGTTTCCTCATACATCTAAAACAATTGATTCATCTAATTATTCGTATGAAACAGCTTTTTCTGCTATTTCTCTCCTGCTGAAGCTGCAAGGGAAACCAGTGCAATTTAATCTGCAACTTGCTGTGATTCTTTCTCCGCTTCGGCAGCTTTTCATCCACAAAAGTCAGAATTATTGAAAGCATCAAGATGGCCTTTTCAACAAAACAAGAACGTCATTCAGGGGTGCACTACTACAGTTTCTGATTTGATTCTGCAAAAGACAATTTAGAAAGCAGCTTGTTTAAATGTTAAAGTTGAAGATTTTCCTGGGGTGTTTTACCTGGTTCCCTGAGGATTATAATAGGTGCACAAAAACTGACAGATTTGCTAGATCTATAGTAGTTATTTAATAAATTTGAAAAAAAAAATTTCAAGTAAAAAATACAAAATGTAGATTCACTGCATAGTGATACTATTCATGTATTTGTTTTAATTTTGAGTAATGATTATTACATACAACTTTTTGACATCCAGAGATTAACTTAGACTATAGAAATTAAATTTTCCTAAAAGGTACGCCCATCTGCTGTATAGTAGAGGGACCTTGCTCGCTAGACGTGGTAACACACGGCAGAAAGAGAGACAGAAGTTTGACAGTTTAATCTTGTAAAGTTATGATGTGCACATGAAAGAAACATTGCCATAGCAACTCCCTTGTAAACTCTTATTATTAAGCCAAACACTGAACAGGTGAGATTTGAAGAATCCACTTCAATATCTACTCATGCAGCTTTATTACACACCACAAATAGAAATAAGGAGACAAAGCTTTGAGTTATTATTAATTTTATTTTAAGTTTAGAATAGAGAAATCAAAGGTGGAAATTCAAGGCTTAGCTGCACACTGTGTGTTGCTTACCAGTAGGAAGGTCAACATGCTGCAGCTCGTTTCGCACCAGGCCCATGTTGTTGGGGGAAGAAGTGGCAAAAGACAGGAAGCTGGTCAGACTCACCCATTCGAGCCCCCTGTGGAAGAAAAGCCACCATGTAAAGACAGTTTGCTTCTTCGGTGCTTCTTTGAGCAGGTGGGGTGTAGGGCTGGCAGATATTAGCTTAACATAACCTGCTTTCCTTTCTAATAAGAAGTGCATCTGAATCAATTCTTCTGTATTTTCTCAGGGACTCATTTCTGTTCAGTTAGCCTCATGGTGAACCTGGTTCCACTTCAAATTTCTTCCTGATAAAACAGAGGGGTTGCGTTGCCCTGACAACACCTCTTTGCTGAGGATGAGTAATTGCTGCAAAGTCAATGACTCAATGCAATTTACTGCATGTAGATAACTAGCTTATTTTTACCAACTTAACTAAAAGATCAGTAAAAAGTTAGGTTTTAGAATTTAATTATAAGTTATCGGTTCTGAATTCATTTGTCTTGTAAAGTCTTTTGAGATTACCTGCATTGTGAAATGGTGCGATACAAATAAACCAAATTGAGCAAAACTGAAAATGTAAAATAACTCCATATGCTTTTTCACCACTGGCTTGCGGTGGTGGGACTCTGGATAAATAGCAAAGATTTTACCTGACTTCACAAGAGTGTACACTGAGTTCTTTGTGCAGAAGGCCACTGGTCAGGTTGTACACCAGGACAGACCCGTTGCTGGTGCCTGTGATCAGAAAACAGAAATAGAGCAGCACATAAGAAACATGACCCAGAGTTTCTTATCGTCACGACAACTAGATGTATGTTTGATCAAAGAAAAAGTTAGGTTAGGTTAACCTTAGGGAAATTGAGTAAATGTACACAATCCAACTGTTTTAGGCTCCCTGAGAATGGTGCAGAGGATTTGTTGCAGGAAATAACACATTAACTTCACTGATCAACAAACCCAACCTGCTTAAACTCCCATGTGACATCTGATACAATGAGAAACCCCAGGGAGGTTTAATAGTCTT
The DNA here is from genome assembly GCA_903066815.1 of Brachyrhaphis roseni. NCBI lineage: Eukaryota > Metazoa > Chordata > Actinopteri > Cyprinodontiformes > Poeciliidae > Brachyrhaphis > Brachyrhaphis roseni. The sequence continues at coordinate 78,818 of CAEFZY010001276.1, forward strand.
TTTTTCTTGTCTCTGGCTGTACTTCATCTAAAAGATACAGATGTGTTTGTGGATGTGTGTTTGATATAGTGTTGTAATGATTCATCAAATTTGAGGACATTGATTTGTAAAATTCCTGGAGGCAATTTATCTGTCTCGAGTCTTCATTAAATTATGTTTTGCCATTTAGTGTGTCGTGTTCTGCTCAGATGCTTATTTGATTTGCACAACAATCTCACTTCCGCTAATGAGCTGTTGATGAATGGACAGAAAGAAGCACCGCCAAGGAGGAGACGAGAAGTTTAAATCAAAAAAGTTTTGATTTGGTAGTAAAATGACTGCATTTTAAGCAATGAAGTGTTTCCTTATTAAAAAAAAGGAACAAAATGGCTTCCTACTACTAATTTTCTCTTTCATATTTTTCTAGCTTAAGTAGCTACTACAGAACAGGACACATTTTTATTTGATGACTCAATTAATCATAAGAATAATTAATAAATTACTGAAATAATTGTTCACAACAGGCCTTGTCTTGATGCTTTCCTACCCACCTGCCGCCAAAAGAGGCTGATAGTGGTTGATGTTCTTGGTGGTGAGAGGTGGACACATGCGGATGGAAAACGGAGGAAGCGGCAGACCAGACAGGAGGCCGGTGAGCAGGAATTTCAGCTGGACCTCCTGCTGGTTAGAAGATGGAGGAGGAGCCTCACCAGCAATCAGTGTCTGACCTGGATAAATTACACAGAAGCCCTTTTTTAAAAAAAAAAAAAAAAAAAAGCAGAATTTTTTATGCATCCTGCATTTGTATTCTCTTTTTCTAAAACCACAAAAGACAAAAAGTGAGAGCTACATGCTATATACAGAGAAATCTGGAAGAAAAACTGTAATTTCTTAAGTTTTATTGTTTTTTTGTTTGTTTTTTAAGTCAAGAACAAATAAAGTTTATTCATTACACCAGTGGTTTTCTGTTCTGGTTAAATTCACTATACTTCATGTTCTCCCCATCATACCATTAAGTGTTTGTTGACCACTTATTCATTTAAATTTAAATTCCATCTAATTTGCCTCTATCAAAAAAATAAATCAGGCGAATCAAACAATGTAGCTTTAATGACCATTATCAACATCATATAAAATACTGCATGCAATGTAAATAAAAAAATAGCAGCAGAGCTGGTATATAATGAAAAATAACAGTAAATTTCCAAAATTTCCACTAGTTTTAAATAAATGTACTACAAATTATTAAAAGCATTCTTTAACAAAAAAATAAAAAGTGCGAACAAAGTGTCTTTTCTGCTTTAAACATTAAACTGCCTCTGTTCTGAAATATCAGATGGTGATGGTAGTGTTGTGTATGCTCTTACTGATCATGCTGTTGAGAGAAAGATCCTGGATTCTTTTCTGGTTTGGGCCCAAAGGAGCTCCACAAAACGACACAGGAGTGTAGAGAGGCGACAAACCAGAACTAAGGAGGAAGAACATCAATCAAAAATGATTTTGTTTGTCTTTCTGCCAAATGAACAATATTTTTTCACTGATCCACTGAGCAAGAACAAAAGGTCAAAGACAAAAAATATTTGGTTAACACAACCCCAGCCCAACACTGAAAGACAAAGAAAATAATACACTAGGTTCCCACAGTGGAAAGAAGGGTTGATTAACCATAGCAAGACTCTGCAATTCCCCAATGCAAAGACTTAAAACTTTAGATTATTTATGTTAAAATAGAATGACCTTTTAACATACCAATCAATTTGACTATTCTGTAAAAATAGTTCCAGCTTTCGCCTACCTTGGATTGGAAACTGACCGCCCAGTGTGTGCTTTCAGCTCCCAGAGCATGACTCTTCCATCGCTGACCATGAGGGCAGCTTTGTTCTCGTTGACGGGGCAAATAACCATCCGGTACGGCCGGACCGTTTTAGTGACTCTTATGGCATCGCACTGGGAGCGCAGGTCATAAACAAGCTCCTGGACACTCTGTTCTGGGTCTGTTAAAGGAGGAAAACGAAAATTTTAAAAGAAATTATGAGAAGGAGATTTAAGCAGAAAGATGTCCATGATGGGGAGTAAATCAAGAGAAGATAAAATTTCACAAAAGGCTTAGCATCCAGGAACAGTGGATCAAAGATGCACAAGAAGCACAAAGATTAATTTCAATGCAGTATTAGCTGGAGCAACAATACATGGGAGATATCTGAGTATTCTCTGAGTAGAAAATGAGTAAAGCAAACGTTGTGTGAGAAATTAGGTGAGACCTGTTGCTTCCTCTTGTGCAGATGTTGAGCGGCACACCCGCAGCGTGATGCAACCGTTCTCATGCAGACAGTAGAGAGCGTCGCGCTGAGCGCATGGAATTACCTGAGGAAGAAAAAAATGGTTCTCTGATCAAGTTTAATAAAATAATTGAATAATGTGTAATTTGTTAATTCAAACACAAATAAACTAAACTGCAAAACATTGAAACAATACATGAAACTTGAAAATTCATAAGTCTTCCTATAAATTGTATACCATTTTAGGATACATTCCAATAATTTTCCAAACGTCTTTAACACATTCTGAATGTTTGAATATTACACATTTAACTGGTTGGATTTTATTGTTTGAATGTCCCACAAATCATGACAACATAACACTGAAGTCAACATCCAAATGTTGTAAATAATTATTTTACCATTCTTTTGAATCTAGGTCAACTTAAATCAACTCAATGTCTGCAATAATAATAAAACACCCTACCCTTATTATTGTAGCTTATTTCAAGTATCACTTGTAATCTTTGATGCCCTTACTTTCTTTGTGAAATAATAAATATTTACTTACACACCAGATCGTAGATAAAGAACCCCAGATCCAATTTAAAACCCCAAATTAAGCATGGAAGGCTTAAAGTTGAGCAAAAAGAAATATTTTATGTGTTTTTGCCTATGGTTTTTGACATTAAATAAAAAACTGAAATGAGCAATGAGCTCAGGTAGTGATGTGGCAAATCAAACATTAAAAAGTGACTGTAATGCCAACACTAGAACATAATAAAACTACCAAAAAGAATACGTAACAATGAAGGAATCTTGAGAAAGCGCAGCATTCCTGTGAAGTCTCATGTTGACCAATAGAGATCATTTTGTCAAACCTTTCAGCGATAGCATATGCAGTCCCTCACCTGGGTAAAGGGGACCCCCGAGCGCTCAATGGCCACCACGCCCACAGTCTGGCTGAGCTCCAGGTCCAGGATTAAAATCTCTCTGGGATAAAGCAGCAGCATGTGGTTCCTTTTCGACGGCAGGTAGGACAGCTGCAGACAGTCGTTCAGCGTCACCGCCTCTGCACTGCGACATCGCACCGCAGGAAGGAAATAAGGTCAGTTTTTACCCTAACTTTTCCATCCATGCACTGGAAGACTTGACAGTGAAATAGAAAATTAAAGTTACTAAAAAGGTATGGCATAACCTTTGAACTTTTTTTACATTTTATCACACTAAAATCTCAAACTTTATTGTATTTTCTGGGATTTTAGGTCCAGGCGCTGTATTAATGCACATTCCTATACTTAGGAAAGGATTTAAACCTGGTTGATCAGTTTACTAAATTAACTTTACAATGTTTTTCTGGTGACAGTCTTTCAAAGTCACCGGTTGGAATGTTAACATGGACGCGTGCCCTTGAGCAGTGCTGACAAGTAGTCTCACTGGGAAAAACTAGGTTAACTGAAGGCCAGGGGAGGAACTTACGTGGGTTTTTCATTGGTGATGAGCACTTTCACTTTATTAAGGGCTTTCTTGGCACCAGTAGGTGCAGGAGCTGCAGCAGGTGCAGGCTTGGTGTGTGCTGGGCTTGCATGAGGACTGGCAATGTACACCTTTTTCCCAGCACTGCTTGGTGGTTTGGAATGGGAAAAATCTGTGATGAAAACGATTCCTTCGCTGGTCAGCACTGCCAAGAAAGAAACAAAACATAAATGATTTAAAATACACGATGTTCCTTACTAATCCAAATCTGTTGTAATTAAGTCTTCCTGTATGTTTGCATTTGACACTTTTTGAAATATCAAATATTTGTCAATCATACTTTTTCCCATAAAAACATGGCACAAAAACTGAAATTTTATCAGCAGTTTCATAGTTAAAAATATGACTGAAGACACTGTTGTTGTACAACAGCCTCATGAAGAAGATGCTCAAGGTTGTCTGTAATTTTTGGGATTTCATGAAGAATCCTTCTTTGGATCATAATCTCCAGAGGTTCCACAGTCGATTTCTTTATCGATTTGTTGAGCCTTTTATGTCCCTTTCTGATGCTGCTGCCCCACAGATGGTGGCAGAAGACAGTACCCTCTCTGCAACAAACTTACAGAAATATGCATCATCTTGCATATGGTGCAAGATGGTGCACCTTGCAGAACAGCCTGTTCTGTATTTTATTGTAGATGGCATTACTACTGCAACCCCAGTCCAGAAGTGAACAACTAAAAACAATGCCATTATTTGACTTACATGCCATGTTAGACGGATCAAAGGGGTCGAAGGAAAAGGAGAGGATATTTTCAGCATAGCTCTTCTTCCATAGCTTGGTTCCTGTGTCTCCATTCCACAGAACGATGTAGTTAGGAGGATGAACAGCTAACAGCAGGTCACGGGACGCATCCTGATTCCACAGCCACTCCAAATCTGACACAGAAAAACATGGAGGACAAAGAAATGAAGAGCAGCAGGAAAATAAACAGTGCTTTGGAGAATACAAACAACAGAACAAGAGTTTGAGGGCTCTCTCTTGTAGTGTATGGTAAATGACTGAGTCAAAGCTTCATGATCAGTTACTTCAAGATCCTCACCCTGAATAGGTTTGGAATGCTCCTGGATTTCGCAGTGAGCTGTCCCACTGACCACGTCCCACACTATGATCTTCCCAGATGCGTCTCCTGAGGCGAGCCGCAGGCAGTAGGGAGAGCTCAAGTTGTGGTAGTAATTTTCTCTTGACCATTTCACCTATAAGCACAACACTGACTCAAATACTTGTAACATGTTGAGGAAATATGTTCATGCTTAATAAAAATAAAAATAAAAAAACACACACAATTCTGCAATTTATCCCTGAAAAAGGAGAATTGCAAATCACTTAAGTTCCAGTTTAAATTGTAACTTATCCATTTGTATTTAATTTTGACTTTACATGATATCTAAATGTTTTAAAATCAACAACTTAACTCATTTAACTTAGGAAAACTCACCTTGACAACATTTGATTTGTGCCTCTCCAGGACCTGGATGGTCTGAGCAGTCTTTGGATCGATTATAAGAATACTTGAGTGACATCCCTGTGCTATCAGCCCCTGGCATCCCCTGTAAGACATGGAAAATAAACAGAATGGATGTAAAAATACATAAAAATATTAAATTCTGTTTCTTTTTATTTTTCTGTCTTATGCAAAGTTCTTCTGGTTCAGTGCGTTTGATTTTGTTCTCTGTTGTCCCAACTCCCAGACAGTCGGGGGAGATGACATGTCATACTAAACCTGGTTTCTCTGTTGCCACATACTTGGTCAAAAAGATTGCTGTAAAAACCGTCAACTCAATGGAATCAGCTGTAATCCCTTAGATAGCTTTCCCCCCCCCCCCCTGCTAGCATGACAAGTGACTTTCACTGTGTTGTATTTAATAATTTAATAAGGGTTTAATTGGACGTCATACAAAAATGCAAATCTGGATATATCATTGGATCGGATCTGATGGGACTGCAATTCATTGCACTGACATGAACTGAGATTGTGTCAAATTGAATTCTACATATGGATATGAACTGGACTGGAATGGTGGGAAAATGCCTATAGTGAGAATTAAATGAATGTATTTAATTGAATTTGTTTCGGTTCTATGAAATAATGGTAAAATTTGTGTCCAAAATATTTTTACCATTTCATTTCCAAAATATAAAGCGGTACATTTGCTGTAAACAACATACGCTGAATAAATTAACACAACGACGTCAGGTTTGACAACAACGAAGGAAAATCCCAAAAGGTAGGATTCGGTCCAAGCAAACCTAACATCACATGACAGAAAAATGTCCTGCAAGACTGCTTGTTGACATAATTCTGCATTGTCCACTCCCGATGACACTGGGAGTTTTTCAACAGTAAAACCACAAATTTAGTCAAATAGTTTCAGTAAAAATAACGATTTTATCTGACAGCCGCAAGTGAATTAAATAGCAACACAGCAATTATGCTAACGGCGGAAGTGCAGCACTCACCAGTCTACGGCTGTTTTATTCTGCAAATTAAGCGTGCCAGTCAGCGTCCGAGCAGCGAGTTTGATGTTTACAGTGTAAGGAATCATTGTCGGCTATAAACCTTGATGCTACATTAACATTTAGCCACTATAAGCTGCAAAAATTACTTCGCTTCTGGATGGTCGGCTATGGTCTGAATACTACAAGGAAGTGAATAGAAATTCCATAAACACAACCGTGCAGCAACAAATTCCACCGCAGTAGGGTTCCGCAGATGACGTTTTGAAACAAAATAATTAAAACTGATATAAAACTAATTTATCTCAGTTTTTCAAAGGAAACACGGCATCTACTTTGGACTGATAATTTTTCTAAACTATTTCAACAAACAAACCATTTTATCCACAATTGAACAGTACATGGGAACTGATAATCAGCTATATTTTGCAGAACATTTTTTGAGACATTTTTCTTGAAGAAAAATGTTACAAGTTAATTGACTAACAATGCAAAATAATGTGTTCTCTCTGTCAATGCAAACGACAAACATATGAAACTAGGTATGGAATGAGAATTATATATACTGCTTTCATCACATAAATGAAAGAATAGACATTTTTGGTACCAAGTGTGACACTTTCCAAAAATGTTAACTTTTTTCACAGATTATTTTTTTCAAAGGTCTGAGTGATCATCAGTATGTTTTTGTTGTTGGTCTTTGTTTTTAGTTGAGTGACAGATAAATGTTTAAGTATTATTTTGTGTCAATAGTGGAATTGACCAAGGCTCTCTTCATGGTTGTCAAATTTTTTCCAGGCTTATCATTGAATCTTGACCCGAGGCTACCAAGATCTTTCGATTTTGTTTTCTGTTCTTTTGTGGCCTTTTGTTGTTAATGTGCTCTTGGCTAACTTTGGCAGACTGACCACTCCTGGAATGGTTCAGCATTGTTTGTCATCTCCATTGGTGAATAGTTGGTCTCACTGTGTTTTACTTTGTCTTGAAATTCTTTAGATCAGAGCATGATGTGTTACTTTCTGAGATCTTTCACCCTACTTAATGTTTCCAGACTTTGAAGATTTGGATCTGGAATAAAATCTCTAATTTATCAACTGTGTAAATGGATGATAAGTTACTTTACTGACAAAGTAGTAATTGTTTGAAAAACTTCTTTAAGAATTTTGTTTATTTTCAAATAAAAATGCTCATAAAAATACTTCACATGCAAGCAAACAAAAAAGCCAGCAAAACTAACACTGTTTTTACTATTTCCAGCTGCTAGAGTTTTTCCCTCTCATAAAAGAAAATAAATAAATTAAAATAACTCTTGTATTGACATAGGCAGTCTCTGGAGTTTAACTGAGCAGCTGCAATCGCCAACACTCAAATGAGTCCATCAGGGAGGCTCCGACACAAATGCATCTTATTAGCCGCTCCAGATTGGCCATCCTGCAGCCCAGATGCACATGACCCTTTTGAGCCCCCTAAATGCAGAGATATTGTGATTAAAGCATGATTGGCACACTGCTTATTAATTATAATCTAGGACACATATGCACAGTGGTGGGCAGAGGGCAGGCAGCACTGTGTGCCAGGCCGATATCACACGGAGGCTAATTCAGGCTGACACGCCATCAGAGCATAGTCACACACACACATATGCTACAGCATTCCCCCGACACATGGACGTCACCTATAGGCAACAGAGAGAGGAGGTGAGGAGGGAATGTTGCTCCCATGAAGACTCCACAGCACTGCAACAGAAAACTAATATCTACTGAAAACCAGTAAGGTGCAACTTTATGTACAGTATTTGAATATCTGCATATTTAATTTCTATGTGCCAAGATTAGCAGCCATGATTATGCAGATGATACACAGCTCTACATTACAATATCACCAGGTGACTATCAACCCATTCAAGCGCTGATTTGACGCATTGAACAAATAAAGCTAAGGACAATCTGTCATTTATTCAATTAGCTAACAATTGAATAAATGTTAGTTCAGAGAGAATTGATGGTAGGAAAAACTTCTCTCAGCAGGCAATGCTTACTCAGGACTTTGACTCCCTTTGCTCTGTATTTGCCTCTCTAAGCCTTCTCTTTGTTTCAGAGGGATGGAGGTAGCTGGAGAAACAGTTTCTAGAAGATGGTAGAAATGATACACCGAACTTCATATAAATTATTCAGTATGTAGTCCCACAAAAAAGTTTTTCCTCATTACCTAGAATTCAAATTAAACAAAGATTCCCTAAGTAAATCCAAAGCAAATTTTCAAAGGATTTCATTCATCTATAATAAACCATTCTTCACCTATGTGATGCTACTCTGATGGGAAAACTGACAAATGCTTTTATTAGCACCAGCTAGGCCTAACTACTGCCAAATCTATACACATAAAAAAATTATACACACAGGACATATCTGGCAACATGAAAGCCAAAACATCCAAACAAGCAACTAATAATGTGCCATCCTAAAGAAATTCAAGATAAAATTAAACCAAACGCTGGTGACCCATCTAGGGGGTTACAAAGGTATCCAGGACAACATGGGAACACCTGTAGGGCTCAGTTAACTCAGTTAAGGTCTGTGTTTGTGAATCAACAATAAATGAAAAAGTTGGGTAAAAATTCCCCTAATTAACTCCAAAGTTAAAATACCTAAAACCATCTCAAAGACTTTTGGAAAAATGTTCTGTGGCCGAGACAAAAGGTAAACATTTGAGAATGTATGTGTCCTGTTACATCTGGTGTATAACTATCACAGAATGTCAGAAAATACATCCAATTTTGCTGCTTTAAAATCTTGAACCAAAGAATCCTGAGGGGAAATGAGTTCCTGACCTTACGATCATTTCAGATCACTTCCTCCCTTTGGTTCACTGTCTAGCTCACTGACAACTCAGTTTGCTTTCCTACCTTAAACTAAATGATTGAGCAAAGATTTGTAAATGCAATTTGAGATTTTGGAAATCATTATTATAAAATGAACATTTTCTATGCTTTTGGGAGTCAATTCTGACTGAAAAAAAAACAGAAACTTCAAAATATGGGCTAATCATTATTTTACCATGTTTCTTCTTCCTGCTCCCTTTTGACTCGTGTTTAGGAAATGTTTTAAGAAAATGTATTTGTAAATTAATTATGACATTTGTTAAATCAAGAGAATTGATTGATTGATTGATTGATCGATCAATTGATTGATTGGTTGATTGATTGATTGATTGATTGATTGATTGATTGATTGATTGATTGATTGATTGATTGATTGATTGAAAAAAAACTTTGGATTTCTGAAGATTAAGAAAAAATTATTCTCGATTTTTATCATATATTTCTTGCCTGATGAACTCTAGGTGTCTTTAAATTGCTAGTTTAAACCCATACTAGCTAGTTTAATCAAATTTGCATTACAGATGTTAAATATTGAAGAATGATTCAAAGATGCCTTTTTTTTTTCTTGGAGCTGCAGGTGTGACTTCGTCGTTCCCAGTCAAGTAGAAGCCATTAAATGGACACAGATAAAGACCATGCTAACTGAAGGAAGGTGAACTATGTGTCCCTGGCCAATGAATGTCAAATGAAGCTTATTTTAGCAACAGTCCAGTGATTTGGGGTTGATGTGCCGACTTCTGCCCTCATCACAACCCGACATTCAACATGACATTTTAGGAGGACATCCGTTTCCACGACTGCTAAAGGTCAGTTCTGTTATTCTGTCAGCAAGATGCCACAAACTCTGACCCTGAAGATGGAGGCCAGAGGAAGTAATGAAAATCAGCATGGCTTCTGATACATTTTAATAGCAACTAATTTATTAATGTAAGAAATAATTTTTCCAGATAGTCCCAATAATTCTGGCATCCAAACAATATTAGTCAGTGAGACAGGTGACTTGAGGAATGTTAGATTTAGAGTTTCCAAGTTTCCTCTCATCTGTACCAGTGTGGAAAAAGATCCAGCAAAAAGTACAGAGGGAAAGAGACTAACTTGAAGTTAGGAAAGTATAAAAAGCAGCCATGAAGAGGATTAGGCTTCGTTCACTTCAGCTTACAAACAAATAAAGGAAAAACTTCCAGAGTGCTTTCAAACATTTTCCTATATTTAGCTTATTTATTTTATAGACAAGGTGTCATGGTGGTGAATAACTGAAATGCAGACAGGCAAGAAGGAACAAAAAATGCAAATTTATCTTTTGAGGTGAGGAAATTAACAAACTGCACAGAAACAATGTTTTTCAGCCAGAAAAACAGCTTATTAAACAGTTTATAAACTGCCAACACTTAGGAGCTCATGAGCTCACAGTGTGTGAGAATCATACATTAGTCATTTTGGCAGCAGGCTCCAATTTTAGATTGGTCAAAGCAAAAAAAAAAAAGTCAAACGCAGATTGAAGAGAGTACACTGCTACTTGTAAAGACAATACTGCTGTATAAGTAATTGTACTATATGCCTGAAAGTGAACAAAAGCTGGATCTTGACCTTAAATAAAAGCAATTGGACCCTAGAGTGACCTTGAGAAACACCTCTGAAATTGTTTTGTAACTACAAATGAGGACGTCTATTGTCAAAGGATATTACTCAACGTTAAGAAATGTTGAGGTGGATAGGGATGCTTAGAGAAGATGTTTTTGGCTGAACCTGAACTGCCTTGGTGTTTGGTTCACTGAACTTGGACCAGAACTTGGATTTGGGTTTTTTTTGTTGTTTTTTTATTATCTTTCAGTGCCATCTCATTCCCTCCTCTTCTCTCTATACCACATTCTCTCAGTGCAACCTTCAATCCCACTCATGCACCTTTCTTGTTTCCCTTATGTCACTCGTTGCGTCACTCTCATTTATCTCTGCATTATTTCCCCTGCTTTTCCTTTTCCTCTTGTTCTCTCCTCCCCACCATCTCCTCCTTTGCAGTCCTGCTGCGTTCCTTCTTTATTTACTGCAGAAACTGCAGAGTTTTCCAGCGCGCCCCAACACTTTAGGTTCTGATGGATAGGCCTGCCAGCGGACAAGTGTGATAAACGGTGAGGTGATGGATAGATCTGCTGGGGCAGTGGAGACATCACAAAAGCACTTCCGCTGTTTCACAGCTCTCCAACAGGCAGCGGGAGGGCCTGAGGCCAGCCATTTTGTGCCAAGCCATGGGCCCCTAATGGAGGAGCTAGGGTCTAATGAGGCTATGTGATTAGACAGCAGAAGGACGGGGGTGTGACACATGTGGGGCTAGTAACTTAACTCGAACAGGAGGAGTGTGACTTTGCTATAGTTGTGGAATGAGGGTTGCACAGGGATGCAGCGGTTATGGCTGTTGGCTCACATTAAAAACTCCCCTCTCAAAATCCAGACAATGCCTGGCCATCGTTGTTGTTGTTTGCATGTTCTCCCTATGTGGGTGTAGGATTTCTCCAGGTACTCTAGTATCTTCCTATAGCCCAAAAGCTTGCATGTTAGGGTAATTGGAGAATTTAAATTCCTCCTTGGTGTAAGTGTGTGGGTGAAGTGCTGTTTGTCTCGTGTGTATCCATGCTATCAAGTGATGGACTTGCAAATTGGATTTGCTTAGATTTGTGGGCCCCTCTGCATGAGGTAAAACTATAGAGTATCTTTGGTCGTTGGCCCATTTGGCAAATACTAAGTCAATGTAAACAGTGATGCACCAATCAATCAATCAAACAATAAGTGACCAAAATCTCTTGCTAAAAAAGGAAGCGTATAGTGGCTGGTACAAGTATGATATGTGTGTCTCCAGTCATCAAAAGGTGTATTCCAGTGTTTCATTTTAATTTATTTATAAGCCACGTCTAAAAACAACCTCAGCTGAATGAGGTAGTAGCTCCCTGCAACTACAGGACAGAGTGGCTTGTTTAGAGAGATATGATTTCAGAAGTTTATATCTGAACTGATATGGCTTGAAGCTATTGCACAACTTTAGTACAGCAACTGAAAAGGTCTTTTGTTTTTAATAAGAGACCAATGAATTGCTGATTTGACAATCCTCTGTTCTAGTGGAAGTATGTTTGTTTCAAATAATTTGTGTCTTTTTTTGTTGTACATGTATTTTCAGAAAGAAAAATAATCTCAAAGTATTTTAGTGTGTAATATTTTGTACAAACTTCTCATAATAATCCTGTGGAAACACGTTTGCCACTAAATTAAGTTCTGATCCCCATTTGACCAAGAAACATAGACAGCTCAGCTATATTGATCGTTGCTGTTTTTGCACAGAGAGCTCACAAAGAAAATTCAATGAAAATGTTTGACTTCAAAGTCATGTTGTTTCAAAAGTAAACATGCCATATACTGAGGAAGTGTATGTAGACTTCTGAATTTGGAAAAGAAATCTGTTTTCTATTAAGTAGAAATAATTTGGGAGAAAGCAGTCATGTGTATGTCTGTATGGTGTGTGTAAATCCATGGTTTCACCGTCAAACCATCTGAATTTGTTTCTTTGCACTTCCATTTATTCTCCAGAAGAGACTGCTGTTGTTCCATGTTTAGGTTGTGACGCTGCCACTTCAACACGGCTTTGACTGAGGAGCGAGTGCGAGTGAGTGTGAGTTTTAATTACGGAGCTGAGACCAGTGCTACAGAGAAAAGTAGATCTTCTGCAGGTGCAATGACAAAAATATCAATATTAAAATGAGCAACATGAACCTCAAAACAGTTGTAATTGCCTAATCCAGATACAAGCAGAAAAGAATCTTTCGAAATTGGACCCGCGCTGTTTCTAATCACACATTGTACCACTAATAATGAAAATAATCACTTATCTATTCAATGGGGCAATCAAATTATAATTTGGTTATTATCATAATCAATAAAGATTTAGAAGTGAGCCCAGCTGAGCATCGCTGCAAATGAGCAGCTCCTTGGAGTTGTTTTAAGTCAGTGAAAAGCTGAAACTGATTCTCATATAAAAGTCATTCTCGTGGACACATCAGGATATTTTAGCACTCAGAGCCTTTACGTATGACGTGGGGAGGGGTACTTCTTAATAAATCTAAATTACGTTTGTGAGAAATGTGTCACTCCAACTGTCATCCTCCCTTGCCAGTTCCGCCTATAAAAAGACACTTTTCCAAACACCATTCTGATATCATTCCTTCCACTTATGAGATTGAATGTTTGTAATACCTAATTGCTCTGCTTACATGTGACGATCATAAACACGTCAGTCAGCTGACGTTTAATAGTGACAACTGCTTGGCTGCTACAACAGGTAAACTACTATCAGTCTCCTACAGTTGGCTTCCAGGCTCTCAGCTGCCCACTTTAGTAAATAAGCAGAATTTAACTAGAAAGCAGTTTACTGCTTGTGACCTTCTTTGTTCACCAGATGAACCTCTTTAAGCACAGCATCATAATGAATTCACACTGGAGCCAAAGCCAAACCAGTATCCTACTGATGCTGCAGAGGAATTTTAATCATCATGCTCACTAAGTGTTCATATAAAGACTCATAAACAAAACTCAAACTTTTTTATTTATTTCAGTTCAGTTCAATTTAGTTTTTTGTTTTGTTTTGCTTATTTGCTTCTGTTTAAAACTGATTTTAAAAAAAATAAAAACAACTGAAATAGCAGCTAGGCTAATTGGTTTGGTGTTCTTGTTTTCCTTCAACTTCGTGCCTTAAATCATTATGAAGTTCTTCAGAAAATTAAGATATTAAATAAAACCAATTAAAACATTTTAACAAACGTCGGCCTACTTAAAATGGATGTCCATACATGGTATGGTATTCACTCAATACTTTGTCAAAGCTAGATTTGCATGAATGACTGCATAAGTGCAGCATGATAAGAAGGTAAGATGCCTGCGGCTTTTCTGAGATGCAATAGAAGCTAAAATTGTTGCTTTACCACCTCCCTCCAGCGTGTCTCTGGTATATCTCATCTTCATCTCAACAATACTTCAGAGATTATCTATGACATTCTGCTCAGGTCAGTTTACTGACTTATCAAGCATAGCAAGACCATGGTCATTTTTCCAGGTATTGGTATGTAGTGAGGGAAGGTGCCAAGTTCTACTGGACAATGAATGAAAGCATCGTCTCCATCAGGCTTATAAGTAGAGAGAAGATCTAAAACTTTCTAATAGATGACTGCACTGACTTTTGACTTGACAAAACAGAATGGACCAACAGAAAACATGATTCCCCAAATCATCATAGATTGTTGAAATTTTATGTGGATTCCAGTGTGTGGAAATGTGATTTCCAAATGAAATCTAAATATTATTTTTATTTGAAAAGATGAGGAGCAGTCTAGCAAGAATGTTTTTCTTTTATTCATTGGCACAGATAAGACGCTTCTGAAAGTTGTCTGGTTCTGTAGTGCCTACATATGTGGAGTGCAGCAGTTGTAGCTCATGTCCTGAAGTAATCTGAAATAATCCTCATGACTCTTGATGCACTGACCCCAGTCACAGTCCATACCTTATGAATCTCCCACAAACTCTTTGATGGACTTTGAAGTATAGACCTCTGCTTTACTAGAGCTGCAGTTATCATGCAGAGTGTGCACGTTTTTCTACTCTTCCTTTTTTCATCCACTCAACTTTCCATGATTTAGCTAGGCCTACCGGTTGTAGGAGATTGGGCTGACTTCTAATATTTCAATGTCAAAAATTCAGTAAAAACAGAAATTATACAATATCAGAGAAACTGAATTTTCAGTCTTCATTAACTGTAAGACGTAATAAGTATTAACATTAACTGAAATTAATATTTAACATACATCACATTGTATGTTAAATTATAATTACTATTTATTACACTTTTTAATTGAATTAGTGAAATTAAATAACTTTTTGATTGTATTTTAACTTATTGAGAAGATCCTGTATCTGTGCAATACCATGACAACAATAGTAAGCTGATGGATTTTATCTATCTTATCTTTTCTCAATTAATGAGGATAAAATTACATTTTCCTCTTACTTTTTCCTTATGTATTTAAAATAACATGAAGATATCGGATAATTCTACTACAAAAATTCTTCTGGAAGATTTTTTTTGTTTGTTTGTTTGTTTTTTAAAAGCTACTCAGGTAAATCTAAGTAGTTGCCATCAACCATGATTATGTGACTCACAATTTGGTGGAGGTCACTCGTAGTTATTTCATTCTGATTGGGGTTCATAATCTCTTTATGAACAGGAAGCAGAACTCCAATGAATGAAAAACAAAATCTTAAGAATGTGTGTAATTTTTTGTGAAATACTGCAGTAGGAGCTGTTGCTGCAGAATTTGAATGCAAGGAATGTTAAAAAAAAAAATACATTGTTGCCAATATGTATTGCTATGTGTGGTGTAAGGTTGTCTATGAAGCAGGGCAACTAACAAATGTCATTGCTTACTGTTACTACCAACAGGAAGATGGTTAATTTAGAGGTGATGACATTCCCAGTTCAAAGTGTTTTCCCAGCTCCAAGTTCTAATTCCCGAAGCAAATGGGGAAGCAGCAAAAGGAAGACATTAAATAGAAGAGATGTAGCCCATAGGTAAAGTGGACAATATCTTTTAAGTAATATTTAAGGCAACTGCTTATTGAGAAAAGATGGCCTGAAGGTGGTCAGTATTGTAAACTTTATGTGTGAGCATTTTAGCTAGGCAGTTAAAATGTTTGGCAGATACTTATTGTAAAAACACAATAAAAACATTTACTATTCTGACTCTTTTCTTGTTTGTTTCTTCCTCTTAGTGTTGAATTTTCCCCTTCTTTTCTCCCCGCAGCAGCCCCATTCCTCACCTGAGCACTGGTGGGAAGACACACAACGAGACACTGTCACACACGCACGCCACACATAGAGCCAGATGAGGAGGAAACTTTTTGAGGTTTCTAGCTGTGAAGAGAGCCGCCTAATTAAAAAGATCATGAATATTCATGAGACACTTGTACTGCCGCAGCTAATTACATATTCAGAGAGGCTCGGGCAGTCGCCGGAGATGGTGTGAGTAGCCTGATTCAACTCAGGCACACTGACAACTCAATAAAACCAGAGCAAAAACGTTTCGCTTGTGCACATGTCATTGGCATGTGGACACAAGGGAAACCTGCTGACTCCACATCTACATCCATGTATCTATAAACTAATAGAAAACACAGTGAAAGCTTTGAATATATATATATATATATATTCCCTTTATTTGCCTGAATCTTTGTTTTACTCCAATGCTCTGTCAACCTTTTTCTTTTTTCATGACTATAAAAACAGATCTCAGTTTATTCACCAATAACCATGACCTGGTATAAAATTCTCACAGTATGACAGCATTGAGTAAAAATACCACAGCATCTGAGTATTTTCCCAAATTATAAAAAAAATATAACATGAGCCAATTATTTTTTTTATTTAAAACAAAAGCACAATGGTAGCTTGTGTCAAGCAAGATCTCTTAAACTTTTTCTTGGCATGTAAATATTGGGCCGAAAATTGAACCTTGAGGAACCCCACACATCATCTTTGCTTGATATACATTTAAAAACTGCATTTTGTATTATACTTGAAAGTGACACTTTATCCATTAATCAGACGTCAGAAATGGACAAAATACTTTACTCAAAATACACATTCTTTTGATTTTCAAATATTACTGGACAAGCCTCCCTTTATTTCAAAAATATGTAACACATAAAAACCAGGGGGAATGTAATAAGTAGTAAGTTTAGAAATTAAGACAGGAAGTGGAAAATAATGGGGGGGGAGGAAAAAAAACAAGAAAGATGGAAAGAGCAGTGTTGGGAATTACAGTGCAGAGTCTGATGGGTTGGCTAATCACCACTTTGCCCTCCCTAATGTGGAGCCCCTGTGGCAACTGAACATGTTTTATTCACAAACTTATTACATCGCAGTCCACATCCGCTGATAACTGGCTGTTAGTGCATAATCTGAGTATGATGGAAACATATTCAAAACACATAGGTATAAACTAATATCAGATAATGGGATATAAATGTAGGCTCCTGTGGGAATCAATATATTGGTTGATTAAAATACTAATATTTAATTTACCAGATTCAAAAATTAGCTACCTAAAATATATTATTTGATTAATAAACTGCACAGCAATGTAAATATAAAAATGTATTCTTGAAAAAATTGTTTGTGCAAACATTGGGCAGTGGTGAAGAATTGTTGATTGTTGATCACACACAATGGTTTTAATTCATACTCATTCTGGGTTTTTTGAGCATAAATGCCCTTTTTAAATCACGCCACACCATCTCAGTGTAACTTTAACTACACTGAGATGTAATTAACTCCAAAATCTTCATTTTAACCCATCCAGAGGTTCACTTTATAGTACACTTTGGATCATTGTGCTGTTGTGCAAGCCAAGTACATTTGAGCTTAAAGTGACACCTTGTTTTTCTCGTTTGATAGACAGAATAGTTTTCCATAAACAAAACAAACCATGTGGCATCTCAAAAAAAGTCAAACTTTGTCTCTTCAGTCTACAGAATATTTTCTCAGAAGCCTTGAGGATCATCAGGACATAATTGGTAAGCATAAGAGGGCCTTGTTGTTTCGGAAGGTCTGCAGTTCTTTACATATTTAGTGCTTCTCTGACCTCCTGAAAAAGTTGAAAGTAATTTATTGGAGTAATTTTTCCCATGAAGGGAAGTGTCAGCTCCTGAGAAGGTTCATTCCTGTTCCTTATTGTCATGGATTTGGGGTGTAATTAATTAATTTTCTAATTTGACATGGGTCGCTTTTCCCCTTTAAAAAGTAACAAATTTTTTAAACTACATTTGCTGTATTTGGTTGTGTCTATAATCCAAAATTGAAAAGAACGTAGTGAAATTCATTTCAAAACCAGTTGATTAATTAACTGCACAGCAATGTAAGTACAAAAATGTATTCCTGAAAAAATTGTTTGTGCAAACAATGCATTTATTGCATCAAAGTGAACTTCATCACGTCATCATTTATAACCAAGGACCTTATTTTAAGAAACAGAAGAGGGTAGGACAAGGACAAAAGAAGCGTAAGACAGAATACTCCCAATTTAAGATGGTTCTGTAAAGGGCAATTTTCATATTTGAGCATGCACTAATTATTTTCGCTGTTAGTGCTGATGTGTGTCAAAGTCTGCATGTCTGTGCTCACTGGGCATTTTGAGGAGGACATGCTGGCCATATGGAAAAGACAATGAAGCAGAGTAATTAAAACAGAACAAAGAAGAGAAGCACTGGCACCATAATTAGAACACTGATTAATCAGCTGATAATTTTATCTTGATTAATGTGACTGATTTTCTCTTCATTTTGACCCTAGCCAGTCAGGCCCAGTCCAATTAAATTTAAATTATGCGTCGGAATCTGTCCAGTTCTCCTCCCCCTCCTCAGTCCCCAAACAGACACTTTAATATAAAACAGCATGGGGTAAGGCAAGCAGCCACATACATGCAAGCAAAAATACAGAAACTTTTTTCTTTTTTACCTCCTTCCTTTTCGCACAGGCATAACAGTGATTTATTTTATCCCTAAGTCACAACTATCTTATCAAGGGGAAACAGGAGATGGTGCAACACTGTTTTGAAAGACTGTAATGGCTTATAGTAAAGCCCTGCACAAAGCCAAGACAGTCCTTTAGCTCTCCGGTGGTGACTTAATGTGCTATTCACAAATAAATTTGTTTTTAAAATGTAGACAAATTGTTGCATTTATTGCATTAAAGTGAACTTCATTAAAGTTTTTAGCTGTTTTATTCACGTCATCCATGTTGACCTATTGAAAAACGTGTCTTACATGGAGTCACTGCATCAGCATGGGGTGATTTACTTTATTACACACCTAATAATCTGTAGATTTAAGTTTCATGCTGTACACACAATCTGGGTGTGAAATCTTCATCAGAGCACACAGAGCGTCTGCACAGTATAGTTAAGACATTTAAAGGAAAGTTGAGAAATTGAATGGTGTGACAAGGACATTAGATTGGAGTATTTCTATCCTCTCAGGTTTCCTAAGTTACTCAAATACACTTCACTATCAAGCATCAGATTATCTTTTAGATCAAACTATCCTGAAACTTTTGGATGCATCCCTGTTCCAACACACCTCTAATATGCTGTGCTCCTCCACGGTGTTTTATTTAGTCCAAGATCACTCCAGCAGGAAATGATAGAGCATTTTATGCTGCTCAATGCTGGAATTTTGTCCTTTACGAGCATTAATTGTTACTTCCTAACTTTGCCTAAAGTACAAGTATCTGATTAATGATCAATGTATCAGTGTTATTGATTGAACAGCAAACTGACCAGATGGACAGATGAGCTGACTGATCTGAGAACACTAAGGAATGTGCCAATATATTTCCAATTGATCTAGTACAATAGAAATAATATTCAAACTTTTTATGACCTTAGTAAAACTATTGTTCTTCAGTCGCAAGACCATGTTTTGTAGCAAATGCTGCATCTTCCCTTTAAAAAATGGACTAAAAACCCTCAGAAGGTCACCAGTGATACTTTCAAAAATTCATCAGGAATACCGTCGCCATTATTAACCTCATTCTTATTCTCTCTGTTGAGTAAAAAATGTCTTTGTAGTTGGTGAGCTAGGTTAATGAGAAATAAAAATGGAAGGCAACGGAGCAGATGAACCTTAATTTGTGATCCTGTAGCCAATGTTTCGCCTCTGTTATTTCTGCAGGCTTCACAAACTCATTCTGGGATACTCCGTGAATAAAAAAAAGAAAGAACATAGTTTAAAGACTGAATAAAAAAGGGATAAAATGTTGTCTTTCTTTATCCATACGTTGTTCACTTGTCTTCTTTCTGGCTGCCTTTTTATTGTTGGCCTTGGCTTAAATGACTGGCTCCTTGCCAGAGCCTGCTGAGAGACTTTGGGGCAATGCTGCCAATGTGTGCAGAGCTCTGCTGCACACATCCTCATGTGGAAGTGCTGGCAGGTGATGGTGGTTGGAGGGCAAAGCTGCTGTCGCCCATGGCTCAGGTCCCATGGGAGAGAGCACGCAAGGTGAGGGTGTTAATGCTTTCAGATCTAGTTAAAGGCTGGGTGACAGCTCTGTTACCTGTGAGGGGGTGGATGACGTGGAGAGGAGGGTAAAGGGCACCTCCTTTCCTCCTATCAAACACTAAAAGATTTCATAAATTGATGAAGAAACCACAAAAGACACTGGATTGCAGAGAAATTAGACCAGAGGTCTATTTTACATGTTTTAACACTGCAAACACTTCTTACTTTAGAAATAACGCCTCTGTGAAGTCTCACTCTTTGATATAATGATAATACGTCAATGTGTCAAATGCAACATGACATTAAAAGCCAAGAATGAACTTGTAAGTTTCATGAAATGTTTTATTTATTTCATAATGGACTATTAGTTGGGGTAAATAACTTTTCTTTCAGTAGCAGGGGTCTGTGAAAAGGTTATGAGTAGTAGGAGTATATGTGGAGTGCTAGCTCACTTTATTTATATGAATCCATTCCCAAAACAAAGACATTTTTGGGAACTTTATGAGACAAACCTGGCAGATGCATATCCAGGTTTATATAAATAAACATTGCTGGACAAGGCTGTATGAATTTTCTTTAAGTTTGTGTTCATGTTTTACACTACACATCTCTTTTATAGACTCTCTTCAGATGAATGAACTAATATTTCCAAAAGGAAATGTTTCCAAATCCATCTTGTTGTGTGATGTATAGAGGTTAGAAGCTCTAAAGAGTGAAACAACTCCCTTTTGTAACACTTTGAGAAAACCTTTCACTCCAGCTCACTTGCTTTGTTCTGCAGATGGCAAATATGTCTGTTAGTTTGATTTTCACATCTCTGCATTCTTTCGTCTTCAGTTTTAAACATCTCATGCTGAAAATATCTTTTTATCTTGTTCACTCAGTAACATCCTCAGCACTAAAGAGTACTACTTTCAAAGCACTTTATGCCAATTACAGGCATAGAAAGGAACTAATCCAGCTTTTACTGCCTGGATCACTACAGATTTAAATTCTGATATGCCATGTTCTGAGTTTTCTTAATAAGGATGTTGCTGCTGATGCAATGTAGATTTGTAACATAAGAGACAAATGAAGGACAATAGGAGGGGATGAAACAACTGAGAAGGTTCTCTGCATAGTTTGATCTTTGGAGTTGTACATTTTGTAGGTTTTTTGTGGAAGTTATGTAAAAATAAAATATTGCAAAGTAGTTTCATGCATAACTTTTATACTATCAACCACACACACAGACTTTTATTATCAGCATTAGTTATGCTTAGTTGCAAACAACTTTAAACTTTACTTTTTAGTTTTTAACACTCCCGTAAGACTGTAGCAGACTTAGAGAAGTTAAAATAGAAAGAAAATATGTCTGTGTCTTTTCTAGGAGCAGACTTAACTCTCACTGGTGAGCGATTCTTAAGTGAAAAACTGTTGTCTGTGGTCAGACTCCCAATACCTTCTGTCATAGGATCTTGTGGTACTGTGCCAAGCTGGCTTGGCCATAAATAAATGATGAAATATGAAATGAATAAAAACATGAATGACTGTGGCGATGACTCTGTGTGACAGCTTAGAGATGGGAATTAGGAGCCAAAGCGGCGCTAAAGCTGGGTTATTGGGCAGCGTCCCTGCTAACGAGCCGTGAGATTGAGTTTGACACGTCGAAAAACAGGTGCTCATTTATTTCCCAAATAAAAGGACTGAGCCAAAACTCACCTGTCCAAAACAACACATAACAAGTAAAACCTTCGGAGGATGAGGCATTATTCTAAAGCAGCCAAATGAGGGATTTTGGGGGGGGGTTGCATTGTTTCAGGTATATATCCCAGCCGCTAGCCTGCTTAATTCAGCTTGATGTTATCTCTGACATTCTTCAGATGTTGTGGGATGCCTTCCGGCGCTGCACCGGCATTTTACCCGGACACAGGTGTGACAGCACGAGCAATAACAAGCAATAAGTAATTACCACAGCCATATCCATATCAGCCCTAAAACCCCAAAGTGTGCTCAGGGTACTACTTCCTCCCTCCCTCCATCCTCTCGTCTTGATATCACTCTTTCCAGCTAAATTACCGAATTGGGCTCGAGTCCAGGGGCCTCGCTTGTGCTGCTGCTGCCCGGTTTCTGTAGGGGAGGGAAATAAAGCCAGGCGGTCCTCTCGGGATGCTCTAATGTCTTTGTTAATTGTGAGTTATGGGGAAACACGGCAAAGGCACAGGGGTCAGGGCTGACAGCAATCACAGTCTTCAGGCGGAATTTGTCAAAACGCTTCTTGTTTATCCTCCTGTCAACGGGGAGGGAAATTTGCATTAGCACAACCAAACCCACCCTTCCCCCATTCATATTTACACTGCTCGTCTCAATGCTCCCTGACTGACTATGTCACATGATAACTATGAGCCAAACTGAACCAAAAGTTGGCGGTAAGTAATTTTATTTCTGCTGTTTAAAGAAATACCACACACTTCAGCTACATGTGAACCAGAAATTCTGTGCCCGTAGAAGTTAGTTTAACAAAGATCCTTGTTAATGTGGATAATGCTTCAGCTGAGGAAAATGTCAGTCAGTGTTGTAAAGACTGTTCAAAAACACTGACTCTTTGAAACATTTTAGTGAACCCAGACGCAATATGTTAGAAAATCTGTTTTCAGGGATAATGAAACACTGGAAGAGATCTATTTGTCTCACTGTGGAAAACCAAACCAGCTCTTAAGAATTTTGTTATGGAAACAACTCTCACACCAGCCCCCGCGCTTCTTGAACTGCTTTGTTGGAAAAATTCTATTAACTACTCTTCAAAAACTCACGTACCTCACCTAGACTCGCCTTTTCCTATTTTTCCCATGAATAAAACATCAAAGGGGAAGGAAAAGCTTGTTTATGTGTGTTCTGTGTAGTTCTCAGAAAGTATCTCAGTGTTACACTTGCATAAGTTAAGACGTAGACTTTATCTTCAATTTTTCTCCATTTCCACACTTATCTGTATGTAACAAATATAAATAAATGAACCTAAATGAAAACCAGATACCCAATATTGCAACACAGTATAGCACTCTATATATCTATACGGTGTTGCAATAATGGGTGGCATGACTGCGCCTAAAAATATCAAATGAGCAGGTAATATCACCCTTCATGTTGGATGACTGAGATATCACTGCAAATACCACAAGGTGGTAGTCAGTAGGCCAGCTTGAAAAGTTACTGGGCTCTAGAAAGACTTTTTAAAATAAATTGCACCATTTTATTTCACATGCAAAGTGTTGACGCGAAGGAAAAAAAGACAACATTGCCAGAAATGCAATATGTGTACAGTACTGAGACAATTAAAATCACAATCTGTAACGAAGGGAACGGTCTAATGAAGATGCTCAGACGGAGCATCGCTGAACCTCTCTGACCCTCACATGAAAGAAAGCACAGTCGCTAGAATGCCTACAAAGCTCCATCCCAGCCTCTTTCAAGTGGCTGAAAACTCGCCATCTGGCATGATCATCACATTTTCACTTTGACAATCCTTGAATTTTTTTTTACATTGCAACCAAATGTGTGCAGGGGCTCCTCTCTGAATTCTTTTGCATCCTTTGCCCGCAGCACAGCACAGGCATCGGCTGCACAGTTAACTAAGGTTTTTGCTACAACATCCTATACTGAAATTAGTGTGTCTTTGCACAGGCTTATTGCTGTCACTATAATTGCAGCCAGTTTGAATCAAGTTACACATCACATTAGAATGGGGGGAAAAAAACTTTGACAGTGGCAGCAATTTGCAGTCCTCTGAGTTCTTTTTATCTGAAGTGTTGTTTTATACTGGGCGCCACTGAAATAACTCAACTTTATAACATATACAGTGATGGCATGGTTACTTTGAAAAAGTAACTACAATCAGATTACTGATTACTCCTTGAAAAGTAACTTAGTTAGATTACTGTTACTTGATTTGGAAAATAACTAAGTTACATTAAAAGTAACTTTTTAGTTACTTTCAGCAGCTGCTGACAAGAACGCTCCACCATCTGTGAAACTTACATTGAGCTTTGCTAATTCTTAATTGCAAGTTATTTTATAATGGTAACATCAACAATGTATCTCCACTTATAAGGTTGAACTGAAGGGGAGGTTTAATGGTTACAACAGTACAAAAAAAACAACTTTAGTAATTTGTGCGTGTTTTTGTGTGTTCCAGTATTGTCTGGAAAACTATAAATAAGATTTCAGCCCCCCCCCCCCCCCCAACCCCACCCCAGCCTTCAGATTCTGCGTTACGGCCCTGCGTTTGGTGTCCCAGCGCTGCACACAGAGCTCCTCCTGTGACACTGACAACGAACAATTTCGTTGTTCTTGTGATAATGACAATAAAGATTTATCTTATCTATCTTATCTTATCTCTCTTATCAACAGCTCGGATGGCTGCACAGATTTGTGACACTTATCTTAATATTAATAATTATAATGGCGTTTAGTCTCACAACTTTACGGACACGTCCAATCGTAGCTGTTTTCACGTTTGTTGCGCTGAACACCGAAGAAGAAAATAATAGCTCCTCGTAAAGGCACAGCACAATTCTTTAGCTATGGAACATCTTTAGTAAATAACTGATCTTGTATGAAACCATATTAATTGAAAAGGTAAAATAAATCATCTTACATTAGTCTCGATATTTACAGTTTTTTGGAGTGCAACGCGAAGCTCTACGTCATTCACAGGTAATATATTAACTTAACATTAACAAAGACACAGCGGGACGGATCATCCGGGAAATGATGGACTAAAACTAACTGGTTGTCAGACTAATTCTGGGGTTTATGTCTGCTAATTTCCGAGCCCAAAAAGCGCAATCCGCGACTCATTGCTCATTACTTCAGGGGTGGACAACTCCAGGCCTCGAGAGCCGGTCTTCTGCAACTTTTAGATGTGTCTCTACTTCCCAAAGGCGTAGGTTTTGGTCTAAGTTTCTTCCATCAATCTTGACACAAAAACCACTGAATTTTGTGATTATATTTTGGAAAAAAATGAAAAATGTTAAGGAAGTGGGAATATTGTACTGTATGTATTTATAGCCCTTCTGTTAACACATGGCAGCTGACAACACAAAAATATATTTACACATTGTTCAACCTGAAAACACATAGGAAAGAGAAGCAACAACTCTCCACTTCCAGTTTACGTTAATGCTTAAATTCAGCTTCTTAAGGGTCTGCAATGCCGCATCTAAGTGCATCTAAATATGGCTTGGAATGGTGTTGAATCAAATGGTGTTAAATATGCACAGCGAATGCCATCTTACACTGTTAACAGAAGTGCAACCTCCACTAACACCATCCTGTCCACCCAACTTGGCAGAATCCAAGTGTGAGTCACATCGTCTAGCCCTCCTAACCTGGAAACTGGTGTGTTATCTATCCAGGACAAAGGGTGATGGAAACACCATCCAGTTTCTTTCGCAGGATGTTAACCTGCAAGGTCAAGCAGTCAGATAAGAGTTTTAGAAGTAAGGCAAATGCTTATTCTCAAGTTGACATGCATGTTTTTTGCTTGCATGTCAACCTCATCACTACCAGTAGTAAGCTATTACTTGTATTTGCTTAGCACCATGTTTCCAACAGCTAAATCTCACACTGAAAAAAATCAATTCTATTTTAGTGCAGAAGTTTTCTTTGGTTCATAAAATGAAGAAATCTGAAACATAACTGAAAATGCTCCTAGCACTACAAATCTTACAGCACAGTATCAGCTAGACTGCTGTAAAACAAAATAAGCCTGTGTATTTGGCTGAATGATAACCTTCCTTTCAGAGTACACATTGAGAATTTGTTGAAAATGCTATAAGTTAGACTAAGTTTTTATCATTGAAATAAAGTCTTGCTTTATTTATCATATTGATATACTCATGGTCAAAGTGGAATGTATTTAGGTCAGTTTGAAACAATCTATGTAAAACTTTAACTTATATTTCTATACATAAACAAAACTTATTTGTCTTATAAATTGCCTTACGATGATTTATTGTGAACTTGTAAATAAAGTGTATTGGATTAAATTAAAAGCATCAACTCACAAAGCCTAGATCATCTAATACTGTTTTCATGAACACGAAACATGATGTTGACTAGTTACTGACTTCTTCTTCGGGAATGAGAAGTTAAATGTTTTAATTTTGTCTCTTTTCACCTCTTCCACCCATCAACGTCTGTGGCTACCACACTAAATCTTTCACCAGCAGAACTTTAGGGATCCGTTATGAAGAGCAAATTAGTAACAGGAGTTGACTGTGAGTGCAGATCAAGTTTGGAGGGACACAAACACACACACACACACCCCTGCGCACACTGCAGCAGGAGCCAGTGTCTCAGTGTGTGCTCGTCACGTACGCAGACGGTCACAGGTGAGTGTCATGTGTGATGATCATTATTGCCATACACCTGCTCCGCTCCTGCAATTAACTTTGCCGATGCAAATGAGCCTTATTGCATCACCGAGGCCGAGCCTCCTCCCCAACAGACGAGACGATGTTCATCTGCTGGATCTAATTAAGGTAATGAGAGAGGGAGGGCGAGATGGAAGGATGGACGAAGGAGTGGAGGAGAAGAGCAAAGGAGAGAAATGAAGGG
This sequence comes from Brachyrhaphis roseni, assembly GCA_903066815.1. Lineage (NCBI taxonomy): Eukaryota > Metazoa > Chordata > Actinopteri > Cyprinodontiformes > Poeciliidae > Brachyrhaphis > Brachyrhaphis roseni. The sequence goes on from CAEFZY010001276.1 coordinate 105,612, forward strand.
GGAGCGGGAGCAGAGTGGATGGTGCAAGAAACAGGAAAATGGGGATGAAAGACTTTGTGACAATGAGAGGGTGTCTGTTTTTACTAAAGTACGCAAATACTGAATCTGTGTACAGCTGAGGAAAAGGACTTTATGTGTGTGTGAGAAAGAGTAATTATCATCCCTTATGTATGTAGGATCTCTTGCAGTGGGCCTGCTTGTGTGTGTTTAATGCTGAAGGAGCCAAAGGAGGATAAAAGAAAGAGATTGGAGGTGATTGCATCTTGTCCACAAATACACAACATAATATACAGGAAGTTATGCATTAAGTTGCACAAACATATGTATATCTAAAAGCTGCAGTTGAACACCGGGATGAAGACCCAGATGACGCATTCTGTCAAAACTTCTATAATAATAATAAAAAAAGATCAAAGTGAGCTGTCAGCCATATTAAGGACACCTCTCTAAATCCAGCTGTGTTATCCCATAACAGCTGAACTTCACAAGTCTGTTAAGGTGCGTTTTATGGAAAAGACAATGAAATTCACTTTAGAGCGTATTTTATTCATGTATTGATTGATTTGTATTAATCAGTCCAAGGTAAGTTGTTTTTAAAAAACTAATATTTTAAAGTGCCAAGATCAACTGAACTGTTGCTTTTGTGAGACGATCTCCTGGCAGAGAGGCTCATGACAATGGAGGACAGAAGTAAGGAAAGTAATATATAGCCTAACCTGAGAAGGAAAGAAGATCAGGTGAGTAATTTCATCCATTTTGTATTCAGCATTGGGTTTGTATTAGGGGTTGCATATACTCTACAGTTACTTTTTATGGAGCTAGTCGACTAGCAATCACGTGACAAAACTGATTCTTCCAAGAAGATGAAAGAAGCCAAACTAGATGAGCTTGTCAGGCAGTTATAATTGTATAAAAATGTAAATAATGTACAAAAATGGTTCTGCAAACTCCAGCAAAGGCTACCGGAATAGGGGCGTTGAGTAACACCGCTGTGGTGACTGATTAGCAGGGGCACCCAGCATATAGAGGCTGTAGTTTGACTCCTGTCCCTGGTTCCTTTGGCCCATACCTAGAAATCCAAATGCATCCCACTTTTTATACATTTTAATTTGTGAAATATTTAAAAGCTTCCCAATTTAGCACCACTTTGCCTATTTCATAAAATGCCAATAAATCACAAAATATTTGAGGTTGTAACTGGACCAAAAATGAAAAGTTTCAAGTCAGCATGTATACTTTTATATGGTGCTAAGATTAGCTGAATCTTGTCTTTGTCCAACAGACTTGATATTTCCTATTGGAGCTAGCAGCCCTTTATCTCTTTAGACCTTTTACAACCTGCTGTGAATTGGTTATATTTCATCCCAGAATCACCCACTGTTTTAATTTTGAAGAAAAATTACTTCCAGCTGCACATAATAAACTGTTGTCCAATGTGACATGTTAACTCGCATCATGCTTTTGGATGATTCCCGACTTACGGTTGCTGGAAATTTTCCCATTTTATCACTGTCTCTGACCTAATGTGTTTTGCGGTGCTAATGTGAAACTCTGCAGGTTAAAACCCATCAGGTGGCGTTCTCATCTCTCATCAAACAAACCAGACCAATCTCCAAATGCTCCTGCCACCACCGAAGACATCACTGAGCAGATGACATTTATTCGTGTTTAAAAAAAGCGAGGGAAACGTTTCACACAGGCGATATTTTGCCATTGGTTCCACGCTTCAGCTGTTTTCTCCTCCGGTTCTCTTTTCTCTTTGTTACTCTCCGCTGGCTTTAATCTCACCAGCCGCTGTGGTGACTGATTGACCAGTGAATGAGCTGTTTATTGGATGCAAGGCAAACAAATTGCAGTTTGACGTGTTCCCCGAGTTGTCTAATGAGAGTACGGATGAAGTATATCACCCTCTGCTTCTTCTATTCTCTCTCAGCATGCTTTAAACCCAAAACAAGGTTTGGGCATCTGCCAAGGCAATCTCAGTCATTCACATGCACCAGAGAGAACTGTGTTTGTGTGTATTGTACACATGAGTGAAAATGATGAAAAAATGTTCTTTAAATTCTTCACATCCCATGGAAATTTGCTTTGAGCTCTCTGAAGATCAGTTTACCTCTATGGATATTATAACTATTTTAGAGATCTTTGATGTAATAATAATTTTTCCACTTCATTCCAGCTTTGGTGGTCCAAAAGAAAAGAACTCTTAGAAATGTTGAGAAGCAGCTTAAACACAGAATACCAGGGTAACTTCAACCGTTCTGTATCTGCCATGTTTGGTATGTTCATCTTAGGTTTCATTTATTTCTAAGAATTACTCAAGAACTAATTTTTTTTTTTTTTTTTTTTTTTGCAATTTTATTGACAATATTTATTTGAGCAAAAACCAATAAACAAAAAAACATAGAAGAAATTGTAACACAGCAGTACCAGAATATTTACTGAGCTTCCAAAGTCCAAAAAAGTTCACCAAACACCCTCAAGTTAGATAAGCTGTTCAACTAAACACTAAATACTGTTGTAGTTTGAGTATTGGCACAGCGTGAATCACCTACATTCAGACATTCCAATACTGTCAGGATTCAATAAAAATAAAACATGTTTTATTGAATCCTAACATGGTAGACCACCACAAATTAGCAAAAATTGTGAACAGGGGGGGAAATGACACAAAAAGTATCCCAAGCTTTGAACATCACACATTCAATCCGTTCTCATCACTCTCCACATGAACCTAGCCATAGTGGAAGAGTGACACGAAGAAAACTGTAATTTAAAGAAAAACATGAGGAAAACAGCAATCATGAAAACAGTGCTCTGATCAGGACAGACCAAAATAAAAGTTTTTGACCTGCATGTAAAATACCATGCAGAAAACTTCCCATTCCTAGGCCTTTGATGGAATGGTTTAGTTCAAAGTGCATTAATGTGCTAAAATTGCCTTGTCATAGTCAGACTTATGTAACTGAGAGCCTGTGGTGAAGAGCTGTAAACAGCTGTTCATGAATGCTCTCCATCCATTGTGACTGAAGTTGAGGTAGAAAATGTTTCAAGTCTCTAAATCTACAAAGCTGATAGAGACACATTAATATAAAAATATGCATTTTTAATTGCCTGCCTAATAGGGTGGAGGAGTCTCCATTCAGAAATACAACATGGCAGATCAATATCATCGTATATGGTACTGATCTATACAGTACAGCTCTGTAGCAATTGAAGCCTTTTTATTGGTCTAAATGAACTTACCAAAAATAATGTCAAGACTTTTAAAGAATGCAGAAAAAAAAGTTTGCGAATCTGTGTAAAATTTGCCATTTTGATTATATCTATGCAATATACTAATTGTCCATTTTATTCATTGACAAACAGGTCATAATTTGCTGGCACAAGTGGTCGCTAGGACACTGAGATAGGTCTTCCTGAGAATTAATAAAAGAACAAAAATATTTATACCCTGCTAGAATCTGAATCAAATTTAAACACTGCACAGCAGATCAGAGGGGGCAACACACCAGTACTGCCCCCTCTGATCAGAAGGGATTAACCCACTGCTGTAATTTTATGGTGTATTCAAATGGTAAATGGACTGAATTTATAAAGCGCTTTTCCAATCATTTACACCATTCAATGCACTTTAGACCAGAGTCGCATTCGCAAAACAACTACTCTACCCATAGGTACCCCTTTGTATTTGTGTACATCTCGTACATTGGATTGTCCAGAAATCTGTTTAGTTGAGACAATCTTAAAGGTTTGCATCACATGCATAAAAAAACATTTTAAAATATGACAGATGTCATTTAAATTAGTGGAACTGCCACAATTCCTCCTCTCTTCAGCCCTTGAATCAAATACATATGCATATAGTGCTGGCCACATGTTCTGATGAAGAGATACTCGATGCTTAAAAATTAATGGATCTTTTACGGCAGCACCAAAATTTAGCTCTGAACAATTTCAAAACATTTGCCTTTTATTTTGGAAAAACATATTAACAAAATAACTTTTTGTTAATAACAAAAGTTGCTAGACACTTAACATGTGCAGTATAAATTAAACTAACTTCACTGACACTTATTTTATAGGGTCTCCTTTATTTGTTTCTTAACAAAGATGCTTTCCTCACTGAGTAGTTGTACTCCTATATGTGTCTGAGTTTTCTAAATTCTCCAGTATGAAATTATTTGAATCCAATAAAAAAAATATTTTTTAAGACCTTTTACTTCCTCTTTACCATGGGTGGCAATAAATATAGTTGATACTGTATATGCATAGTTCCAGTCAACATCATACATCATTTCACTTTCTGAAAATGGTGTCATAGTGTTCTGTAGATGGAACATCTATGAATATTGTTTGAGAAATGAATGTTTGACTTCTAGCTTCCTGCATTAAGACTTCTCTAACATGCCTTTATTGCTTTCATTCTGATCTCCTGTGGTACGCCTCATAGTTTTAGTCTCATCTCATCAGGTTGACCATGTGGAGTCTGGCTATTTAACCATAAAGATTTAGTATTCAGGCGGTGTGCGTCGGGATCGCAGTGCTCTCATAAAAGCTCAGCCAGAGTCCATCACCAAACAAACGGGAGCTGCGTGTTTTTGTGATTTATTAGACGAGCTCTGCCTTCTTGTTCTCCTTCTCCTCCTCTTAATCTTTCATTATTGCCCCCTCTCTCCCCCCGTTCCCTCTTCTTCTCCTCTTCTCTCCTTGTGTGTTACAGTGCAAGGACGCATTCACTTTCCAGCAAGTGTGTGTGCGTGTGTGTCATTGTTGCTGCACTGTGTGGGGTGCAAACATGACAAGTTAGTGCGTCACATGACATTCTTAATGGCAATCCGTCTCTGATCTCACATTTCTCCGCTCAACTTCTCCTCTTGATGAAGCATGATGCTTTCCTTTTGTTGCCCTTAATGGAGGCTTAACGTCTCTACTCACAGATCAATATGACTGGATGAATTATTTGCTTCGTGGTTGCTGTTTTTTTTGGTGCTGGTTGGGGAGTGTGCTTGCTCATTAGCATGCCATCTTTATTAGCCAGGGCCATCCCTGCTGTATTCTTGTTTCCATGCTTGTGTGTAAGTGTGCTTTAGGTGGCGTGCGTGGAAGTCATGGTGTAATTAATCTGCTGGCCCTCAACTCTGATTAGGCTCAGATTCTTCCACACAGCTGAACACTCTCCAACCTCTCGTCCTCCTGGCTTGCGCTCATCAACCTGCTGTGGAGTACACACAGTCAAATCTGATGATTTATGTTTCTGCAAGGCAAAATTTACAAGCGCTGACAAAGACAACAAAGACAGGAGGCATGCTAGTGCGCATCCGAATTTCTAACTTATTCCTAAAACTTCACTTACTCCTTGAAGAATTACTTGGGGGAAAAAAAGTGGTGATTCGCTCCATTTAATTTCCCTAGCAGTGTATTAAAAGTGTGTACCATATTTGCAACACAAGCTAAATAAAAACGTAAAGCAATTCCAACATGCACATCTAATAAAAGGAAAAGCTGGAATATGATTCCATTATTATTTCACGTGTTGCCCTTTAGGTGATGTGAGAAGTCAATAAGCCCCTTTGCAGAGATCTAATAAAAGCCGCTTTATACAAATGTGTGGTTAAGTATAATCTTGCAAACAGAAGAAAAGGTCACACACAAGAGACCAGCAGTGGTGGAAAAATTAGTGGGGCTGAAGAAACAAAAGAAGATTGATTCAGAACATGAGCAGCTTGATGAGAGTTGGAAACTGCAGACAGAGAACTCATTGTTCGTTGCAGCCTTTGGCCACTAGTCTCTGCTGTTGCATCAGGAATGAAGGGTTGCATGCCTTTGGCTTTGGACACCCCTTCTCTTGGCTTGTACCTCCAAAGCCCAAGGTCTCGCAGGTGTTGTTTGGTTCCTTTCTAACAAGCCATCCACCGTCTTCACTGACAGCTGTATTTGTGCACAGAAAATTCATTATCTCCTTGTCTGCATGCATTTCTTGTCATAAATCGAAATTCTTTTCAAATAAAGGTTGGAAGATTTTGCCTTGCATCAGTATTTAAATGTTAACTTTTTTTCTTTAAATCACATTTTTCTTATCTTAGACACATACGGTGATTGCTCTAAGAGTCTGTCGTCTTATATTATCTAAAAGGCAGCGGATAAATGGGTCACAGCAGATTAACAGCGGGGACAGACGCTGGATGTGGTACCAGTGAGAGTGAAAATGCAAAAATAAGATTTAAATAACACACAGTTGTCTTCTGCTCAGGGGTTCTTAACTGTCCTTCTTCGTCTTGTGAAGCCTCCCGCTCAAATGGACTGTGTTTCCCGTGTTAAACTGGGAGAATTCAAAAGATTTTTGACAAATTTCACAGATTAATATTTGGAAGTTTGATCAGAGGAAGAAACTAAAAGTTCAGCTCACCTGAGAGTAATGCTCCCATCACACAGATTGTGACTCAATTTTCAGAGGTGGACTCAAGTAGCACTTAAGTAGCACAAACAAAGACTTGAGCCTGCATGTAAGCTCCACACCACAGCTTTGACAGGTGAAGAGCTCCAAGCACACATTTTACTGTGAAAGGATGCGCTTGATTTATTCGCCAGAGACGTTTGCGGCTCACAGGGTGTTAACTGTTCGTAACAATCTGTTCTTGTTAGCAGCAGCCTCATAATTATGGCCAAATTAAGGTTTTCCGGTTGCACTCTGGATTCAATGACTGGGTCATTTCAGAACAAAATAAGCTTATGAGCTCTGACACCTCATTCTTTTGCTGTTGAGCTAGCTGTGTCGCTACAGACATTTCCTGTGAGATTCTCGCTTGTTTACTTACTACGCTGCTCTTCACTTGTGATTTTGTAATTTACAGGATACCTTGTAACATGTTTACTGAATATAATTGACAATAATGGTTTAAAAGTTATATTTAAATATGGTTTTCTAAAAGTCTCTGAAATACACTGAAACAAAATGCAAACCTATTAAGAAATTCATGACTAATACATTTTAATCACGTTCTAAAGTTTGTGTTTGCACATAAATGCGTATTTATATTTCTAATAATGTAAATATTACATTTTTGTATTTCAAAATCCTTTCAAACAGCTCAGAACTACTTGTTTAAGTTTTGAAAATTTAAATTGTTCATGTTTACCACATGAACATTGTTTAATGTTCATGTGGTAAAGACAAAGACAGGACATACAGGATTTCAAATCTTAATCTACAGTTATGCAATGTTATGAACAGACCAAGTGTCATCTATTTGATGCAAACGTGTTTATTTTTAGGACTTAGACTCTTCTCTCAAAGAATAGAGATGTGACTCGGACTTGGCAGGACTTATAAAAATCTCTTGTATGAAAACAAAAAACCAAAGAAAAAACTAACAAAGCCCCATTATATTCTTCCAACACATCTGACACTGTATCAAAGAAAGTTTGATCACTATCTAACCAAGGAAGACAAAATACAATTTGACATTAAAAAACTGTATATAAGCATCGCAACTCTGAAATGCCCAATGTATTGCATAAATCTCATTACACTGTGCAGACGGTCTTAACTAAAGAACATCCCAAATGCTAATTTGAAAACTTAGGACACTCATTTCCATTTTGGATTCTGAAGTCTGGGTTGGTCAGAAATCCAATTCAGTCAATTCAGAGTTTTTAAATGAACTCTTCACAGAGCTCTGCATGCTTAGTGCACGCCATCAACACATGACACAATTTGAATATTATTTAATAGATTTCTATGGCAGTCCTTTGAAATGTAAATCTGAAAAAATGCTTAATCTTCTTTGGGGTTTTGCACTTATAACAGGCTGTTAATTTATGTTTTCGAGTACCTCTAGATCAGACATTTTTGTGTCTTTTTGTTGCTGCTTTGACTGTTTTTGTTTAATACAAACCATACATGTGTTTGAGTAAAAAGTTTTGATTGATTTTGTGGCATTAGCATTCTTTAGTGTACACAAGAAGCGAGACATTGGAAGTGTGACGTCAGGAAAGGTTTATGCATTTGGTGTCAAAATTAACAGGTAGTGCAAAAGAGATAAAACATCCAGGTTGCACTAAAAAGATTGATGGCAGAGCTGAAGTTGTTCTGATTTTGGGTGGAGCAACAATCCTCAACTCTAAAGGAAGCAGAGAATTAGAATGTGAAAATTTGGTGGATGCTGAACGTTGGAATGTGGGTTGGCTACCACAGGCCTTGGTCAGAGTTGCTTAAATCAAAGAGGCACATTACACTGATGAAACACTAATACAAAGAGCGTAAAAATAATCATGAACCCAAATAGTAGAACAATGCACTGAAATTGGAATTTGTATATTATCCCTGCACATGTATTTCCTTAGAACTATTGCAGTAGTTTCACTACAGCCACTCTTTTTACCACATGTCAAGGTGAGACAAGGCATAAGCTGACTGCTCACTCAATTTTAGTTGATGGAACATTAAAAAACAATCCATGTCTCAAACATCACTGAAATAAAATCTGAGTCAGAAAACCTTTAATTACAGTCTAAATACAGAAGAATGTTTTTTTTTTAAAGAATTTTTTTTTCATCTTTAGCAAGAATAGGGGCAGTAACTTTCATAATGATTTCATGTAACACATTTTGGGGGGAAAAATGTGAATAATTCAGCGTTGCATCTTGCAAGTTCGTTTTTAGAGAATGGGTTTGCACAACTTGATGCTCTTTGGATTTTCCATCAGCCATGAGCTTGAAAGAAAAGACCAAACTGTGAGATGATAATCAGTACCCGCAAGCATCCTTTTCACACATCCACAGTCATATCTCAAGCAAAACACAAAAGCACCTTATTTAAAGATATGAGTCTCACCTGACATACAGAAATCTGACCCGAGAAGTTTATTTTAAAAGTTAACTTTCATTGGCTTTTGGAATGAGAATAAGGAAAAAGAAGAAGTCGTACAAGGCAAATATCACACTGCTCTGATTCACCATGTGACCAAACGTTGAGCCCAAGTTGGGCCTAATGAAGTCTTTAATTTGGTTATAGTTTATTAATGTCACAGACACTCCGCCATTAATCATATTATAACGCCGAGAGTGTGCGTGTGCTTGCAATAATGCTTTCATACCCTGCTTGTGTGCTATATGTGTCTGTGCTTGAGCATATGCCTGTGTGCAAGAGGTCGTGCATATTCGCACACATATGTCAGTAGGGGTGTGTGTGTGTGTGTAGGGGGGTGGGGGTGTGCGGGTGGGGGTGTGTGTGTGGATGAGACACGTAACCATGAAGCACACCGCTCTCCACCAGCAATAATATCGCATACATTTTAAAGGACCGTCATTATCGCTGTGGGTTACCCCGCAGCCCCCATCACAAACCCCACAAACCATTTTCATCCCAAACTCATTAATATGCAAACTTATTCAAATGAGATTGTAATTAAGCATCTACTGAGTGGGAACCCTTTTCATGATAATTTATGATAAACTCCTCGCCACCTTTGATTGAGATTGATTTTTGGTGCAGGCAAGCCGACCTGAATACAAAGCTACACCTGAGAGAGAATAACACTTTTAAAACAGCAAACTTATTTCATGGCTGATTGTGCCACAATCATCTTGGAGGAGTAACAAAGATCTATTTGAATAATGGATTCCCACTGTGCACAACCTAAAAAAACAAGAAAAGAAGAAGGAGAAAAAAATAGGTGTATCTGTTTTTGGCATCAATAAGACAAAATGAGTGTGTGCGATTGTGTGTTTTGTAATGGAGCCAAGCCAAGCATAACTCAGTTTAACCAGCTATTTATTAGAGGGGATTAGTCTTTTCTGTAACATACTCCTTAGAACAATATTGATCGCTTTGTTTTATTGTGGAAAGTCTTTTGTCTTAATAGTGATGATCAAAATCTTGGGTTTTTATATGCGTCATCATCATTGTTTACTTTATGAAAAGGTAAAGTTTTGCTGATCCAAAGTTCTTCTTTCCTTTAGGTTTTGCCATAAGGATAAAATCTTCACCTTTTGTCTCCTGATGACTTGGGTGCTGGCTGCTATTTTTGCACAAAATATTAAAAATGGTTCTGGATTTTGACTGAAGTCAAGATTTCAAGTTTTTCACAGTCGCTTTTTGTGTTTCCTATTGGGTCACATTGGCTGCCACGAGAGTTGGTGCAGCATTAGAACAGAAAACTTGCCTGTGAGGAGTTGAATTCCCCTCTTTAGTTTGCTATCTAAAAAACCTAAAAACAAGCAGTTTCAGATTTTTGTGCTACTTAATGCCAGGTTGCTGTTATTAGTTGGGTTTAATGACTTCCATATTAACCTTGTTGTTTAGTACCATGAACCATCTGAATAGACTTGTAATAAACTCTTTGACAAGTAAATAAAAAAAAATTTTGTTCAAATTTGTCTTATGTCAAATGAAAACTCTCCTAAAGGAGTGTGTCATAACTCAAGCATAAAATCAACCAACTTTAGACCAATAATAAAGTTAAAGCATGCAAATTCAATGGGATAAGAGCTTTTCTGTGAGCCAGTAACCGTGCCAGATAACCCTAAACACACCATTTACAGAGTCCATTCTTACACAAACTGTTACCCTTTTCACATAATCAGCAGAAGAGAAAGACATTCTTGTTTATCACTTGATATTGCTCCACACTTTCTATCTGAAGATAAGTCTTTGGTAGAACTGTGTGTGACCCAAATCAGCATCCAATCCAGCGTTTGGGAAGCAGTGGTTTGGATGCAGATGATAATTGCCTTGGTAATTAACACTTTGCGAGTACCAGAGGGGGATGAAGAGAAGGGAGGCATTGTTGTTTGAGGAACAACATCAAAGACAAAAGGTAGTCTCCGGCAAATGGTAGCTGTGTAATTGGCCTGCACTACCTGCAAACCGTATGACCGCACTCTCAGAGCTAGTTAAGATCCCCAGGTGGGGGAACAGTGGGGCCGGATCTCGCCATCCCCTGTAGTCTGTATACACACACAAGTGCAACTCACATGCATGCTTAAATTGGGGAGAAACTTTGAGATCAACATCAGGGATTCTTTTGTATCAGAAGTTTATTGTTTATTGAGGTCTGAGCGATTTGGGGATGGAGGGTAGGTGGAACTTGGGACGAAACAAAAGAAAAGCAAAGTGTTATTTGTTTGTGAAGCTCTAGTTTGCATATAGAAGAGATCAATACCCTCTTCTCTGCCAGAAGTGCTTCTTTGTTGTTGTTTTTCTCCTCAGAAAAGGTGGTGCATGTTGGACGCTTAGCGGAGGTAAAGTAGGTGAGACTCGTTAGTGCGAATGGCTTGCAGGCCAGCAGCTCATCTCCTGAGTGAGGCGTTTGTGAAGCTGGTTCAGGTGAAGCAAAATATGTGAACAGGTTTCAAAACCTCCTATTATTTGTCTGAAATGTTTTCTGTTTTCCGAAACTTAAAACAAAGTGCAATCCCACTCTGATACCCTTTTTATTACAGCTTTATGCTGATATTCAGTCCCAAACACACAAAATCAAGTAAATGAGGAAACTTTTACATCTAGAAAATGTATCGTTTTTCTACACTCTTCAGGTTTGTAATTGAAAGTGCAGACTCTGATTGTAAAGGCACTAGCTAACCTGCAGCAACATCGATTTGATATGTTTAAGAAAAAATGGCCGATGTCTGTGTTGCCACAGTTACCTGTAAAAAGTAATCCAACTACTGATTACTGATTGGTTCCTCAAAAAGTAACTTAGTTATTTTACTGGTTACTTGATTTCAGAAGTAACTAAGTTAGATTACAAGTTATTTTATCAGTAATCTCTCCCATGCTATCACCCCCACCTAAAAATGAGAATCAGTCTTGAAATCACTTTATTGGAAGTTCATTTTCACTGAAGTCTATGTTCCTCCTGACATTTCAAGTTTAAGAATATAGTTTGAATATCTGACAAATTTACACAAATATGGGCTTTTTATATGAGGTTAACTGGATGTCTTTTATTACTGGGTCAAGAATTAAAATCTATTTACATTTTCTACCCCGTGTTGTGCTGAATAATTTCTGAATCATCAGCTAAATCCCCCCTCAGGAGCAATTAGAACATGAATCATGACACATTGTTACAATTAAAGACAAAATTAGTGTTGCTGGGTGTTTTGGTTGATTTATGACTGCTAAGGTCCCAATGGACCAATAAAGGAAAATGTTAAGTTGCATGAGGAACTCTGGCACTACAGAATTACATCCTGTTTTATGCCTACTATACTCCATCAGTAGTTCTCACTTTTAACATATGAAGCTCCTGTTTTGCTTGAAAGAAACCAACAGAGGGTATATGCATCAAACTAATGCTCTCGGAGGTTACTGATGTCATGTGTGGGTGCTTTATTGAGTGGAATGCTACAGTAAGCACACTATATGTGATGTAAGACAGCTCCATATAGAAAATAATTAATGAAGTCTTATGTAAAGTCAATAAAACCAATGTTTTATATCATATCAAATCAATAGTGCTCCAGGACAGCCGGGGCACATAAAATGGCCAAATTATTAGGCACACTTTTCTATTACTGGATTGGGTCCCATTTGTCTTCAGAACTGCCTTACATTTTTAAGGTGTGGATTCAATTCAACTGATTGTAGTGCACCCTATTAAAGCAGTTTGTTCACAGAATTTTAATTACGGTTGTCAGTGCAAATGCTGAATGCCTATCCACAATTCACTTTCAAGAACATATTTGTAAATGCAGAGGATTTTGAAAACCATGTATCCTTGTCTTTCCGTAGCATAGTTATAGACCACTATTTGCATCACAATAAATCCCAGTGAAATTTCTCAAAGTTAGTGGCCATGACGTAAAAAAAAAATGTGAATAAATGCTGCCAGTATGTGCTTAAACATTTGAATTCACAGGGAAGAAGCTGCTAAGTGGATGCAGATTAACCGAAACGAACCGTCATAAATCCAGACATGCATGGAGCCCCTTTAGAGCGCGTCAATATTTGCATAAAAGAAAGCAAATCACAGTTAAACAGCAACATGTCTCCAATTTTCACTTTGCTGGGCCACATCAAGAAATGCAAGAACCAAATGATGTTTGGTTTGGGGTTTTACATTTCAATTTAGCCTCAGGCATGGGAGCCATTAAAGCCTAATCTGAATCCTGGTCAGTGCTTGCTCCCTGGAGCAGAAAGTATGGTTTTATTAGCATCAAATTGTACACAAAACACACACACACACTCACTTGAATAGACACAACCCACGCTCAATAACAGTGAAACACCATCTCATTATTGGCCATTAGATTTGTAATACTTTCATTTGAACTGGCACTACATCTCATATTCATAAAGGGAACAAAGTCACAGCATGAAATAGTGACACAGCTGCTGATGGGAGCCAAGAGAGTCAAGGCGAGAAAAACAAATGATTCATAAAATGAAATAGTTTGAAAATGTCGTTTTTGATAAGGGGGCAAGATGTCTATAATTACTGCTAAAATGTAACGCCCACTAGTGTGCTAACAGGTATGGCTGTTGAGTATAATTAAAAACATATACTGAATAAATGGATTCTGTTTTTATTGGGGAGAAAATCTAAAATTTTAGAGTTTGTGCGACAGTTTGAGACAGAAAGAAATGGTAAAAAGTGTTAAAACTTGTCAATCTCTCTAGTATGTCATTCATACTGAACATTTCCTCCTGATGGACACACCACATTAACCAGCTCATTATCAGCCTCCCACCATATGGACTCAGACCGGGTTGGGTCAGAGTTGTGACCGCCTGGATCGTCTCCCCCCGTCCTAATTAGGACAATTATGCCATCTCCTTCACAAGGGCCAGTTACACCAAATGGTGTCGCGCCCTCGCTAAGATTGGTGTCAGAGATCCCAGTCTATGAGAGGTGGCGGGAGGACATGCTGCAGTGTCATTCGGCAAGAGCCGCCGAACCCGCTGAACAATTACCCTGTGTGAGAGGTGGCAGAATCAGAGCAACAAAAGAGAGAACTAAAAAGAGAAACTGGATGAGGGGAAGGTGAAAAATGGAAGGTGGTGAGGGTCAAAACCTGGATCAAAGTGACATCATCGAGTCGAAGTTAACACGGTTGACTTTTGGATCTGTTTGGTGCACAGCAGTGTCCTACAGAAGAGCAAAGAGTTTATTCAGCCATTTAACACCTGCTGCTCCCAATAAAGTCAACAGCCTTTACTCTTTTTGAATCCAATTGGGCCCATAGTTTACATCAAGCTATGTTTAGTTATTCAAAGACAGATGGTGTAAGTCGTATTTTACAGCTGAGTAGAAAATATGGACCTGTTTTCGAAGGGATATCGTTAAACATTGTTGCTTTAAGATGGCAGAAATGGTTTATGTCTATATACACTTGGAATATGTAGATGTGATCTCCACTTAAGGTTTTTAGATTTAGACCCAATGACTGAGACTCTGAGATGCAGCAGTTTTGTTGTAAATATACTGTTTTGGTTCCTTGGATATGGCTGACATCAGCTTAAATGGGTCAACAGGAAGAAGTGGAGTTTTAAAGGTTTTTTTTTAACAAAGTTGCACGAGTTGTACTGAAGTGTTCAAAGACAGAACAAATCACTAGATGGTCAAGCTAAAACCAGTACAGTGTCATGCAAATGTTTGCCCAATTGGAGTTTTTTTCTGTTGTTTTTATTTTTGTCACACATAATATAGCTCAAATGAGTCCTATCTCCCAATATCTTTCAATAGGATAAGGGTATTTTTAATCATTTAAAAATTGTATTTTCTATTTACTTGGGTTACTTGTTATTATATCACCAATTGTTCAAGATGTAAAGTATTAAAGTGTGACAAAAAAGCAAAGAGAGGGAAGAAATCTCTAAACATGCTGATTTGCCTGTTGCTGATAATAACATTAGTTCCATCTAAATATAAATCTTCCATCGATCCAGTTTATAGTGGAGCAAATGTCGTTCAAAAGCCCAAACTGAAAACTCCATCATGGTCAAGGAATGAGGCTTAGTTTTCAACCACAAGGCAGAACATTTGTTATCAAAAGTTACCCATTCCTCTTGTGCTCATGCTTAAATGAAAAGCAAACTGAGCTAAGGCACAAGTGAAGCCTCAGTAGAAATGAATTTAACTGAACTATTTGAAAATAGCTACATAATTAAAAGCATTCTGTAGTCACTTTATGCTGGCTCCGCTAATAGCAGGTTTTAAGGTAAAAATATTGGCTCTTTAGTGCAGTAATTAAGACACATTCATTGTAAGTGTTGCCCATTGATCTTCAGACAAACAGTGCACATGACTCAGGGCTGATCTTCACTGAAAAGCAGTTCCAGTTCCACTTAGTTTGTTTCCGTACCTTTCTGATGTTCATCCAGTGATGCTTTATTTTCTTCCTTTCATAACTGAATCCGTGAGATTTAAATTAGGCCCTGAGACTATCGGCAGATCGACAGCCTCATAGCAGGCAGTTTTCTGTCTCCTTTCATCAGAATAAAACATTTCTGAGAGCTCAGAGTAAAGAGAGAGATGAGTGAGTTTGTGTCCATCGCTAGCTGGTTCCAGCGTTACGTTCTGCTCTCCCCACCTGTGTCTATTAGCCAGTCGAGGTATTGACCATGTTGTTCAGCAAAACGGAGATCAAACCGAGTTACAACAGGGACGCCTGAGTTCCTGAAAACAAACTGGTATTGATCTGTGTGAGCAGGTTGAATAAGCAGTATACAAGAGGCTGCGTTGAAGGTCCAATCCTGCACCTCCTCCTGCTCCATTTTACAGCCTGTTTCCACAAACACAAGCTGCCTGTTATTGACTAGTAGAAGAATTTCTGTGAAAGGGAGTTCCACTTTCTTTGTACAAAGAATATATTAACTCCTGTAAACTTAAACTTATACGGTGCTATGAAAAAGTACTTGCATATGGATGTTTCCTTTTTTGTCATGCTTATGCTTCTAATCCAAATATACAGTAGGCGACATCAGCAATTTTGCAAGTACAGAAAGTAGTTTAATAAAAGAATGATTTAAGAGAAAACACATACCACTGAGTAGCCTAAAAAAGTACACAGACTTTCTAAACTTGTATCTTCAGAGTACTATTTTTAAAATCCAGCCACCTCCGAGTTTCTTTTGCGTTGAACACTGTCAGAGACCCCAGTTTGATACCATTCATTTTGTATGTACAGAAAGAAAAAAACTTATTTTTATTTGTTTTACCTTTTTTATATATATATATTTATATTTTAAATGTCTTAATTGAGAGCAAATCAAAATTGCTGTCAAATTGTACAAACTGTGCAAGCTTGGAAAATGAAGCTGATTCTGATATATCAGAATTAAAATGTAGTTTTTAGGATGATTTAAATAGCAATTAGCAACAAAATAGCAAATACAATAACTGAAAAAGTTCTCAGTATAGGCATAGCGAAGAGAGTTAGTTTGATTTTACAGAAAACTGATGGGCTCATAGTAACCATCCATTCATTTTCTATACACCCTTGTCCCTAGCGGGGTCAGGAAGTGCTGGTGCCTATCTCCAGCTTCGTTCTGGGCGAGAGGCGGGGTACACCCTGGACAGGCCGCCAGTCTGTCGCAGGCTAACACAGAGACAGACAGGACAAACAACCATGCACACACACATTCACACCTAGGGAGAATTTAGAAAGACCAATTAACCTGACAGTCATGGACTGTGGGAGGAAGCCAGAGTACCCAGAGAAAACCCACGCATGAACAGGGAGAACATGCAAACTCCATGCAGAAAGACCCCAGGCTGGGAATCGAACCCAGGACCTTCTTGCTGCACGGCAACAGTGCTACCAACTGCGCCACTGTGCAGCCCTGGGCTCATAGTAGATTTTTCAAAAACGAAACTCCTAGACTTCTACTAAAGCTATTGGTTATTGAGAAACGTCTAGTTATACGTGATTTGCTGAGCGGTGCCGTGGGCGGGACAACTTCCAGGAAGTGAATTGTTTTCATTTTCATAATCTCTAAACGCCGTGAGTTAGTTTATACCTCACAAATAAGATTTCAAGACGTTTTGTTTCACCGAATTGTCGTTGGGATTGCTAAGCGACACGGAAAACTGACGCTGGTTGGGTTCTATAACCTTCGGCGGTGCAAACTTCAACAGGTAAATAATTTTCCAGAGCTCTCTGTTTTCTAATCGACGTAGTTTTGATTTTAATCTCTATCTCTATTTGCCTGAACCATCATCTGACATCTGAGCTGATGGTGAATAGTAGTCGATATGGTCACTTTTTAAACTAATCTAATGAGGTTGTTTCGTGTTGCTATTAACGGTCTCTGACCCAAACACTGACATGGACACTAAAAATAAACGGAATGGGCTTTTCGTCCTAATTTGCGTCATTGTGGGGAAATCATATGATGGACAGAAGTTTCGATTTTGTTCACAATATCATTAAATAGCTGGTACAAACACCTTTAGGAGCTTTAACTCTCATTAGTCATTTTCTAAATAAATTCAGTGTCTAACGTCTTTGTGGATACATGCCAGCCACCCACCTCCTCTTGACAATTCCGCATTTCAATCACGTTTAGGTTTGGTCTTTAAATAGACCATTGATTTACCAATCCTGTTGTAGAGCTGCAGTTTTCTGAATCATTGTCCTGTTGATGCAACAGTTTGGACTTCAGTTATCGGACAGAAGGCCTACCTGAGTGAAGTTGCCCCCCCATTTTCTTCAAAACCGACAAAAATGGTGTCAAACGTTTGTGCTGCATTTGTGCAGCAAATATTTTTGTTTGTGCTGCTTTGGCTTTGAAGATATTAATGACAGGTTAAAGGTCAACCAGCCCCCCCACTTTTATGAAATCAAACAAAATAGGTGTCAATCAACTCGGCTAAGTTTGTGCTGGTTTGTGCAGCAAAGATTTTCATTTGTGCTGCTATCATTTAACCATTTCAAACTACCTTATCTTTTCTGTTGCAAAATTAAAGTTACAGGTGTTTATTAAAATCTATTTAAAGTGTTAAATACATTTAACACTTTAAATAGTGTTAAATGTATTTAACACTATTAAATAGATTTAAAAGTATTGTAGATTATTAATAAGTTGTTTAATTGTTTTAGATTAGCTGACAGTGATGCAGATTGTAATATTTGTGTATGTATTTATTTACTTATTTATTTTTGTCAATACCAATTGGGCGAGGGGTTGGGTATTTAACCACCCTGTACCCCAAATCTGGATGGCCCCCAACCTTACCAGGCATCAAGAATATTGACACTCTCTGTTTAAACCAAGACACAAAAGTTACCTGTTATACTTTGTGAGATTTTATTACATTTTACTGATGTTTTTTGTCTTATACTGTGAATTGTCCTTGAGTGATTTGAAAGGTGCTTCTAAGTGTATTATTAATATTTTTAACTGGTTGCCTTCTGGGTAATAAATTACTTTTTGAAGCCTCCAGACTCTCAAACTTCAATCTGAATTTGGGGTGAATTTGCAGGGATGTTGCTTATTTTTATCAGGTCACTGATGATGTCTTTTGCTTACGTCAACACCGATCTGTGGTTTAAGTTTTTTGGGCAGTAGTTCTACATTTTCATCTAGTTTTTATGAATAGATAATGTGTTTTTCAAAACTGTATGCGACTCATCTAATTTTAAAACTTTATTAGAACCAGTAGTTTTTTTTATTCTTTCTTGGTAAATAAAACCCTGCAAACTTACTTTTTGTTATGACTAGGATGCATTAAGCTTGTCTTAGCATTGAGAAATGTTGTTTGAAACTTTTTCAGCTGTAATGGCACCTCCAAGGAAGCATTCTTTGCCCAAACCCCTCCCTGATGACTTCATACTGACAGACACTGAGAAAAAGAAATGGAGGCTGGGGAAGATCATCGGTCAAGGAGGCTGTGGACTGATTTATCTGGGTAATAATTAAACTGTTTATTTGAAAACACTTTGTATATGCACACATAACTTCTTTCTTCAGTTTGCATACATTTTTTAATTGTTTGCAACCATTTTTTGCAATATTGATTAGCCTCCCAAGATATAAGCAGGCCTGTTGCATCAGACACAGACTTTGTCATTAAAGTGGTGAGTACACAGAAAATCAGTATGATTCTTTGTTGAACTATAGCTCTCTGTGACTGGAACAAGAAATGAGGTTTTATGCAACGTAGCACAGGTAAACTGCAGCATATTAGTGCTCTTTGTTTTTCATTTTCAGCCTCACAAAACACAACTTGACTTGGTCACTTTCAGAACTCGCATAAGAAAAAATGAAATATTAAAAAAAAAAAAAAAACTGTGCCTGAATTTATCATTTCTTCTATTTTTACTTAAAGGTGTGAAGAAAAACCTTAAAAAGTAGAAATGTTGGTGTTATTGTAATTGTCTTACATATATCAAAGCTGTGGTTCAAAGACCCAAATTACAAAATAGCAAAGAGGTGAAATGACAGGCAAGTTCTGCTTTGTAATTGTCGAGGATGTCTTTCTCAGGTCAAAATGTCATTCCATCTTCTCTTAGTTTTTACAAATGAAAGTTATTGTTGCAGCTCTAGACTTTTATTTCAATAACCAAACAATGCCAACACGACTTCTAGAGGCAATTGGTTGTCCAGTTAATCATCTCACCAGACTTTAACACATTTTTAAAGCCATTCTTTCCACTTTGCTGTTTTTCTATAACTTCCATGTTTATCACATGAAATCCCAGTGAAATACATTCAGGTTTCTATTTGACAAAATTGAAAACAGTCAGGGCTTATGAATATTTCCGTAAGGCACTGCAAACAAAGAAAAAAAAAAAAATCAGAAACAAATATTTAATTTGTACTCATCTTACAGGACTGTTTCTTATTTAAGATAAAATAAGTAACTTGAATTGGCCTATTTGAATAATGTAGTGTTTTAACTTTTAATAAAAAAAGGGCCAACACTGTCTTTGTGCTTGCAGGAGTATCATGAGAATGGCCCCTTGTTCTCTGAGCTCAAGTTCTACCAGAGAGCAGCCAAACCAGAGAGCGGTGAGTAGCACAACCAGTCCCGCGTCCCGGCAGCCCGCCGGGGCGTGAGTGTGTTTGACTGATGAAGTGACTGCAGACGCAGAGGTTTCTCTGCCTGGCACACAGTAATTAATAACAAACCAAAGCAAACACGCATCCCAGTGGCAGTTGGGGCCTCCTCTCTACGCTTGTCTGAGTTCTCCAACGCCTTCGTTTGGAGAGGAGCAAAGGAGAGAAAGCCACTCACTTGTAATGATGCCTGGGCCTCCACAGAGCCCCTGACCACCTGCCAGCCTGGTTGAGAGCCAGTCAGGCCAGCCGCCATCAAGCTTATGAGCTGGGCCCACCACTTTGTCTGTGGCCTCTTTGTGTGTTAGCAGCCTTCAGCCTGCTGCTTATGTGCTCATTTCCTTAGACATGCAGGGACAAATCCATTGTTTGAGAAAAATGTTTTACTTTTTATAGAGTTCAACGTTTCTGTCAAACACTGTAAAAGACTGCATGGGTCATGACTGGTAGAAATAGGAGAAATAAGTGAATAAAAAGTTCTAGTTGGCAGTTATTTCCTTTAGACTAGCTCCAGGTAATTGATGCAGGTCGCTGGGCCTCCTGCTATGATTTCAGATTTTCTAATGGCAAACTTTAAGAGTGTTTTAACAGAAGTGTTCAGTTATACAAACTCATAATTACTCCTCTTTTGTTATTCTTTCAGTGCAAAAATGGAAGAGAGGAAAGAAGCTGAGCTTTCTGGGTATCCCGACGTACTGGGGATCAGGACTGGCCGAATACAAGAACCTTCGGTAGATAAATGAGTCCTTTTGAAAGCCAAACAACATCCTCTAAATTAAAGAATGAAATAGTTTTTTTTTCACAGTGCAATAAAGAGATGATTTGTAAAGAGGAACTCCAAAAATAAAAGAATAAACCTTCTGCAAAATGTCTGTCAAAAGAACAGATATGTTGCATAGTTCATTCAGACTTTCTAAATCTAAGCCATACTACTTTTCCTTTTACTATGAAATTAGCAAATCTAGATGTTTGGCAGCTCTTCCATGACAGTGTCTGTTGAGATCCAACACAAGCATACATGATTCTACTTAATGAGGTACTAATTAGGGGGGGTCACATGAACCCAACAGTAATCTGATGACTAGTGGAGAGCAGCCCAAGACTGAAAATCAGGATTATTCCAAAACTGATTTCTGAATTTGATTACTTTTGTATTGCTTTTTAAAATACAAATTAATATGAACTTATTTTGACCACTCGTCAATAATTGTTTTGGAATTTGGAAAAATATTTTAGTATTGTGTGAAATAAAGCAGAGATATATTAATTTTATTTATATATTTAGGTATAAATAAAATAAGATATACTAAAAAAAAACAACTATTTTGTATGTAAAATTATTACATAAAGGGCATAAATAGATCAGGAACACGGCTAGAGCAGCTAGCCGTGTTCCTGAAAGTCATTTAATTTTAAAATGTAATGATGTATTTGAAACATTTCAAGCAATTAGCTTTATTTGAAATAAGTTGAATAATTTGATGCTGTTCCATTTTTATTACGTTGTCGTTGTGCAATGTTAATCAAGATGAAGCTTTTCAACGAGAAACACAATACCAGCAGCATTTTTGAAGGCTGAAAGATTGCCAAAAGCCTATGTTTGTTTTTATTGGGTTCAAGCAGAACATATAGTTGGTATTAATAGTCAGCCTGGTTCCCCTCCCACTCAGGTACCGTTTCATGGCCATGGACCGGCTGGGTTGTGACCTTCAGAAAATCTGTGAGCGCAATGGAGGTCGACTGAAGAAGACCACCGTACTCCATATTGGTAAAAGACTGGTGAGGGACTTATCATGATATCATGACGCTCTATGCTCCTCTTTTCTTTGGTGTTTCAGTAATTAAGCATGGGTCTTAAGTGCCAAGATCGTGCACTGTTTCCTAAGAGCAGTACGTTGAAACGATTGCAATTTAATTCTGCTGGTTGTGTTTTGGTGTCCGTGTCAGGTGGATGTTCTGGAGTATATTCATGAAAATGAGTATGTCCATGCTGACATCAAAGCTTCCAACCTCATGTTGGGTTACAGCGACCCGGAACAGGTCAGTCACATAGCTGATTGGTGTTGAATAAAATCTAGGGTTACGTCATCCTTTGATCTCAGCTGTTTTTCTTCAGGGCTCTGTTTAAACTTACCAAGCTGGAAGTGACATTTGCAACATTCAGGCCTGTTTCTTGTTGACTGCTCCAGGTTTACCTCGCAGACTATGGACTCTCCTATAGATATGCCCCTGATGGAGTCCATAAAGAATACAAGGAAAACCCAAAAAAGGGCCACAACGGAACAATTGAGTACACCAGCCTTGACGCCCACAATGGAGTTGGTAAGCCATTCAATTATTGCCAAATTGCTGATCTCATTCTTGACCAGACCCGCAAACTCTTCTAGAAATAATTGGAGGCCCACATAAAATGCAAGGTCAAATTTTACATGCAGTGAAGAAGATACATAAAGATTGGAGTGACAAAGAGTAGCAGTGTGAAACATCTGGATGATGATGTTTAATTGGACCACTTTAAACAACACAAAATATCTGGTTTAAATCTTTGGCCAATGATTTACACAAGGCTACAGAAGAATTTACACAAATCCTTGTGTAAATCAGTCTTTACACAAAGCTCACCTTGTGTAAAGTTTTTAATATAGCATAAAGAAAAAGTTTTTAAATAGATTTCAGAAAGTTTGCAACAACACACCTTCAAGTTTTCCACAGACAGCCACAGCTAGTGGTTTGATTTCTATTTTATTGAGAGCATGTAACAGAAGTGGACCAAGAATGTTCCCTTGAGGAACCCAATAGGTTATAAAAAGCTGGTAGACGTCTTGATATTTCAAAGAGTTGACGATGCTATGATGCCATGTATTCTTATAGTATTCTCAGAGTATTTGGGGAAAAAAATAGGCACAAACCCCTTAGGTCTGTTTGCAGCCACAAAGCTCAATCTTAAGCTGGGTACACACTGCACAATTTATTTTGGCCAGTTGTATCCTCATTTCCAGTTGTGAAAAGTTTGTCCCTGTCTCTTAGTGTGAGGTGGGATGAAGACAGGAGTTGAGTGATAGACCTCTGTTGCACATCATTATTTTACCCTGTGGAAAGAGGGGTCATGGATTAAAATTAAAATTTGTAGACACAAATATAATTTTAAACAAAAAATAAAGTTAAATCTCGCTTATTTTATAGGAAGAGTTTAATAATTTTCACTAATAATGCTATTGCAATAAATTATCAATTTAGTTTCTGACTTTTTACACTTGCCTACCAAGATGTTTGTCAGTGTGAGATCATAAATCAAAATTAACCTCAAGCTGTTTATTTTAAGGGACAATAAATGACTTGTTATTTCATGGTATCTTTATTGTAACCTGATTTATTTACACTCTTTATTTCATCGCTCCAAATAAAATGGTCTTTTTGCCTTCTGCCTCCACCAGCTGATATAGGGAACACATTAACTGGCAAATTGCCTACATGCTCCCTTTTCTCATTGACCATTGATTTTCCCATCCATGCCCCCCACTGAATTCCCCAGCTCTGTCTCTGTTCAACAATTCCCTAATTATCTGAAGTCATAACCTGCATCTTGTATTCATCCTCCCATTAATTAAGGGCTTTGATGTTTGGTTAGCGTGAGACCTGAGCTACCGATAACCTCTGTGCTCTCTACGTCGACCAGCTCCACCGCTCAGCAGTTCGATACTGTGGGTTTGTAACAACTCTGACCGAGTAATTACCATTTTAAGGTTTCTATTAGTCATTCAGCTCTGCAAAAACTCTAGTAAGCAAGATACATCAGGTGTAATACTGCATCTTCAAAGAAAAAAAAGACTCTTCTTCAAATGGCGCCTATCATCAGTTTTACCATCTTTCCTTCTCAAGTGTTCCTGCTTATAACTTACTACAGGCGATTAGACCTGAAGCTACGATTGAAACATCAGGAAACCCTTCTGTAAGAACAGGCGTTTAGAGTGTAATCTCGGATTTAGAAGCTATCTTTATTGACTTGTTATTCACCACGGTGGGGGATGATGGCTCGTAATTAAAAACTGTAATTTGATACACAAATATTGTTAAAGCTTTCAGTTAGATGTGATGATGTCTGCACCAATTCTGACCAGCATTGTTACTCTGATGCACACAGTGAACCAGCACTCCCATTTCTCTCAGAAACTGCATCACCAGAAT
Organism: Brachyrhaphis roseni; assembly: GCA_903066815.1. Taxonomy (NCBI): domain Eukaryota; kingdom Metazoa; phylum Chordata; class Actinopteri; order Cyprinodontiformes; family Poeciliidae; genus Brachyrhaphis; species Brachyrhaphis roseni. Next base: position 129,808 of record CAEFZY010001276.1, read on the forward strand.
ACTTTTTAAGACTGCAAGTCTCACTTTTCTACACACAGTCTGTGTTTTACTCATGATGATGTTACATCATCATAACATGATAACATATATACCTTTTTTTTAAGGTAATAGATGTTTTTAATGAAGAAATATGTCCTCACCACATTCATACCTTTTCAATTGGTCACCTCTTGACTGTTTTGAAACACAATAAAAAGCCTGTTTTGTCCTTAAATCGTTCATTGTTTAAGTTTTCTGGCTATAAAATTATATTTGGTTTTTAAATTCCTTCTTTTGATCCTTATAAGGAAATAAACCAATGTTCCATCTGGTTCAGTGTGTGCTCGTATTGGAGCTCTAAGAACAGTTAAAAATTGAGACATTCAATGTACAGTGTCAGATTCTAGCTAATGAAAGCTTTATAATGTGCTTTGATATTTTCCTCTTTAAAAATCTGCTAAGACACAGACAGAACATGCTCAAGAACCAGACTCATATCTGCCCCTCACCGACCCGGTGGCATTCATTCCCACAAAGATGTTGTCAGGTTGCTGATGATGAGCCTTGGCGAACACATCCTGCTAGTGGCAGACCTATGTACCCGGAGCTAAACGGTGTAATTAGTGCCATTTGGTGGGCGGACAGCGGACTGATGACCGTCTCCAAACAACAAGTCTGCAAGGCAGAGGGGTTAAGAGCGCGACACAGCATTGTGCTTAAGGGAATCTGAATAACAATAGGAGATAATTAGCAGCACGGCCAACGTTTTCTCAGCTCGCTGTCTAAAGCTGGATGGGAACACAGCCGGTGCGTTGGATGTATTTATGGATTGTTTGTGTCCAGGTTTCATATGAAAGCTGTACACGCACATACGCAGGCATGCTTCTTTTTGTTGTCCTTTGCCATTCTTCATACGAGGGCAAAGTATGTACATAAATATAGAATAGCAGAAACATAAAGTGGCATAATGAGGAGCGTTATCGCGCCCAGAGCGAACGCAGAGGGCAGCAACGTTTAATGTCGCTGTTGATCTTTTTAATTGTTAATCCATTATGTTGCTCTGGGAATTGGACTCCGTTTTCCAGTGTCAGTATCGCGTGTATTTTTCATTTTTATTCTCCTCCAACAGGCTCTTGGAAGCATTAAGTCGCTCTGTAATCATTTACAACTATAGAGAGCCTCACTGTAATGCGGACATAATACATACTTTAAATTCACAAGGACAAACAGACCTGACCCTTATTATCAGCATTATTAAGATCAAGTAAAAGAGATGATGACAGTATCACGTTTGGAGCTAATACATGTTGACTCTTTGTTTTTCTTTCAGAGCAGGTTTTCACAGTGCTGTAAAAAAATTCCTACCTTACAGATTTCTTCTGTTTTTGCTCTTTTGTCATACTTAAATGTTTCAGATAATTTAAGAAATTGTATTACAAAGTCATAACGAAAAGTAGTTTAGAAATTTCGCTTTTTTAAAAAAAAGAAAACAGGCAGGGGGAAGCTATCTAACGCACCCGGGTCCTAAGTGAAAAAGTAATCTCCACCCGCTCCCGTTTAATAATTAAGTTACTGTGATGTGATCTACCATTCTTTAACAAGCTGAGTTTATTTTACTGCCACACCTGAAGAATGAAGGAACCAATTATATAGAAGCTTGACAGCTTGAACCATGCTAAAAGTTTCTAAAAAGCAAACGCATCATGCTCCAATGTGGAGAAATTCAACAACAGACGAGCATTTATGAATACAAAGTCATTTTGAAGATGCTGGCAGTCCAGTGAACCACAACGTGAACTGTTACCTACAATGAAGAAAACATGGAACCTTCAGTGGTTTACCGAAGATTGTTGACTCATCCTGGAGGTCACAATTAAACCTACAACACTTAAGCTGCTTAAGTGACCTTCCTTCTTAGTCTTGCTGGACTGAGAAAAGAAGAGGTCAGTTCTTTTCTGCATGAAAGGAGCCAGTTACAGTGGTTTGAGGATGTTGAAAGGATGCCTTTCTTGGGATGTGTGTCAGACATGCCTGCCCCGTTGTGAAGAGGCTTTAGGGCAGACCAGGACTTGCTTGAGATATTGTGTCTTTATGTCTCATTCTAGGGATCTTTCAACCAAACTAGAGGATGTAGCTGGAGTGAGGGAGGTCAGCTTAAACTGTCGCTCCAATGACTGAGTCTTGGAGACAACTAGTTGCAATAACAGATATAAACATATATTCTGTCATCAACCATATTTAACCAGCTTTTTTTTTTTAAAGTTTCAGCTTGTTTTATTGAATTGATGGTTTGGAGCTAGCATACATGTTTGTCCTGAACATGTGCCTGAAACACTATTTCACTTGGAGTTGACAGTCATTATTCATGTTGAGGACAACAACTTGATTATGCCAAATCACAGTACTTTAATTTCACAAATACGTCAACTTAAAATCAGTTTACCGTCTTCATAATCTGATCCTCTGTGCGAGTGGCCACACTTCCTCTTTGGAAGGCTGGCTGACCGGGGGAGGATCAATGCTGGCAGCAGCTCAGGCAGGTGATTTCTCCCGTGTGCTGGAGTCAGTCGATAGGTAATTTCTCCCTAGACATGTGGCAGCCTTTACTGTATTGAGCTACTAAAACTCCCCAGGCTCAACCTTACTGGACATGGTCACCAAGTATTGACAGACCTCACACATAAATGTAGATCCATGCCGTTATTCATATGCTCACCATAAGATGGGAAAAACACACTTATGATTAGTTGTAAGAGCTCGTAGTGCATAGGAACTTACACTGGCCTGATGTCAACAATTTGTCCTGACATTATGTTTAATTGTTTAAATCTTTGTTGTACTCACCTGTTTGGTTAGTAACTGTTGCCAGTCTCAATATCACCATGCATTTAAAATGCAGACCCAAAGATAATTAAGCTAAGACAAAAAGGCACATTATCTTCAGAGTTGCCATATGCTCAGGATCTTCCTGTTGGTGTGAAACTACACTTTTTAATAAGTATCATCTGCATTTGATCATCAGTCAATCCATCTATAATTAAACTGTTCAAGTCTGGACTGGATATCCTACAGAGCCTCTTTTTAACACAGGATTCCATAGTTTTAACATGCAGTTTGAGGTCTAAGAAACCTTTATTCTACTTATGGAAAGAGAAAAAGAGCATTTTCAATGGTTTTTGGCTTTTCAACCTTGTTACAAGGGTTTCTACTACAAATGTATGAAATTATCTTTATCGTTTTCCATGTCTGGAAAAGTATGAGCATATGAATTTACAGACTTTTTTTTTCTTATTTTGGAAAAGAAATCTTGAATAAATAACTTTTCCATCGGTATTAGACCAGTCATATTTAAATTGCCACTTCTCAAACTCACGTTTTGTGAAAAATATCGACTTGTATAGTTTTACAGGGCAACATGAAAGTTTTTGTTTTAAGAGGCGTTTTCCCCAGTTGACTTTACAACCAGAATAAGAAAAAAAATACCATTTCTGTTTGTATTTAGTGTGAGATCATTAAGTCCAGTTTTGTCATAGGTGTTTAAATGAAACTGATTTAACATGACCTGTGCAAAAAGCAATCCAAATAAAAGACAAAAAATGAACAGAACTGTGACTTTTTACTTCTGTCCAACATTTTCTGTAAAATCTTTGACATCTGAGTCATAAAGTGTAGAATTTTGAAATGAGTTACTCTTAGACATTAGAATTAGACAAGCATTAAATATACAGTATTATAATGGAGTACGTGTTCTTTTAAACACAGTTTGTAAAGTTAATCTGTAAAGACAGATAAAAATAAAAAATATAATTTAAGTAGCCAATATTTAAAAAAAAAAAATGGCTACTCTATTTCTGCCCTCAAAGTTGCTAAAATCTCATCTTGCCAGCTGGATTTATTGACGCAGCTCTATTAGTTAGCAATCTTTAGGTTGAAGACCTTTTCTTTTCGGTTTTATAGCGCCTTCAAGACGTAGTGACCTCCAGATCTTGGGGTTTTGTCTTCTTCACTGGTTATGTGGGTCATTGCCCTGGGACAACGTCCTCAAAAATCCCATTCAGGTGCAAGAGGCCAAAATCAAGTAAGTTGTTACAAGTGCTTATTTTGGTATTGGGGTAGATTTGTGTTGTTTCCATGACGCAGCAACTTTATTTCTGTTAATTTTAAGTTTCTTAAGTAAAAGCTGAACAGGAAAATGGTAATGAGAACTATGTTTTTGTTGTAAAAAAGCCCCACTATGTTTCAGGGTGGGGATGATGTGTTCAGGGCTTAAAAAAAAGTGCCTGTGTCACATCATATTTCTATCTGTGGGAAACAAAAATCTTTGGATAACTATTTAGAAGATTGTAGAATAAAATAAAAATAAATATAAATTACAAAAATGCCTCACTTCCAATTCTTTTCAAGGAATTGCTCAAGACACAAACTGCTGTGCCTCTAGTTTTTTTTTTTGTGTTAAAGATCTTTTACACTGTTTTGTTTCCCTACTGAATGAATGTATTCAGAATGAAGGTTGGATTTTCAAAATTGTCTCTGTGAGATAATGATAAAAAAAAGATTGATTAACTTGGAATTCTTTTTGTACATCTTTACTGGATCAAACCCTAGTGGCTATCTGAGGTATTTTGATTTAAAGCAGCTCATGGCTCCTTCTTATGGCAGACATTTGTCAAACGAAATATGTATGAAAGTATTACATCTTAACCATCTCTTTAAATTAACTCAGCTTCTGTGGTTTGTAATATTGCTGTATTACAATGATTGCAGGCTAATATCTTGTGCTCTGCAGCAAAGCTGTGTAAATATTCATGGTCACTAATAATCCAGGAAGTGTAGTTGACCCCAGATAAGTGTTAACACTCTGTGTGACAGCTTGCTTTAGCTGGGATTTAGCTCCCCTTTCCTGCTGCCTTATTCTCATCCTGCTTTTTGCCCCTGAACTCTGTCTCTCGCGTCTTTGTGTCCTCATCTCCTCCTCGTTTTATTTCCTCTCGTAGACTGATGGATAATTTGCCAGGCTCGGTTCAGCAGCTGTCAGTGAGTGGAGCCAGCACAGGTAAGCCAAGGCTGCAGGGCTGCTTCAGGTTACAGGACATAATTTAGACTTCTCAGCTTAAACTGAGAATTTGGAAGTAAGACATGAAGCCAAAGGAAAGGAGGAAATTCGTCTCTGTCTAATCTGGAGCTGATCTTATGGGATCTAAAGAAAAGGTCACGGTTGAGGACACTTCAGGTAGGGAGCAGGCATCAAGAGGACACATACTGCACTGTGAAATCATGTTCAATCAACTGCATTTACCAATCAGGTTATAGAAACATCTGAATCATGATCAGTGAAAATAGGCTCAATTTTGAGTTTGGCAAAGAGTAACTATGCTTTTATAGATGTAATTTTTAAATTCCATTCAAATTCAAAGATACTTATTCAAGAAAAAAAAATAATTCTGTCATAACTCGAATCTTCAAAGAGTGGTGGATGGTGATTCTGTGGGCATGAAGGATCTCCAGTACAGATGTCTGACTGACTATCAGTTTCATAACAGTTATGACATGCTAATAGCTCAATTTTTGGGGAGCAGAGACAATATCTTACATACAGAACACTACTAATCCACCTCATTGGCTTTTTCTGCTCCTCTTTAGAGAGTTTGATCTTTCTCCTTCTCTCTGGTTAATGGTTTGATTTTCCTTAAACATGATTTTTACCTCTGAAAATTCTCTCCTGGACCCAGAACCCCCCCCCCTTTTACCTGGGAATCCATTTTCCCTTTGTACCAATTAAACGGACGGCTGTCTCATTGACATGCCTTTCAAAGTTAGTTGTATTTTATCTCCTCTTTATACGGAGAGGTCACACCTTAGTGATGGCTCGGCATGTGATGTATGGTCAGAGCGGCACGCTCATCTACTGACAAAGCCAGGCTGCCCGCTGAAGATAAGAGCCAAAGAATGCATCAACCACCTGAGTGTGTGTGGGGGAGAGATACAGGTTCTACTGCAGTGTGTGTCATACACACCGCCTGGCCAGTGTGCGATCCATCGAGGATGACAGTGTATGACACAATGCACCTCCATAGCTGCACGCTTGCCAGATCTGCTGTGTGTGAGGAGATACGTGGCCCGCCTGTGTTTTATCTGCAGCGAGAGACCTTCAGGTTCATCCTGTGTTTGTTGCTCGTACCTCACTTCTGAAAATGATTTCATACATAGGAAGAAACATCAGAGAATAAACATCCTGACTGCAGTGCAATTCTGTTAAATGACTTCATTGCTTTGCTCTGACTTGATCCAGAGTTGTCTATATTACTTTTCCATTAAAGTTGTTTTTGATGTTTTCTGCCATCATCAGATGAGCTAGCTGAGTTTCTGATTTACGTGAGAACTCTGGACTATGACGATAAGCCTGACTACAAGCTTCTTAAAGAGCTGTTGAACGGTCGTGTCAAAGGAGGACTTGACCTGTCTGTGCCTGAAGGTCACCAAAGGTCAGCCGCCAAGGAGTCTTTTAAAAGAGAGAAGGTGAGAACAAAATGATTTGATTATCATTATGTGAAGTGTCTCCTAAGTCGTCGTTGCTGCATTTTGATACAAATCAGGATCAATACTGCAGGATTCATACATATCTCTAAACTCAAATTGTCAGAGTTTTTAGTAATGTTTCTATTCCCACTTTTAGAGGATACAACAATTCACCAAGAGCTTACTGATAAAATTCTCATTATGATCCCACCACATCCCAGCCCAGGGCTTTCACGACTGTCTTTGAACATATCAGGATGCAGTTCTGTGCTAGTTTGTCTGCAACAGGCTATTTTATTTATTTATTTTTTTCAGATTTAATAGACTATTACTATTGTTGGAGAAGCTGCACTTCTAAAACATACAAGATGTCTGCTCTTGAGGAAAGAACCCTGGGTCTAAGATTGTTTTTCCAGTTTAAAATGAGTAACTCTGAGTTGCCTTCAAAAATTTAATTGATTCACAAGATCTATCTCCCTTCACAGAGCTGTAAATCTGATCTCTGGTGGCAGGGCTTTTCTCCAACAGCCTGAAAGGTTCAAACTCAGTATTTCCTTTAGACATCAAGCGACTAGCAGAGTCAAGCAGGTGAACTTAATCCCACCAAATGATTGGGCTGCCATTGCATCCTCCAACCTTACATCCTCCATATCCCAGTCGTAATGGTTGTCCAAAATACAACCATTACAATAACACAAGAACAAGACAACAGTTTTGTTCTTGTCTAGACACTCCCTAAAGTGGAACAGAGTCCCACTGCATCCTTGAAGACCTGAACATGATCCTGTAAAGAACTTTTATGTTCTGGCTGAATTTTAGTCTTAATTTGGCCATAGTTTTTCAGTCATTAGTCTTTATTTCAGTTTTTATTAAATAATTACTTGCTGCTATATGACGTGTTGCTGTTGAGTAGAGGTTAAGGTTTGGAGACCTGGTGAGGTCACCCTGCCTTCTGTTTATTACACCCTTGTACACAAACCATAGACATAAAGAAGGATGTGCTTAATGTTTCGCCTTAATTAAATTTTCGTATTCATTTAACAACCTCACCACTGGCCGTTGAGGGTTTTCTTTGCCAAGTCTCTTGACCTCAGAGTGCAAAAACGTGATGGCAGTGAAAGGCAGGTTTAACCTTCTGGTGACATTCCCCTCTCCACCTCTAAGAGGAGCACGTCAATGAAAGATGGTCAGACCTGACAGTGAAAGAAGACTACAGCCCCCTCCTCTGCATTCCCCAGAATCACTTCTTGACCCTGCGTGGCCCAGTGACCGCCTTCTCAACAGCCCAGTGAGAAGGAGCTGATGACACACACTTTACCCGGCAGAGGGTATCTCCAATTATGCTCCTAATTTCCTCTCCTCTCCTTGTGTCATTTCATTTCCATGCTAAAGTGCTGGCCAGTTTGATCCCTTGTTAAACACAAGTGGCCATTTACTGACGCTTTAGTGAGGAGAGGAAATGTCAGCGGAGATAAAGGCCACAGAATCGTCTGCCATTACTGTTGGATAAATATGATTCTTTTATGGGCGATCACAGTTTGAAAGTGAAGGAGTGTTATTGAAAGACAAGTTGAAGAAAGTTGCAAACTCTATTTGTATTCATATTTCAACTCTTCTTGAAGCAACAGAAAGGAGGAACAGCCAGAGGGTCCTGCAGAGTCAAGCTGGTGGCTCCAGAGCTGGATGATGAAGAACTGGAAAGCCCAAAGTCCAAACCGGTGTCAGCGCGCCACATACGGGGCCCACCCCTCACTAAATCCAGTGAGGTAAGCTAGAAACAGACACCTTACTTTTTTTGTAATCATTGATTACATTGTGCCACAATTCAATTTGTTAGATTCTTAACAACACCCAGGCTTACACGATACAGTGTTTTATGTACCCTTAAAAGTTCATCCGTTTCTTATCCAAAGTGGCAACTATGTTTTTTGCGTCTCCAAAATTTTATTATGTAGGAAAGTTGTTTAATTTTGAAAAATGAAAGGATTTTTTTAAGTAAGAAAGAAGGTGAAGTTATGCAGTAAATAAATCCAAATAAAAATGGGGACAACTGCATTGTGGACAGTAGTGACTGCATGTGGCAAATTTGACTGGTCAGTCTTAATGGCCATTGTCCATTTAACCAGAGGCACAAGTACAGGTCAGATGTTCATAAACAGCATAGAACTCAACTACAAATCTTTTCTACAGTTGCAAAAATAATAATTACTCAGTGACTGTACTTCAGTGTTTTGGCTTTTTAAAGGGAAACTGAACGAAAGCCATAGACACAACCGAACTCTACATGTTTATTTACACCAAAAACCAGTGATGACGTCACCAGCAGCATGTTTTATACTTCAACCTTCAGGGTGACTGGGGAACAACAGCAAGAATAAGCCCTCCTCAAGATTAAATTAGTTATTTTAACAAACAATATTTCAATGTTCTTTTTGTTCTCTTCAATTTTATCTGCAGTACCTGAAACCGGTAAACTGAATCAAACCGTTTGCCGGCTGCTTTAACAGAGAATGAGTCGGATTTTACATGTACAACACTAAAAACCTGCCATTTCTCCCCTTTCCTCCAAGAACAAAGAGGTTTCTCCTGCGGGAAAGTATTTACTGAGGCCGAGGATCGCATGTAGGTATGAAGAAAAAGAAGACAGTGAGGAGGAGGAGGAGGAGGAAGAGGAAGAGAATGAGGAGGATGAGAATGAGGAGGAGGAGAAGGATGTCAGACCCAAGTGTATTCCTGCATGCTACCTGAGAGGTCCTCCCATTGGCCCTGGAGATCAGCTCAAACAGGTGTGAGGCCTGAAGGCTCACCGCCAAACGGCTTTTAGAGAATTCTGCAGAATCATTTTTCCTAAATCATTTTTTAGACGACTGTTCCACACTACATCTTTAAATGACCCTTGAACTCAGAGATACAAATTGATCCCAAAATCTACTTTGATTTTTGTTAGCTGTACAAAATATATATACATATTCATACATTTTTTTAACAGAGAACTAAATCCAAAAGACCTGACAACAAAACAGACGAGCAGAGCAGGACCATGGCGAGACGAGAACATCAACGCAGCCTCCATGGCGGGGCACGGTGTGACAGGGAGAGACAGATGCATGATGGGGATTACAGAGAATGCTGGGATGAAAGGTCGCATCAGAATGGAGGGCGATACTGCCATATCCATTCAAAGTACTGCCAGGTCATGTCAGAGTGCCAACCTGCCACCGTACAGAGAAACTCCTGGAAGTCCAGGTTTGTCTGTGTGGGATTCATCCTTCTGGTGGGAGCTGCTTTTTTGTTCGCTGAAGTTCAATTCAATAGCATAAGTGACTTATTTAGCAGGTAGAAGGTCATTTTCTTTTCATGCTGCTCCTCAGGTCTTCTGGGCGGCCATTTTCACTGTAATAGGCTGAAATACAAAGATAAGCATCACGTTGTTGTAATTAATGAATTATCTGTAAAGTTGAAAGATGTGGAAGAAAAAAATCTCATGCACAAATCACTAGAACTCTTGAGTTCTAGCTACTAAGCTGCGTGTGAAGGCACTTTGAGAAGACAAGGTCAGATGACGAATGGATCCATATGAGTAGCTGCTGAATATGTATGCGGCGCTGAGGCCGGGCCTTTGTGTCGGCTGCCTGCGTCCACATACCTTACTGCAATAAGGACACTCTCCAAAAACCAGGTTGAAGCTCTGCCTGCTGGAGGGGAGCGCTCGCAGCCACTGGAGGAAAGAAAAGACTCGTTGATCTCATTGTCACCTTGGACATGGTGACATTAACATGTTCCTATGTGCACTACTCTTTTATATGAATATCATTTCATATTCATATAGAATATAATATGGTTTAGAGGGCTTTTCAAAGAACAAGGGCTCCTTCTGACACCTTTCACAAGATCCTCAGATCAGAGAAGCAGAATTTGAGTAAATGCAGAGGAAATACAATCGAGAGTTTATTCTTCTATGCTTTGAAATCGCACCTCTCTACCCGAGTGATACCTCTTCACTTCTGAAGACTGAACTTCGGCATTAGGTGCCAAACTGACCAAAAGCTGCTAAAAAAAACCCCCCAATTGCTGTGGTCCCCAGCAGTTTATTTGATCTCCTCTGGATTTGTTACACTCACCTTCTCTGCCTACAACTCCTGGTTACTGCGAAAGCGCGCAGCATCAACGCTCAGAATGAAGAGGACGTTTGCGTGTTGCAACGGAAAAATACCTCGGGGGTGAAGCACGTCAAAATGCATCATCACAACAAATCTAATATGACATTTAAGACACTTGACGGAGTTTGGCTATATCTAGGCTCACTGCAGAAAAAAAGACATCCAGAGCGATCAGACAGCAGGTAAAGCAGCACACAAATACCGACACTCACCCGGAAAAGTATGATGGTCAGAAAGCTAAACAAATAACCAGAAAAAAAGTTAGTCAACTGCGCCACGCTACTGGTAGTAATATTTCTTAGACGTAGCGCCGTTCAACCTCCACCCGCAGTAAACTCTCGCACCAAACGTCTGCTTAAAGCTGCAGCATGTAACTTAGGCAAACAAAAAACGATTTTACATATGCATTAAAACTTTTGCTATGTCCTAACATGAGACAGATTATCTCTGAAAGAAAAAAAATATAATCGGGCTCCTCTGCCTCTTTCCTGTGTTCTGCAGAATTACTCCGCTCAGTCAGAAACAACCAATCAGAACCAGTAATAAACAATTAGCTGTGTTCTCAGGAGGTTTTCTCCATTGTTTATTTTAATGCAACCTGCATTTAACTTTGAGTGAATGTCTCCTCTTTTTTTTTTTAAACATTATTTGATATAGGCAGAGTTGTGACATTTATTTGACTAATAATATTTTAGGGTATAGCTTTACTGTTAAATATTATTTTACTGATTGCAGGTTTTTCTGTTGTCCTTTGATTTAACAACTGATGTATTGTGTCAGCAAGTATTTTGCGTGTTTATGTCAAAATTAGGTGAATGTATTACAGATCTTTTTTTAATTTTGCCAGATCACATAGTAGCATTTATACCTAATGCAAAAAATTAACAGCCAATCCAGATGATCAGCAGCGATTGGTGATCAGCCCTCATGGGTGATCAGAATTGGCAGCAAAAAACCTGATCGGAGCATCGCTAGCTATTATAGCTGGTGATGCCACTACTGTGGACTGAGTCATGTCCACAAAACCATACTGTTCCACTATGAGCATGAATCTGTCACACAAATGGTGTAGCGTCCTCATTTATTATCCAATTTCTACAAAATGACTTCAATTATAGCTCAGAAAATAGCCAATGTTTTGATTAGTAAAATATGAAACCAGATATTCTCAGTATTTTAGCAACACTTATTGAAAAATCCCGGTGAATGTATCTCTATTTTTGTTTAAATACATAATAAATTGAAACTTGTGCAACCAAATATTGTTTTGAGCCATTGCATCCCAGTAAAATGCACTAAAGTTTGTGGCCGTAATGGGAAAAAATGCAGAAAAGTTTGAGTATGAAGATCTTTTGAAAGGTGTTCTAAATCCAGGAGTCTTGGTGATGGAGTCGATCTGTTTCCATACCTCATAGAGACAGGCCTGATGGAACGGCTGGCCACAGCGGGGGTCATTACACACTTGATCTGGGATGGCGTCTTCAAGCCGATAGGAGTAACAGATGCCACACTCCACATTGAAACTCTGCAAACACACACACAAACCCACAGAAACATCCAGTGGCACTTTCTAAAATGGAGTCTCTGAGCACAAACATGCTAAATCAACCTCCAAGCATCACCTGCAACACCCACTCTGCACTCTGTTGCTGCTCCACTATCACACCTTCAGGGCACTCTCTTTGCATTTCTGCGTAATGAGAAGCTTCTGTTTTTGTTTTTTTTCCCCCCTCTTCCCCTGGAGCCATCCATTAAGAGAGAGGATGGCAGGTTTAAAAAAAAAAAAAAAAAATCAACATCTGGTCAACCCAACTTTTTTGCACTCTTCTGAATGTTAATGAAGCTGAAGCATTAATCACCGTGGCGACAGCAGATAAACACAACGCCCTTTCAACCCATTCGCAGAGAAGGGAGGGGAAGGAATTATTTTTTTTTCTTTTTTAAAAAAAAGGAGATAAATGGTTTTGCGTGATTAAAGCGGTTTGATAGTGAACAGAATTCTGCCATCTTTGTTATTCTAATGATCTTATCTGTAAACAACCCAATTAAAGGAGCAGTTGTGCCCACCTCTAAAAGAAAATAAATAAATAAATAAAAAACATGGAGAGAAAAATATGGAAATGATGGAAAGAAAAAAGCAGTTGTGTACATCCGCCCGCTTAAAAGTTGAACATGCACAGCTCCTGGAGCTAATCCTGATGAGAACGGACATGTTTGAAATGGAAAAGGGTGCATCTGTGTGACATACAGATTTTTCGTGGGTGGCCGGTGACGGGAATTCGATCTCCAAAACATCCCGGAGGTTGTTCAAGACGCTGGAGTCCGGGTTCCTGCCAGCAAACCACAGACAGCTCCTTCACACACTAATTAACCACATGCAAATGAGCCTGCAAAGACACTGAGGGATGATTAGGACACTTTCACCACTGCTACACAACAAGGGGGAGAAAAAATGGAAAGGCTGCAGAGCATTGGTTTGTTCACACAGAGGGAGGGAGAACTTCCTGAGCTCTGGAGCAAATGCTGCAACCTGTGGTGAAATTAGAATCGAAATGAGGAGTAATCATCTTTTCTTTGCCTAAAACCCTGAGGGATGATCAGATTATCTCCAAGCAGCTGAACTGGTTCCGACTTCAGCAACGACATGGCTTCTGGAGCGTAACGCGTCCCGTAAAACACAGAACTTGCCCCGTCTCACAGGGGCATCTCAAATTGAAAATCTCTAATTTATTTCAGTCAATCTCAGCAAAATAAGCAAAAATAAAGCTTGAAAAATCCTATGAGTACATTGGTTGATCAAGTCAACATTTATCTTTTTTTTTTTTAATTCCTGCAAATCATGAAACTCCTGAGCAAATTTAGATACACTCAAATCAATAGTACTGTTTAAAAAAAAATCTGGATTAACCTAAAATTAGTTTAAGTTTAATTAAAATAGTTATTTCAGTGCTTTGTTTGGCAGATAAGCTGAACCCAGAACACCGAAAGAACCTGGGATCCTGTTTGAGACACACATATAAAAAGGATAGCAAGATGCTGTTTGGATTTTCAATTGAATGTGGGTTTATCAAAATGATTGATAAGTTGTACAAAAACTCAAGCTTAAATGTTCTTCTGCGAGTTTTTTTCCATTAATTTATCAAACCTGGAAAACAATAAAATCAAACTACATAATTTTCAAGATCGCCTTAGAAATCTGGATATAATATCGGACTGGGCAACAAATCAATAATAATACTGCAATGGACATGTGATCAACATCAATAGATAATGTGTCAGATAGAATTCCTCGGAGTCAGAACCACACAGCATTCTGGGAGATGTAGGCAGGGGAAAGGCTTTGGCCACTCAACATCTCACAGCCAGGTAAGGAAGATTGGTGCCATCAACTGACTCACTCACTTTTTGGTTACCTAGCAACAACCTGTTGAATAACTTACAGCAGCATTTGAAGGTTTTACCACTGTGCCTCAAAACTGCTTAAAAATAAATAACTGCATGGAGTGAAAACTGTGGATAAAACAGGAAATGTCAGGAAAGTTTTGCAGCATTTCAGGTACTTAAAACAAAAAGCTGATCAATAATTATCAATCGACTAATATTAAATGCTTACAGTATAAGTGTGCCCAGCCCTAAGTAATATATATATATATATATATATATATATATAGACAGCACACAACGACCTGGAGAACAAATGATTGCGTCGTCAAACTCACCACATGTGCATGTTGGCGTTCAGTTTATTCCTCAGCAGCGTCACCACTGCAACAACAGAACAAAAGGTCGGACTTGGTTCTGGATGTGAATTCTGATAACAGCTTTAAATTTAAACTGAAGTTTGTCATCACAGATTCAAAGCACCTGCAGATCCTCCAGGATTGTCTGGAAGCCCCCTGAGAAAAAAACAAAGTTAGTCTGTCTCAAAAGAGCAGCCCTTTGCCCCCCCGTCTGACGGCGCCTCTACTGTCGCATGTGAACCCTCGCTGCTTCCAGCTCCACGGGGAGCGCCGTCTCCGTGCACCGCTCATCACTTTCATATTTGTTTTTCCTACATGCAAAAAGCAATATTTCTGGGCGACCTTCCGTATTTGAGGGTCGCCGCCCGCCTCTCGTCTCGGCGGTTGAAGTGTGCGTGTGTTTAATATCTTTAGAGTTGCATTGCTAGGCAACAGGCGAGGAGTTGCACGACCTTGGGCTGACTGAAACAATGGTCGACAATTGACGTAGGCTTGAATAGAAAGCAGAACCTCAAAGCTCGGCCCGGCTGGCTGTGGTGAGTGACGTCCAGGAAGCAGGTCGTTTGATACGGCAGCACACAACGACCAACACCAGCAATTTTGCTGAAGACAGGTGGAGATCAGAAGAAGAAGTTTTTTTTTTCTTTTAAGTGGTAAAAATAAAACAGTGGTTTACTCTCTGAAGTCATCCTTAATGGGTGATTACCAGCCATAAAAAGACATGGATTAAAATAATAAGGGTTAAAGGTAGCGTTCTTTTGTAAGATCAGTCATTTTACGAAACGACTTTAAAATGCAGTTTAAGTGACATTAACGTGATGACATCCATTACTTATGAAAGAAATACAGTTTCATTAGAATCATAATTTTCTTTTAGACAGTGAATTAATAACACTGAACACAAGGACGATTACAAATTCAAACCTCTATCACCTGAAAAACATTTCCAAGATTAAAGGACTAAAGTTCTAACTAGATCTAGAGAAACTCATCCCTGCGTTTAACTTCAGTCGCATTGATTACTGCAACAGCTGCAGCTGATCCAGAACACTGCAGCTCACAACCTCATTAAAGCTAGGAAAATAAACACATCATCCCAGTTCTAAAGTCCTTACACTGGCTCCCTGTAGCTCAGAGAATAGATTTGAAATATTTCTGTTAGTTTAGAAATTGCTGAATCGTTTAGCACCACATTAAAGATCTGCTGCTGTTGTATCATGGTCCATGTTTGACCACCCAGGTCAAACATGGGGAAGCATCATTCAGATTCTATGCACCACAAATCTGGAACAAACTTCCAGAAAACTGTCAAAACACTGAGTTTTTTTTAATTAAAGGGTTAAAACCAATTTATTTAGAGCTGCCTATGATTAATAATAACTGGAACATCATAAATTCTAGTCTGGATTGCAACTTTTCATTACTTCTCTTTATTCTCCCATTGTGATAGGTTTCTTTTTTAGCATGTTAATTGCATTATGTTTCCATCATGTAAAGAATTTGGAACTGCTTTGTGGTTGGTAAGTGCTACACAAATAAACTTGACTAATTATTTTAGCACCTCGTCTCACATAGGAAGCAAAAACATGCAACCCGATTTTAGTGATTGAGCTTTTTAAATATTTATAATCAAGAAAAAGGTACGGAAAAAAAAACCTAACAAACAATTACTGGAGCAGATTAACATGACACCAGAAGTAATTTTTTGTGCAGCAGTTAAAAACTTATTGATGCTCATTTTTATTACCAATTTTGCTTTTGCTGATTTATATGGGCTGCCTCTTTCCTAAATCAAAAATATAAAATTATTTATTCAATTATTTTGATGCTACAGGTTAAAATGTATATATTCAGAATTTTCAGAAATATTTTCTATATACATCTAGACATTTTCTTGTTGCTTTTAAAATATAATTGCTGCAAAACCAGAAAAAAACCAAAACACTTCTGAAGACAGGAGTGTTATTAAACATGGCAGGTGTAACTAGACTCTTTTCTCCCTGAGTTTTGCTTATAAGGCACAGATCCCTCTGAAGGAAGCTGTAACGTTCGGTATGCTGCATGACCTCCAGGCAGCAGCAGTCACCTATTTATAGTTCCCTGCAAACTGAATCATAATGAGAGGATGCTTCATGCTTTAATACATTGTGTCAGTTGTTGGGGTGTAATGCAGTAGATAAACTTGTGTGCATGCTGTGAATTCCTGACTTAGAAGTGAAACTGTGTCTGTGGGCTCCTACCCACCATGATCGGCTCCCAGCAGGCAGCACTCTGGCAGCATCTTCGGGTGTCGCGGATCCACATCCACCTTAATGGAGACGTTGTTTCCTGCACACATTCACATTCAAAAATACTTTATAGATCCCAAAGGGAAATTAAATAATAACTAGATGTGGGGCTGATGGGGACGGGTGATTAATTCAGCTGCATGATCCCACTTAACGTGGGTATAAAGAGTCAGCATCCTGTCCACTGACTGTGAAAAGTATGGAGCAAAGAAGAAGTCGCTTCTTATGACATCGCAACCAAATCAAAAACTTTCTAATGAAGTGAGAGAAATAACATCCTAACTCCCTTTAATCTATTTATATTTGCAGCAAAAACAGTTCATTGCTTTTGCTTTTAGTTTCCGCCAACAAAATATCAGCTTCGACGACACAAACTTTACCTATGGCGAGCCGCCTCATCGTGTCAGAACGACTGGGTTTCTCCGGCTCTAGAACCCAGGTCTTCCTGTCGATCTCATCCAGGACGTCCCAGAAGTCCGTCAGCGACTCCAGAACCAGCAGGAACTGGCTGTGGAGCTGCTCTAGAGTACTCTGCGAAGGCAGAAACAACACATGGGTCAGCGACAAAGTGCTGCATTCTGCTTTTAAATGGACATTACAGAGTCACATGCCATCAACTGAAACATTATCCACAACCAAAATAAACAAGAAAAACTGGACTAAATATGTACAAGTAAAGATTTAGTCAAAGTTAAACACAGAGGTGTAGGTTGGTGCAAAAAGCTTCTGCCGTGACATTTTCAGATTGAGAGGAAAGAGAGCGTTTAAAACCAATCGGTTAAAAACTGCAGCAACTCAAGCTGCAATAAACACGCTCACATAAACACGAGCTCTGAAAGCAAAGAAAGAGACGCTGATAGAGGTGCGGGAGAGCAATGCAGATGGAAGGAGAGGGAAAAAAAAATTAGGGGGAAAAATGAACCAAAAATTATGGGTCATTGTGCCAGCACAGTGCACACAATTAAGCTTCGTCCAGGTGCTGAGAGCCTCAGCAATTACAGCCCAATTAATGCCAGCGCTATGATTACAGTTAGAGCCCAGGATAACTACTCGAGGCCCGGTTCAGCTGTTACTTAAATTCCTGCTCGATCAGAGAAGAACCTGAGTGAGAGCTGAAGGCTGCAGAGGATAAAAGGAGTTGAGTCGGAGCCGAGCGTTGCTCCTTGGCTGTCTCAATCAGTTCTCTTTATCTATGTATGATGTTTCTCCCTGACCTCCATTCAGCTCTGAGAGCAGAAATACTGAAGATGCGGTTACATCGCTCTGCTTTTAACCTGATTCAACTATTCATCTCCTCGCCGATAACCTCAGAAGCACTTTTTTTTTTTTTACAGAAACTCATCTAATGTACTTAGAAACTAAAAAGGAAACATAATAACTGTCAGGTAATGCATTTAATCATTTTCACCAAAAAAAAATAACGTACAACAGTGTGTTCATAGTATTTGTCTGAATTTACTCTTTTGAGTCTAAAACTCTGTTTATGTCTTAAATCTTTCGCCAGAGACAAGAAAACTCGCTCGAAATTTAAATTAAGACAAATTGAGAAATTTCATCACACCTGAATGTTTAGTTAAATGTAAATCGGTGGTTTAGATAATTTGGGGGTTCTGTTGAAAAGCTAAGAGAAGACAGTATCTAAACTCCAGTTGGTAGGTAGACACTGGACATGGAATAAAATATAGAAAAGCAAATTATTTTCCATATTCGCTCTGAACTCATCCAGATGTAATGAAATATTTAAACTCGACACTTCCAGATTTTCTAGAGTCAGACTGTGGAGTCTTTGTTATCACATGTTTATACACCAGCTCTATCTTCAAATATGCAGTTTCTGGTGGTTGACATATGGTAGAACCTGCAAGCACAAAGGACATGAACAACAAACACAAACACACACACGTGCACAGACGCAGGTTTATTTCTCTTCCACATCTTGTTCCTTACAAATGCACTGAGTGGCACATCTTGGCCCTGTAACAGAGCAGGCAATAATTACTCATTCAAATGAACATGTCAGGGCTGCCGACAGACAGGCCCTTCCCCCTGCATGCACACACATAACACACAGCAAACACACACTTGGCAAAGTTAAGACCAGGCACACACGCATATATGTGTGCACACACAAACACACACACACGCTTCATGTCGCAGAGTGGGAGAGATCCATCAACGGCCCAGCAGGCAGACAGACTCCATACGGTAGCGCTGTTCTAAGCTGCTCCTCACTGTACGCCTGCCATGTATCAGCTCTCACACACACACACCCACGCACGCACCCACACACGCATTTAGCTTCTCTTTCCTCTAACCCACCAACTCTCTGCCTCTCTGACTTCTTTTAACAGCTCTTACTGACATATTTCAGCTCAGCTCTGCACTCCTCACTCTGCAATCAGGTTCTTGACTTTATTACTCGCCAGGAAGACCAGTCCGGTTCAGTGCTCCGTTATAGTGGGGGTGTGCGCGTGTGTGTAAGCGACACACAGACTCGGAGGCAGTGACAGAGATGAAAGAAGAAGGACGACAAACAACAATAACGAGGGAAGCACAGGGACACAAAAAGCCCACAGCTGGTTCTACATCAAAGCACCTTTACGGCAATTATAGCGGACTAAATTTGAGGGGCTAAAAGGAAAAGTGTTAATCGAGCAGGTGGAGACCCGCTTCGTTACATTATGACTCACAATGATTCAAGGATTTCTGTGGAGCTCTTCATTTTCTCCTCCTCCTCCTAAAGGCCTCAATGCATATAAAACTACGAGGGAGTGACGATGCATTCACCTCATCAGATTAAAAATGACACATTTTTGGAAAAGAACAACAAAAAAAGAACATTTGTTTGTTCCATAAATAAATCTGAAAACACTTAGGTCCGTTTCACACCTAAATTTCAAGATCAAAAATCAAACACAGGGCTTGAGATTTCCATTCTGATGTGAGATATCCATAACTGATCTGTTGACCATTTAATTAATTTGCTTTCACCATTCAGTTGCAAAGACCAAACCACTAGAAATTGGTGTGTTATGTTTTTCTTAAAATTGGGCTGTTGAGAAAGCACACACCTCCAGATTGCACACTCAGCTGTGCTGCTGCCTAGTAGACCAAATTATTTGTGTTTTATGACTCAGAATAATTCAAGCACTTCTGTAGCATTAAAGCTTACAAAACAAGACATCGCATTCACGATGTTTCAGTAAAAAAAGGACAATTTCACTGCTATGTTTATAATTAAGACCAACACATTAAAATCATTTAAAGGTTTCACGGACCACAAACTAAAAAACACACATTTGTTCAGTTTTAACCAATCTAAGTATTATAATATCAGTTCAGGTTCAAACAGCTTCTCAATGTAGACAGAAAATATTTACCAGAAATCTTTTTCATACAAGAATATGTTACAGGTTTAACAAACTATCAAATATAAAAGCCCTACAAAATCAGCCAATACCAGTTTTATTATACATATTTCAGATTTTGAATAAAAAATGGAAACCTTCAAACCAGACACTCTGCTTCTGTCTCTAAGCCAGCTGCGATGTACAAGAACGTTTTTACAGTCAAGTTTTCTTGTTTTGCCCGTCACAGTTTAAAAGAGATAGAGCTCCTCTACTATGGATGAGAAACATTTGAATTTGAGGTTTTAATTAGGATTGTAGTCAGGACTGTTTGACCTGAAACAAGACATTGAAAATGTTGTTTCCAGGCCGGTTTCCAGTCCCATCAGCAGGATCTTGTGCTACAAGATCATGTTCCCCTTAAGCAAAACGCTTCGACATTCTCAGAATGGCACAGTTTTAGAGTATTAATAAGGTTTAGGAGGAATTTAGTTCTGATTTTACTCAAAGTCAGGCTTTAAATACAAAACCTGCCAAAACTGAAGAGTGGATGAACAAACACTGGATGGATGGTTGAATAAAAGAACAACGCTTAGAGAAGGCAAGAAATCATTTTCCATACTCTATTTTCATTTATATGGGCTGTTTCATTCTCCCATACAAGAATGTATCCAGACTGAAAAACAAATTTTGATCACATTCCATACTTTTCCAGACTTTATCAAGCCTATTAAACTGTGAAAAAATGCCTGGTTCTGAGATTTAAAGTTATGGTCAGGTCTAGACTTCCTCGCCTGAAGCAAACAATGAGACTAATGAAACTCAGAGGAAGATGCGTCTGTTCGGCACAAGTCAAAAGAA
The DNA here is from genome assembly GCA_903066815.1 of Brachyrhaphis roseni. Classification (NCBI taxonomy): domain Eukaryota; kingdom Metazoa; phylum Chordata; class Actinopteri; order Cyprinodontiformes; family Poeciliidae; genus Brachyrhaphis; species Brachyrhaphis roseni. Next base: position 150,699 of record CAEFZY010001276.1, read on the forward strand.
AAATCTACATTTCTAAATCTAAAATTTCTTAGATTGTCAATTCCTAATAGAAAAAAAACCTAAATGCAAGTTTCAAACAAAATGGTTTTGGTGATGTAATCACACAAAGTCATAACTGGTCTTAGTCTTAATGTACACACTAGTAATACTTCTCCCGTTTAAATTCAAGACATATTAAAAACAAAGTCATGTTATTTCATTAATTATAAATGTATTTACCCGCATAGATTCTCATCACCCTTTATTTCATAATGGAGTGGATTCAGTAGAATTAACTATGGCCTGGTTAACGTGATGGGATGCTAAAAGGCGAGAATGTATATTCAGAAAAATATCTGAAAATGGTGGTCAACCTTTTGGCAGCAATCCATACCTGTGGTGTCCAGGTTATGGTCAAAGGGACTGGCAGGTCAGCTGAACAGTCAGGAGCCTCTGCTGGATGCTGTGGATGCAGCAGATGGAGGCATCAGCCAGAGATACAAGGGAAGAGTTTAGGTCAAAACATGTTTGGGAATTAGAATGGCCCAGTCAAAGCTCAGATCTGATCTGATGCATAAATTTCTAATAAGGTTTTGGAAAACTTTGGCAAATCCTGCTGGTTATTCTATTTGCTTAATCAGCTCTACAGTTCAGCAAACTTTCCAGATTTTAGATATGGAAACACATTGACATGTTACCGTTTTCAAATGATTCAGTAAAATAAATGCTATTTCACCTTTTCTTTATTAATTTAGACGAATACATCTTTCTGGCAGCCTTTATTCATTTTAAAGAACTAAGCAGAGTTAGCTCAGATTTAACAAGCTGGTAAAAACCAAAGAAGAATCTCACTAAGAAGCTTTGGTAAACTGTCTCGGTTCACCTTCAACATTATGAAACTCTTTGTCCTTCCCCAGTCCTCCCTCACTCCCCAGTCATCCAAGCCTCCATGCGTCCATGCCAGTGCCGCCTCTTCCAGAGCTGTGTCTGGTGAGGAATGACCTGGCGCTGGATCTGGGGAAGGCAGCTGGAGGCCGGGAGGTGCCAGAGGGCTGAGGAGGGCCAGGTGGGCAGGTGGGCACAGTGTGGGGTCTCACAGTCCTCCCTTATCCCCGGTGGACGTCATCCCAGCTTAGGTAAGCACCACCTCACCATGACACCGTGCCCACACTTTGCAACTATGAGCTCCTTTCACTCCTGCTGCCCAACAGATGCCTTCATTGACTTTGTGCTCTAAGAAAACTTTTTTAAAAACTATTGTACTTTAAGCTTTAACCTATATTGTTATCCAAGTTAAATTTAGCTGAAACTCAAAAAGAAATCTAGTTTTTAAAGTTTTGGAGGACTTTTAAAGTTTCTAAACAAGTCATAGAAATAGTAAAAGGAAGCAATACTGTTTTATCATTAAAAAAAAGAATCAAAGGATTATTTTAGATTAAAATTTTTAAATACTGATTAAATCAAACCAAAACAGACCTTAATGAAAAAAAGGAGCTAAATGTGGATAATTCTTCAACTCAAAATCACAATCAGCCAGCAACTAAACTCAACCAATATGGTATTTAGAGCTAAATTATAGTTATCATAACTAATGCATAATTATAATACTTTAGTTGCAATGGACTGCTTTTATGCAATATTTAGTAGTAAATTATGTTTCTCGTGCCATGCAGATCCTGCATGCAAATACTATATCTGGCCTGTTGGATGGACTTTCACTGCACCTGGGGCCAATAATGGATGTAGGTTTTTAGTGGCTGACAGGCATGTAACGATACAAAACACAATATATAACATTACTTTCTAGAAATCTTCATAGGTCACACTTATGCTGCAAAAAGGGCCTTGTTCTGCATTTCATTGATTTTTACTACAAACTGTATAACTTGTCTGTTTTTTTTTTTTTTCAGATTTCTTTTCATCACTTAAGACCTTAATACAGTGCTTCAACTATGAATAGTCTGCAGTTCATTATTTAACATTACTCAGTTGGTACAAGGTAATGTGCAGCATGTGCTGCGATAGCTCCATGTATCCCTAAACATTGGTTGTTATGGTCATTCTTTCTACAAATTTCAGTGCCTGAACAATTTGCAGTGCCTAGATATTGTTTGTTTGTATTTCGGTTGCCATTTTCGTTCCTACAGGCAACCCAAAATGGTGTCAAGCAGATGATGTAAGAGAATCTTCTCTTACAACTTCAAGTTGACCGCAACTCACAAGTCAGCGGTCACCTCAACAAGAAATATTAAGATGTTTCAATATTGCAAGATCTTGTATGATGAGCTCTTGTTACACCCTTAGTGGCTGAGATGCTAAAGTTTTTTTTTTTTAAAAAAGGTGATAAATAAATCAGAATATTCACAGTATTGCAATTACATGTTTCCTGAGTAGAGCTATGATCCTCTCCCATTCTGTTTGCATGCGTTCACATTTGCATTTGTATTCATCTTCTGATACCCCTAAATAAAACCAACCAATTACCTTCAGAAGTCAACATATTACTAAATAAAGTCTACTTGTGTGTAATTTTAAAGCTTATTTGGGGACAATCTGTGAACAAACAGCATCAAAAATATTAGGAACAACTATTTTGAATCAGGTTTGCATATCAAAAATACAAAGAGTATGACATAACCTTCAACATAAATATAAATGGCTGCCCACTTAAGCAGACTGGACAAGGAGATCACAGGAGTAGCAGCCAAGATGTAACTGTAGAGGAGCTACTGAAATACACAGCTTTGTGGGGAGAAACTGTTGACTAAACAAGCATTAGCCACTCATTCCACAACCCTAGCCTTTTTTGGAAAGCGTGGCAAAATGGTTAAATTGTTGAAGGAAAGCCAAAGAAATTCCTGCTGTATTTTGATAAAATGCTTGTAGGAAACACAACAAACATGTGGAAGATAGTGATCTGGTCAGAGACTAAAATCTGACCTTTTTTTAAATCAGCATCCAAAATTATAAATATGGTGAAAAAAACTAAGCCTCTCTCTCTTTTGTGGCCAGTGACTAAAGTGCAAAAATAAAGTGAAATGAGAAATGAAATGAAAGCATTGACTGACAGCAGCAGTTATGCAGATTAGTGTGAATTTATTGGTTTTCTCTGTGCACACAGGAAGGTTTCTCCATCCTGCTGAGGTCTGTGAAGAGACGTATTATCTGAGTTACATCTCAGTCACAGCAGGTTATCGTGTCTCTCCACATCCTCTCCAGTCTGACCTACATTTAGGGGCACAGATGTAAATCACAGATTCGCTATCATCTAAATGAATGTTTCCCAGTATGCAGTTTTGGAGAAGTTGGCCTGTTGTGATTTGGACTCACTGCAGGTCGCCTGATGATGAGCAATTTTTTTTGGAGTGACAGTGATCAAGTTGCTGTAAAGTTGCTGTGAGTGGCTCACCTTTGACTTGAGTTTAACAGTGAGAGTGTGCTGCCTTCCAGAGGAGTCCTCTGCCCTCAGCTTCAGTGTTTGGAAGTCCATGTCTATGAAAAGCATCCTGAGGAAGGACAGAGCTAATTAGACCTTTGCTGCTCTCAGTGCCCACTCTTGATGTGCATTTTTAGAGGCAGAGGTCCTGAGGCTCACATGGAAACATGGAGAAATTGTGATGAAGAAAGAGAGTTGTGAAACGTGGGTTTAACCATAAACATAATTTAATAACAGAAAACGCAATTTCACTAAAAAAAAAAAAGCTACCCAAACTAAGCTCCCCAAGCTCTATGTGAAAAAGTAATACCCTCTTAAACCTAATAACCAGATGTGCAATCACTACTCCAATGACTCACATCCAGCTTTTCTTGGTTCATCAGTCTTTTACATCCTTACGGAAGAATGTTGCCCCACTATTGTTTGCAGGACTGGTTTAATTCACCCACAATAATGAGGGTTTTCAAGCATTGTAAACCTGTTTAAGGTGGAACACTCAGTTACTACAGCAGAAAGCAGAGCAGAACGTTATGAGTACAGTGACGCTACAGACAAGATCGATTCCTAATGTGTTCTTGAGTTTGTTAAGATTAGGCAGGAAGTGTTTTTGCAGATCTTTTATTGTACTCAGTGTTGTTGGACAGTTTCTATTTAAGAGCTTCTTTGATTCTGCAGGTCAGGCAACAATGAGGCCTGGGTGCGGCTAATGAAACTGAACTTAGTGGTTATAGCAGTTAGTTTTTGGTTTAACAAGGGAGGTGATTATACTTCCACATAGAGTTTAGCTGGTTTGGATAACTTTTTTACCTTGATACAAGAAATCAAAGCTGCTTTTTTTGTATTTATTAAGATTATGTTTATCTGGAGGGAAAAAGGGGATTTTGAATGGTTTCTCCACATTCTGTTTTCTTTTTTGAAATTTAGACAGACCTAGAAAATACTTAAATTTCATACATGAGCAGGAAATAACTGACTAGGCCATTAGGACAGGCACTTTACTTAGAAATGAATTGTCACTGTATTGCAGTGGCACTTACAGAAGAGGACTTAAACTGCCAGAAAATAATGCGTCTCTGAGTGACGTCAGATTTTGGAGTCATCCTATAAATCACTCTTCTTCATGTCCTAAATTAAATCTATTAACAGGACAAAATGCTGATGTGGCGCAACCATTCACCAACACCTCCGTCAGATTTACGACACCATGAGCGTTTCAACGAGTGATAACCAATCAGAAGCTCACCTCTGATCTACTGAGGTCTGAAGACAAAACACTGATCTGAGACAAAGCATCTAAACAACCCTTGTCCAGATTTACAGTATATTACAATGGTGCTCTGTGATAAGGCTGGCAGAGTTGTATATCTAGCCAAGATTTATAGAGGGGAGCAAGAGATAAGTGATGTTCAGACACACACTTAGGGACATGATGGAACCATGGGAGACAATGTCCATTTGAGTTCAGCTCATAAAAATGATCAGGCCTCTCACACTGAAAGCCACAGAGAAGGACAATAACCCACAACAGCATCAACATATCAAAGGCAAACAGAGTAACATCTTCAGGAAGTCCTCAAAACTGCCACAAAGTACACATTTATGTAACAGGCAACAAATACACACCAGTCAAGTAGAGGTGAGCAAAATGGACTCAGAATTTTATTATGATATTTTGTGGTTCTATCCTAATGATAAAAATAATGATGGAAATCTATTTATTACTTCATTTTTAGGCAACTGTATGGCTGTGACTGCATGGCACAGAAATCATAGCGTCACAAACACAAAAAATGTTAAATTGGCTCCTTCAGGACTCAACTTAAGATGTTTGATTTGTATCATTAATCTGCACACAGCAACAACTTTTAATCATATTTTCCAACAATGGAGAAAATAATTTTTTTTTAGAATTTCAGTTTTGTTATTTTGTGTTTTAATAGCGTTAATTCAAATTTGCTCAGACTACAATAAATCATGATAAAAAAAAAAATCATGATAAATGATGCAATACATGCCCACCGCTACTTTCAAGATCACTTAACAGATCAGAATAAAACTTAAAATCAAAACAATATGATAATCTATATTTTTTTTCGTAGTCCAGTGGTAGCATCATTCTGTGGGCCTGTTTCACTGTCAATAAGACCAGTGCACTGAACAAAGCAAATATAAGAAGATAAATTAGGCTACCATTAAGATTCTGAAATGACATTCCCAAAACCTCCTTAAAAATTGGAAACTAGAGTTTAAAAACCTGGCCTTCACCAACAAACCAACTAATTAAAAATCAGAGCAAAATGGAGAAGAAAAGTTTAAATAATTATGTCAGTATTAAACCCCCTGGATGAGTAGACGGCTGATTGCAACTGCATCAAAAACATCCACATGTTCATTTGCATTGCTACAGGGTCTCACACCCCAGAGACCAGGGACAAGCTGCCACCCCAATGATGGAATCAGCATGATAGTCCGACCTCTTGCTGGGAAGACTGATGAGAGCTTCCCATTTGCAACTCCACAGCAATGTGAGCCACTTCTACACCATGCAAATTTGTGTGCGATTTCCTATTGTACTCTGTGCGTGTTGACAGTGTGATTCATGAATAGTGCGATCAACACTTTCTGTATGTTGTATCACAAAACACACATGTAAAATGCAAACAGAGGGCCGTGGCATGTACAAATGGAGGGCACAAGAAAGATATGCACTAATTTTATACAGGATTAAGACGTGCAGATTCACGAGTCTGGCTCGTGGTGTTATTGTGGTAACCGGGACACCATCATTACTTAGAAACTGTAACCCAGGAATTCCCAGTACTATTAGAGATCATGTTTGTATTACAGGATTAGGGGAGTAATTTATTAGCTGGCCTAATAATGTAAGAAAAACAAAGATGGAGGACAAAAGCTTGTGTTAGACCTAGAAGGCTCAGCAAAAAAACACCAACACAGTGTGACGGAGTGATAACACCGCAATCGGAAGACGTGAAGCCCTGCATGTTCTCCAACAGGTTGTGAACACGGAGCACCAGCTGTGCCCATAATGAGCCCAGGAGCCATCAGGGTCATGTTTCTAGTGGAATCAAGTGATAGCAGCTGACCTACTTGACCCCATTTTCCATTAATTAGCGCATTTTTCCTCACAGGTTTGCCATTCGCAGCCTAACAAGATGACCAAACTAGGAAATGCCAAATAAAGACACGTGGAGGGGAAGAGAAGACTCGCTTTACCTGGTCCAATCAGCAGGCAGAATTACAGCTGAAACCCCCGGTGGCTATTAGCACGGCACATACCAATTAAGACGCTAAGCAAATCTCGAGTGCTTTAAGAGATTGAGGCCCGCTGTGTATAATGCTTTCTAACCGTAACATCGCACTGAAAATGATGTCAGTCCCATTTCTAGCATTAAGCATACCTTCACCCCCCATCTCCTATTAAAACCTGAGAGTCTTCAATTAGAGCCATTTGCATTTTGCTAATATCATAATTGCAGTCGTGGTCATTAATAGGAAAGTGGAAAATGAGTGTGGTAGTCAAGGATTAATCCGAGCTGAGGGAGAACACATATCTTCCTGCTAACTGCCTTCTCCTGACGACGGTATTAGCCAGGCTCGTCAGCGCACGAGAGCTGAGCTTTATTAAAGGCGACCTGGATTTAACTGTAACTCAATAACTAAAAATAAGGAAGTCATTAAGAACCCCTCGTTAATGTGGGCATGTGTTGTTGAAAGCTACAGGAGAGGCAGAAAAAAAAAAAAGAATGTCTGCTCCATTTAGCCACATGAGGCAGGGAGGTTTTCATCACACCAACTTGATTCTACCTCTGGGGAATAAACAGGAAACTTGAAAAACAACGTTTGGAACTTTCCCATCCACTGTTGGTTTAGATTCTTACTGTTGGTTTTAGGTTCTTAGCTGATATGAGGATCAGTTAACAGAATATGCTCCATCAGCAAGTAATTCCACTGACAAATTGCTTCCACAGTGTCCTGGGACCATGTAAGTGGAAAATGGAACCATGTTAACAAGCTGTTCATTAAGAAAAAAAATATTGTTTTGGTATTAGTTGATTTCCTTTGTAAGCCAAAACGGTTATCTAAAGCAGAAATTAGGTACAAATTGATTCAGTGGAATTTCACACAGTTGCTCTGAAATACATTTCTCTGAAGCTCCTGAAAACTAGAAAATTACATTTTAATTGTTTTACAATTACAATACATTATACAAATGTATGCAAATGTAAATGTGTTTGAGTTAATACTTTAGTACATTTCAAATTCCAATTTTTTTTATTATTGGTGTCCGCATGAGTAAGGGTTAGTGGGTATTGTCATGTTGTTGCTGTTCTCCACATATAAACTACTTCTGGATCAGTGCTTCTGTGTTTTTTTGTGCATCTACTCTGTCTTCTCAAACTTCCAGTCAGTCATGGCAGACCGTTGTTCACACTGAGCCACGTTCTGCTAGAGGTTTCTTCCTGTTAAGAGGGAGTTTTTACTCTCCACTGTCGCTACATGCATTATCATAAGCGATTATCTACTGTCATCACAAGCTCTTTCAGGAGCAGTGAATGCTGCAAGTCAGTGACTCAATGCTATTTGCACTTTAACAAATACTTCTCATCTCAAATTATGTTTGCCCTAAATTGCTATCAAATGCTTCTGGTGAAAATAAAATGTCAGAGAATCATAATTATCCCCAATATTCCTGTTTGCAACATTTGTCTAAGTTGCTTTTCTTTTGCTTTTTTGTTTGTTTTAAATCTACCATTCAACAAGAGTGGACACTCATTTGTCTCGTAAAAAACACCTCATTTAATATTATCAGCACCCAAATAATAGAAATGTGATTGTTATGTAATTTTAACTTTTTCCACTGTGTTGCCTCAACAACTTCAGCCTCCTCTGAAACTGTTCAGTGGGAACATTTGTGTGTCTGTCAAACTAAATGCTACATTTGAGCGTTTTGTTAACACTTCTTTAATAATTTTTCTATACTTACTTATCCCATCCGACAGTCTCCATCTCAGATATGAGCTGGGAGTAATATCGAGGAGGCGGGACGGAGCGACCCTCGGGACATCGATTTAGAGCCACTTCCTGCAATAAACACGCAAAAAGAGCAAATCAAACAGCTTCATATGTATTGACCAAAATCATTTCACCACAAGCCAAACTGTATTAGAGCCACTTTCCTCTAAGCCACTTTAATCAATTGAATTCTCAGAGGAACGTTTAATAACATAAAGAAACAATCTAAGGTCTACGTGTGCATCTTTTGTTCATAATTATACATATCATATGTCATCCTTGTCCTTACCAAGACGGTTTTTAACTCCAGAATGAAACCGCTAAGATCCACCGACTGCCGCAGCCTCTGTGAGAAAGACATCCTTGAATGAAGGTATAATGAAGTGACACTGTCTATTTTTGCTTTCCTTCAGCCAGCCGTTCAAATCAAACACAGTGTTTGTGATTAATGCGTGCTGCCACCCGTTTAAATAATTAATGATAGCTTAAAGGCTGTGAAAATAATGAACTTTGCAGCCCAGGGTGAAATATCAATCTCATCCAAATAACCCTGAGGGGCCAACGTAACAAATGCGGACATTTTCCAGGCAATGTTAATTAAACAGTGGGGGGAAGAAATAGAAGGGCACAAAGAAGGCAACATGACATGGCGATAAATACACAGGAAACGACAAGATATTAATCAGAGATGACAGACACAACGATTCACTTGATACCGTGATGCCACAAGCAACTGATTATACATTTACCTGCTTCACTATGTGCTCATATTCACGCAACAGGTGTTTCAGCTGCCAACAGCAGTGCAGCCTGCAGAGACAAAAGTTAGGAGCAAATGCAGCTTCTTTGGTTAGAAATAACACTCCCTATGAAATGAAGCTGGGCTTTAATGCAATTATTAATAAAGCAAGGAGACGCTATTAGTACCTGGCCCGCTTCAGTTGGAGATCTGGAGGGAGGAGTATTCTTATTCTGAAGTCTCTTTCCTGGAGAAAACATACCTTGTAAATGTAATGTAATGACAAACCAACACAAAGTTAAGCATAAGTGTGGAGTGGAAGGAAAAGGGTCCATGGCTTTCTTTTTTCACGAACAAAACAAAAATCTGAAATTGCAAATAGTTTAAAACGAATTTATTTTGGGGGATCAGAGTAAAAGGCTTGATTATAGACTGCAACCGTTACAGATGAACTGTATGTTTCAACATGACCAAATAGAAGAGTAATGCAAACTTTAAGGGAACCTCACATCTCCCATCATATTCTGTTGCTTCCATGTGATTTGACGAAATCAATAAAACTGTAAACACAGAAAAACGTGTCAAATTTCCTAGTATTCTGTTTACATTATTTTTGTGTCTTCAATGACGCAGATGCTTGAACAGGTTGGACATTTGCTCTAACCGAGAAAACAAATTTATATACGAGAATACTCACTTGTACGGTTATAAACCCATCATAGACTGTTTTCTTCTTGTTGAGAGGTAAAAGCAGCGGGTTATCGCGTATTAATAAGCTCTCCATTGAAGTTTGTGCAACTTTCAGCTGTCGAAGAATATCAATGTCGAGTGTTTCCACGCAAATGTCAGTAATCCCACCCACGCATGATATGAGACGAACTTTCATTAATTGGGTGAACTACGACAGGCTAATTTGCTATACTTCGAGTAATGCAGTCAAAAACACAAGAAAAGCCAAACCGACAGCAAGATATCCGCTTCCCGCCACCAAAAGCAAAACAGTAAACGTCACACAGTTGCCTTCGAGGGCCTTCGAAAAATATCGGAATTTACACTAATTCCCAGTGTTACGTTTTAACATTAGGGATATTGATATAATACAACTTTTTCATATCTAAAGCTTGATCATGTTAGAGAAATCAATGTGATGTTTCAATTTCATGGTAGTCCATGCCAAATATTTTGTTGCATTCGCGTTAACTCGTATATCTGACCTTGAGTTGAAGACGTTCTGTCGTCCCTTTCATAGTCCAGTTCATGCCCTCGTTTCACCACTTTTTTAGTTCCTTACTTCCGTATTAAAAATAGCATGTCAGTTTGTTTTTAGAGTACTACTATTTGGAAGAATCAGGCAGGTAAGCATAGGAAATTTCTGATTTTGGATTCAATTTAAACATATATTTTCTAAAACATTCAAAAACATGCAAGATTTTTGAATTACTGAAGGCTGCTTCTGTAATGTTCCTAGATATGTCATCATCCTTATGCTAATTGTTTTCTTAGAAGACAGTTGGTCGGTATTTTTGAGGACATCACTACAAAAACGCTTGCAGAACAAGGGGTTTGCCAATGGGGCTGTGTCATTTAGTACTTGCAGCAAGAAGGGTTTTGGGTGTGGATTCCAGTCTGGAATCTTCCATGTTCTACATGTGCATTCTTTGGTTACTCCGGCTTTCTTCCACAGTATAAAAACATGACTGCTAAGTTAATTGGCCACTTTAAATTGTCCTTATATGACTGTGTCTGCGTGGTCGTTTGTCCTATGATAGACTGACAACCTGTCTATGGTGTACCCCACGTCTTGCCCTAGAGATGGGCAACAGCTCCCACATGACCCTGCGATGATAACCAGTAGAATGGATGGATGGATCAATTGCCAGGGATCACCAACTTTCCAAGTAAGCACTGCAACTTCAGGCAATGCTCTATTTGACTTGGAGCTCATGTTTACAGTTGTCAATGTATACCTGGGCAACTACCATTTCTAGGCTATGGCCATTCAGATTGTTGTTAAAATGCTTTCAAGTAGTTAAATTCTCACCACTGTAAGCATTTCAAACTTGAGTGATTTTTGTGGTGAATTTATCGATGTACGTTTTGTGAACTAATGTAGTAAAGAGCTGACAAGAGCTTATTTTTATTGAAGCAAAAACTGTGGGGAAAGAAAATGTAATTTCTGGATTTATTTTGTAGTCTCAAACACACATTCTCACATGCTGCATTCCTCCAACTGACTTTCATTACTATTCCCTGCAGCATATAAGTTCACCTGTCCCAGCTCCCCTTCACATGCTCCTACTCTTGTGGATCACAGTGTCATCAGCTGAATCTATAATCCACTCAGACTTTTGGTTGATCTCTTGTGTCAGCATGTCCATCTCTAGAGCAAACAAGAAGGGACTCAAAGCTCACCCCAGGCTTAATTTCACCTCCACCTTCAACCCACCTGTCACTCCTACCTTACCTCTCCCCACTAACTCACCACAACTGGCTTAGAAAGCACGGTACAAGAAATTCAAAAAGCCATGGATTTAGCAGCCATTTGAAAAAAACAGTAAAAGGAAGGAGACAAATCTGATGGCAACAAAAAAATATATATAATTTTTCTTTCACAGTATAAATAACTTCTGAGATTTAGACATCTTAGACCAGGCATAACATACTAACAGACCAAATTTTGTTAAACTTTTTAAGTCTTGCTCATATCTTAGTGCCCACAGCACATTTAAATATCATAAATAATTTCATAAGAAACACAACTATTAAAAATACATTTAAATATGACTTTAACAAGGATCAAAGGGACACTTTTTAGTTTTACATCCTTTTAAATTTGCTATAATGCCTGTGTTGCTTAAGTTTGATGCACTGAAATTGGGATCATAAACATTGTACCTGCACCTGTTGATCAGAAAGTTTTTGCAAAATATTCTATTTTGTTAGAAAGCTTATTGATAAACTAGCTTAACCAATATTAATCTACAAAAAATATTCAGCTTCAAAAACAAACCCTTTCCTCCATAGTGAGCAATCTTTTTCACACATTTAAATAAGAAAATTTGTCTATATTTCTACGAATTAACATTTATTTATTAATCAAATATGATTATATGTCATCAGATATGTTCACTAGAAATAACTGTATGATTTTATTGATTTCCTTTAGAAAAAACCAACAAAGAAAACCCAAACAACATAGGCTTTTCAGAGGTTACTCCTCATAGAAATTGGACATTAAGCTGAAGAAAACGGCATTAAGTTTGAAATTGTTGACTGTTAAGCTTCTAATTTCAGCCAAAACCACACCAGTTTTCAATAAACTCACTGTGATTTTACATCTTTCTACTCCAAGTAAGTGATCTGTTATCAATATTGATTTCACAGAACCCCTCTTCAAACAATTTGTGCTATCAGCCTTGTATGAACTGTTCATACAAGGCTGAATGGATCAGTCCGATTATACAATCTGAATGCCAAAGATGAAATCGAGATTCATTGGACCAGGCAATGCTTTTTCAATGTGTTTTGAATAGTGTGTGTGAATTGCAGTCTCAGGCTCTGGTTTACACGACAACACCAGGACTGTAAAATACAAATGTTTTGTTGCGTTTTGGCCTCTCATTTACACAGAAACAGAGTTTTGGCTGGAAATAGGGCAAAGATTTGACAACAGGATCCAGAGTGAAACTTTTTAGAATGCTAATCATGTCCGTATAAATACAAACCAGAAATGTTTGGAGATGATGACATCAATTGTGTCATCTTACGTGTTAAGGCCCAATTTTCACCTGCACACTGCACATCATCAATGGCGGACCGCCATGTTCTGTCTTCGCTGTGTCACCTCTTAAGATTATTTGCTTTGTCAAAGTAAAACCTGGCCTTTGTGGAACATTTATGCCTTCAGCGAGAGACTGTATGCGCCAAATGATACGTTCATCTCTATACATGGCAATGTTTACCAAAACACACCTGTTGATCAGAAAGTTTTTGATCAGAAAGTGTTCAAAGCTTCCTCGCCTCCTGCAGGCCTGGAATGCACACTACTTCATTTCATCTTCTCCTTGAGTGTTTCCATGCCTCTGTTGAGTAAGAGCAATTTCTTTTTTCATTTACACAATAGGAAACAGTTTTGGAAACGTTGTGTAAGCAGGGCCTCTAGCAGATAAAAGTGGCTCCCATTGTGTTCTTCTGCAGCTGTAGCACATCTGCCTCAGGGTTGAACTAAGTTCAGAGATTTTATTGTAGATAAATAGAGCTACTGTTGCCTTTCTATCATATTCCATGACTGATAGATTCGATCTAGAAATGGTTTTGAGTGAAAATCTAAGCAGATTAATAGTTTTTGAAATGCTCAGTCCACCTGAACAAATATGCATTCAGTCTCTTAGATCCTGTTCTGTATTTTGAACTTCTTCAGGTTTCCCTCACCACATTCAGATACCGAAATGTGCTAGAAACTGCTGCCTTGTGATTGGCTAATTTTCAGCAAGCGATCTAAAGTACCTCCTGAGAGTAATTTCATAACCTGAACGCAGACGTTCAAAGCAAATGTCCTGCTCAACTTTTCCTTACATATGGCTAATTAAACTGCAGAAAATGCCTCTTCTCATCCAATGGAAATTTATTACAACAAAAAAACACTGCAGTATTGCACACTTGTCCTTCACTTTCTTTTTGAGACGGTGTTCATTCCTGAAGCAGTGAGCGGGAGAACACAATGTGTGATTATACTGTATAGAGCTGGTGAGGGGAGTGTGTCAAGGCGTGCATGATGCCACACAATGTGCCTGGAGAGATTGATGTTTTTGTCATCCACCTGCTTCAAAGCTGTAAAGAGCCAGCTGATGCAAACAGAGAAAAAAAAAAAAAAACCTAGCAAGGCAGGCTCACAAACAAAAGAGGGAGAACCTCACTGCTCCTTCTTTGCACATCTGTTTTGGAGGAATATCTGATGTTTCTGACGCGCACTGGGCTCGAATGAGCACTGAATCTGAGTCTTTCGCCTGGGAGTGGGTAAGTGCTGAATGCCCTCTTTTCCTTTAGAAAATAAGTCTTTTTGTGATTATCGTTTTTTTTTCTTAAAGAATTTATCAGTTTATGATGCATCGGCACAGCGGCAACATGGGGAATGCGGCTCCCTCACTTTTTTTTTTTTCCTCTCCCCGTGGCTCGCCTTGTTCTTTCTCGCCACTGAGAGCAAAGCTGCAGCCGTGCAGATCGGCCGGCTTTAATGGCATTCCGATTGTTAGAGGAAATAAAAAAAAAAGGGCGTCAAATTGAAGCGCGAGAGGCGAGCAGAGGGGCAGATGCGAGCAGTTGGTGAGCTCTCTGCCGTCCTCTCTCCTCGCTGTCTGCCTCTTTGTCTGACCCGCCGCTCTGCCTTCCGCCGCCTCCGGTGCCGGGCTCCGTCTGCGGGAGGAGTGATCTATGGTGCTTTGTTTATCACTGGCCATGGTCACTTCTCTGGAACGCAATTGGCTGGAACCACGCCGTGTGGGTCCTGCTCCCGTCGTCGCTGCCTCTCTCTCTCTTTCTCTCTCTCTCTCTCTCCCCCGCTCTCTCTATGAAGGAAGACACAAGCCACCGTGCCTTGTCCGACGTGGCTTTTTTTTTTTTTTTTTTTTTTAAATCTCGTTCTTTATTTCTTTTATTCACGCTGTTGTGTGTGGGTGTGTGTGTGTGTGTGTGTGTGTGTGTGTGTTTTTTGTTTGTTTTTTGTTTTTTTTGCATGTGTCTGAATAATAATAGGAAACATTGTTCCCCTGCACTGCCGGTTGATTGACTGCCCTGACAGCAGAAGAATTGACGCATGTCCATCATCTTGTGTTTGGTTCTTTTATTTTGTTGATTCAAAAAATCATATTTTAGTTTCTAAGCAAAGATATGAGGGCTTAGCGCTTTTATACTCATGCTACTTTAAAGACGTATTCTTTTACCAGGAAGAATTTTATTTTATTATCAGTTTGTCATTTTTGTGACGTTTTCCCTGCTCATTAAGCCAATTTTAGTCCTACAGTTGGACATAAGTGCTTTTCTGCATTTATGAGGAGTCTCCATTTAGGCACAAATTGGCTGAAGCTTTCCATCTTGTCCTTGTTTGGACTGATTGTGTGTTTCCGTGTGTTAGTGGGTCTCTTTATGAAGTCTTGGCCCTACAGGATTACAGGCCTCACATATAGGGTTGGCCTGCCTGCTGTATGACACGAGTTGATGGGATTACAGGATGGGGTGGTGTTTGTCCTGTCTGTCTCTATTAGTGAGGGTAGCTTCATTCTTCAGTTTACAAACAGCTTTATTTTAAGGCTGCTGCCTTAAAATTGTATTTGCACTATGACATAGTACGTGACTCTGGCTATTTTCTGAAATAGAGCAAAAAAAAAAAGGAGCTTTATTTTTTATTTGAGGAAATCTTTTAGGGCTCATACCAGCTTCTGTCAGACAGTACGCCTCAAATACCTGAATCACTAAAGTATGTGTTCAGAATTTATGGTTACATGTAATTTGTTGATGTTTTCTTATCATTTATTTTATACTGTGTATAGTATTATTTGTATTTTATGTTTACGTAACATTTGATTTCTCATATTGGGCTTCATTCTTCTTATCAAATCTTACATTTGATTTGTTTATGTTGTTTTAATCTACTTATGTTTATGCCTCTGGGTTAATTTGACATTTATGCTCTGTGTTATATTTCCTTAATGTTGGATTTGTTTATATTGTACTTGTAGCTTTTAATTAAGGTTATATTTAATTATTTTATGTATATATTACTTTTGTTTCCATTACATTTAATTTATATGTGTTCTTTACAGTTGATTCTTACATTTAATTTTATTCTTTGATTTGAATGTTATCTGTGATTTAATATTAGATTTGTTTTCTTTGTTGGGTGTGAACTTTGACCTGTTGGTTGTTCATAAGTTGAGAGCCCTTAAATCCAAATGAAATAACCAGATTCCAGATGATTTATGTTTTTTTTTTTATAGAATAATAACTCAAATGGTACCGCAGGAGAGACCGTTTATGGCCCCAAATTTGAGAGGCAGGATAATTTGTGTGTATTATTTTGACTCTGCTGCCTTGTCAGGAGGAGCGGAGCCTCAAGCTTCCTGCTGGAAGATCAATACATGTAGTGAGTGTGTGTATGTTTATCTCTTCTGTTTCTTTTAACCTCCTCCTCGCATTCAGCACTTTATTTTAATCACCTCAGGAACCGTCCATGCAACACCTCAGTGTGCTCTTAGTTAAATCAGTGATGGCCAAATCTATTGATACCATGCAGGCAGTTTTCATGATCTAAGCCGGGAGGAAAACAAACGCAGAGATGCGGATGCAGCGCAAGTCTACTTGAGCTGATTAGTGTGTGAAGTGTGCTTGTTAGGCATACTGTGAAGTGTGCTCGTTATATATCCAGCCCTCACGCTTGATTACCGCCCGCACTTGACAAACCGACGGCTGCGTGCCGAGACACTGCTGGGATGAGATGTGTCCGGCGACTAATGGAAATATTAGTGGCTTCTGTTTTGAAAACATGATATTCAAAGGGAAATTAGTTGAAATTTAACTAAGCACACAAGCAGTTTTAAATACCACACTTAATACCTTCCAGTAATCTTTATGTGTTTTAAAAAAAATCTGTTTCATTTATTTCCATCTATTTTTCTTCACCCTTTTCCCACATTCTTGCATTTGGCAGTTAAAGTAGTGCCAGCTGAATATGTTTTTCCATATGCTGTATTATTGGACATGCTTCTTTGTCTTGCATTCTCTTCAACAGAAATCCCTCAGTAATTGTGTGATTGCATCTAACGCCGGATTGAAAATGCAATGTGAAAAATTTGGGGGAGGGTGAAAAAGCCTGCTGTGATTCTCCATCTGGTCTACGCAGCATTGGAATGGACCATCCTCCTTTTGCCTTTACCATGCCAGCGCTCGGAATAAAGCTTCACTTCAGAGGATCAATTCTTGTATTATTGAAGTCGGTCTCGGCAGCGCAGGCTAATATATTCCACATTGATCCCCACCAAACCTTCTACCCAAAAACCTTTATTACCATCCCTTCCAGGGAGGCTCGTGTTTAAAAAGTCGTGTTGGGCAGAGAGAGAGAGAGAGAAAGAGAAAAAAGATTTTACAAAGTGACTGTAGGACAAATAAGCCCATAAACTTAAGTATTCACATTTCAGTGGGAAGGAAAGAAAAGGGGAGAATAAGGAGTCAGAGTAGCCAGCAGGCGGTTTGAATATCATTAGCGGCTTTGCAGGAAAAAATTGAAATCATAAGCACATGGAAAGTAGCTGGTAATTAAAACTGTCTCGCAGAAGCAAGGTTTTTATACCTGCTCGGGAAAAGGGAATGCAAGGGTTTCTTCCAGGGACGTAGATCCTGAAGCTGCACAAATTTCTGCTGTTTGACATGAAGCAGATCATATGAGTGCTTTTTTTTTAACCCTTATCATGAGACTGCGCGTTGATTCGTTGCTTTGTTTGAGACTTGAGCTCTTTGGTCTGCAGGTGATGTTTGCCATGAATGCTCAAAATGGGAGTAATGTGTGTATTCATAAAGCCAAAAAAAAAAAACACAACAACACACAATCAAACACATTTCTGCTAAACATGTTTGATTTATGCGGCTCGTGCACGAGCCACGCACACCTTGGTTTAAAAATCAAACCCTGAAGCCTGTGTGCCGGCCGCTTATTGAAGAAATTTGCGCCGGTGAAGCCAGTAGTTGAGGACATTAATGATCTGGAGCCACTGGGGTCTGGTGCTCTGCGCCCACAGGCTATCTGCTCGATCCCCAATCGATAGCTTTTTATTAAAATTGTTTGTGAGGCAACACAAATCCATATTGTTTTGCCTCGGACTAGGAGGCCATGTGAAATACGCTGTAGGTATTTATATATTTTTTTCCAGATGAGAGCAGAAAATGATTGGTTGATATGCATGAAGTAAAAGAAAGGGGGGAAAAACGGCAGCAGTGGTTTGGCATTATTGGAATATCCATTTCAGCATTGATTTTCATAAGAGATGCATTTGTGATCATCTTATTTTCTCTTCCCTCAACAGCGTTGAACTACATATCATATTATCCCTGGTATTAAGGCAAAATTAATAACACAAGTAATTATAATACTTATGTCTAATGATACGCTGCGAGGGGCCCTATTGATTCAGTCGAGATGCATCGAGGGGAAATGGCTTGGAGCTTTGCCTGACGACAGGCGCTGCCAGCATGGAGCGGGAAAATAAAGATCTGCAGCAGCACGAGATGCACACGCATTGTCACTTCAGGCTTTAAATCCAGAAGTCAGTAGAAGACATAACTTTCACTTTTTTTTTTTTTTTTATCAACACACATAAAACTTTCATGTCATACTTTATTGCTGGTTCTCTCAGAAAGCACAACACATGGATGGCGTCAGCTGATCACATCCTTGAAAATGAAAGATTTATGCAAATGACACATTTGGGGCAATGACAAGCTGATTTCTTTGTAACAAACTTGATAAGTAACCTGTCAGAAGACATAATAGAATCTTATACACTTTAAAAAATTTTACTTTAAGAAAATATCAATCTAAATATTTATATGGCATTGGTCATTTATACAATGTTATATTGTGGTCAAGAGCCACAAATGTTAGATTCTAATGCTTATGAGGAATTCTTTGCATTTGTTATTTAACACAAATTAAATTAAGAAATTTACTAAAACTAATGATTTACTGATACATAAAATGTACTTGTATATTTTTTGAAGTATTATTTCATTTTGTGCTATCTTAAGAGAGAAACAATTGTTTGAAATTTCAATTTTTGTAACTTTTTTTCTTTGTTTCTGTTTAAAGACATAAAAACTCGCTTCTCTAAAGCCGCCATCTTGGAATTTTTATTTTAAATAGCATGTGTCACCTGTAGTACTTAGACCTTCCATGTGAGGGCATAAAACAAGTACAGGATTCAATACAGCAGGTTTTTGTGGAAAGTATATCAAAATGCATAGATTTATTCTATCTGCATCAGTTTTTGGCTGTTTTACAAAAGTTAACGCTAGTCATTACATTTTCTCAAATTTTGATCATATTTCTAACTTAAGCGATAAATGAAGTGAAATAAGAGAAATTTATAAAGAAACTAACTGCAGTGCTCTTCAAATCTAGTAAAAACAAAAGAGTAATTCTTTCATGTACATGAACATACTCTTTGTAACCTATTGGCTGACTTTCTTTTCATTTTGTCATTACTTTTCTGTGTGGGTATACTTCTAGGTTTTCTTTGTTGCTTGTTCTTGTTAGTCTGGAAAGCTAAAGTTTTGTTCTTTGTGTTTTTAGTACCATGACTAGCCTTATTAGCAATATAAAACAACCTGACATGATTTGAGCCCTGATCAAAGAATACAATCTGACCCTGATTTGTTCTTGCAGGAAGATGTGAGAAAAAAAAAATCATTCTGTTTTAAGGCACAGTCAAGAGATAGTTAGCCATTTTACAGGGGAACATGCTTCAGGATATATCTTCTGTGGCCCGGAAATGTTTCCAAATAAAATTTGCATAGTTGCAACAAAACTCGTAAAACTCCATGTTAACAGATTATGAAAAAAATCTGACTACCTGGAAAGAAAATAGAAAGGATTTAGTAAGGAATTGTGCCCAGAATGGTCTGTACTTATTGAATTGCATTGTAAATCCAGGCTTTTAGAAAAAATACACTATTAACCTACTCATAGCAAAAATATCTATTTTGACTCTAAATGTGACTCAGATTTTAGAGATTACCCTTTAAACCGGGGCTTTAGATCATAAATCCAGTTCAAAGACATGTTAAGTTTATTTTAGGTGTTTTGAACTTTTGCTTCATGTCTTGTCCCAGTGCAGCTTTATGTCTAAAAACAAGGTGAACTTTCCTTCAAGTTTCCACATTATTAGACTTTAAAAAATGTAATTCCCAGTATCTCTTTGCATTGCTTCGCACATTAATCAACTGTTTGTTGCTTCATTGCACTTTGAAAGACATGCAGATGGCTTTGCATGTGACATGGCTTTGCATGTAAGGAATCGTGGTGAGGTGAGAGGCCTGTGGCCTGCAGTGGCATGTTCTCACCAAAAGAGGGCAACATGGTGTCAGAATTGTCCATCCCCTCGTCCGCCTTACAGTATACCACCCTCACAGCGACTGCTGCTACCTCCCTCTGTTAGTCCAGGGCTCGATGTGTGTGTGACTGTGTGTGTGCGTCTGGTGTAAGTAACTGTACGTTTTCTGTTACGCCAGAAACGGCTCTCGTGGCTCCGTCAATCACCAACCCCAGACTAAACAAAGATGACCACCAGGTAGAGGCCACGCAGTGGACAAAGTTCTTCACACTCAAAGTGTCATCAAACTTCAAAGGAGGAAAATAAAAAAAAAATGTTTGGGAGTATGGGGGTAAAATTAAATAAGCCACTTCCCGCCGTTCGATACCGCCCCGCAGACATGATTTGATGTTTGATGCTTTGGGCCTTCCGACAGGCGGAAAACATCTCGCAGAGCTACGATTTTTAGTTTTCTACATCTTCTCATTCAGTCTGTAACTATTTTATCTTTCTGTCTGGTGATAAACACAATGGCGGACGTTTATTGAGATCATCAGGAGCAGTAATAGATCTCTCTGTGACACCTTTCGCCATCCCTTGTTTTTGGTCTGTGCAGCCCATTTGTTCTGTGATGTGACAGCGTTGATGATAGGATGACAGATGTGTTACCATGCTCACACCCAAACTCCCCCTCACCTCCTTCCCTATCCCCCTTCCTCCCGCACCAAAACAGTTTGGGAGTCGAGCACAGAGAGCACAGCTGCATCGCTCACCTCCCCTCCTGGAAGCCTTTTCTCCTGTCCTCCCCTCTGAAGGAAGGAGCGATAGGCCTCTCTGGCACACTGCTGCCTCTTTGTTCCCTGCCAGGTTGCCTGCATGGTCAGCTGTAGTAAAAGCACCGTCCAGCAGAGGTCTACAAGTCCTGCTAGACACCACGGTGTGGGGTGGATGGGGGGAGGTCACAAGGACTTTTACTTAACTAACAGTAGCAAGGTCTTATTACTAAAAATATAATTGGCTTTACATGCAGCTGCACTGCTGAGGCAACGACTCTGGTACATATTATTTTAATACTGGCTGTAGACTTTAACTACACCAGACATGGTGCAGAAACTTGGATGTAAAATCTATTAAATTACCTTTATGTTTTTAAAAAAAATATGGAATGTGCGGTTTAAATGTAGGAATGCTGCTGTTCTGACCAGCAGGTCAGACTGCACTCAAAGTCTGGTTCCAGGCTGTTGGGGGCCATAAACAGAATTTGATTTGGGGGCCCTCCAACTACCGTCAGTCGCCACTATGAACAATCTTCCGTGTTCATAGACTACTATGATCCCACTGAGCAATAAACCAAATTTTTATTTTGAGGCTGCAGATACTTCTCATTTGTCATGAGTTAATGTAAATATGTTGTAAAGTCCTTATGTAACCCAAATATTGCATTAATGTTTAGGCCAAACAGTTTTACCCTTTTAAGCTGATTTAAGCATCTCACATGATCAAGTACGTTTTCAAAAGAACCTTAAACAAATTATGTTAATTATTGACAAATTGCAGGAAGCAGAAATCCAAACTAAGCTGGTTTCATCCTCTCTGTGATAACTTTGTTAGTTTAAAATGTGTCTAAACATGTATGAGTAGTTCACAGACATCTAAACTAAACTTGGAATATATTTGAAATGAAAAGGAAGCGTTTTTCAACTTATAAATTCACTGAAAAACATTTAATCAAGTAAACCAAGCAGGAATTGAACTGAATTTGTTTTTGAAACGTTAATGACTTTTTCTTGTAATGAATCCAAATAAAATTTTGTTTCACATCTGCTTCGGAGATATTCTGCCAGTGCTGCATCATCTCAGTTTGAAGTGACAGTTCTTACTAAAGAAATAATTTCATTCTGTCTCTTCTTAAATAGACAGAGGCCAATTTCAAGTCATAGATCATGGTCAAGGTGTAGATCATGATTTCTGCGGAATGTTAAATAGACTTTTTCCACACATCGATATTATTACTGGCTGCATTGTGGAAAAGTTGTTAGTTACTTGGCAGCAAGAGAGTCCTCTGTTTGAATCCATACTTATATGGAGTTTGTCTGCTTCTATCAGTGCATAGGTGGATTCTGTGTTCTCCAGCTGGTTTATTAAAAACCCCTTAAAGCGGTGGTATTATATAAAACAGACTTTTGATCTTTATATCATGTTATTATGTTATTCACTCATGAAGAGCATATATACTGTGTTGCTTTGGTTCTTTTTGTGCATGTTTGAGGAATCCTTGAGTCTTCCATGGCAACCATTCAGGGGTCCCTAAACACTTGCTCTCACCAAGCACTGCCTATTTCCACAAAGCTTCTCCTCAAAGCTGCTGTGCCGAAGCTGAGCTTCCGCCTCACAGAGCACCCCTCCCCCCACAGCCCCTTCAGACTAGCGGCAGCAGCAAGTAGCAAACAGCTAGTGAAACGGCACATCTGCTAAGCTCATCATACGAACGACTTCTATTTTAAAATGACTGCCTAAAATGTGTTAGGTATAGGATAGAAATGATCTAACAGAATGCATCTTTCTGTTATAACTTTTTTTTTCTTTTTTTATCAAAGAAGTTATAACATTTTCTGATAAAAATTTTATAAATTATCAAAATCATTTAAGGAAAAGCTAATATTTTTTCCCATTGTTGACATAGTTTGAACCTTTTGTGTGCTGATGTAGGAAAGTAAGGTATAAAAGGTAGTTATTAGCAACAATATATTCCACTCATATAAAGGTATCGTAATTAATATAATATTTAAAAATCAATGATCACATAGTTTGTTCTGCAAGAATTTCAACTTAACATGAGTAACACTTTCAGTGTACTTGTAATAACAAGTGATGAATATCACTGATATTGCAGAAGTTTAGAAGCATTTCTTTCTGAAAACAGAAACAGCAGCACTTTTTCACTAGTAAATCACTAGTAAATAATGAGTGTCCAATATCTCACTTCAACAGTAAATAAAACTATATCCTTCTTTGCATTCTCCCATTCCTATTCATTCTTATTTGTGCTGACTATCATTCACTGTTCTCGTTTGGAGCACACAGGACACAGAAACTGATCAGTTGTGGTGACTTAAATTTTGTGGTGTTTATGTATCACATGATTTAGCTCCCATCCCTGTTTCCAGGGTGATGCAGAGACTTTGCTTTGGTCTAATTGTACAGTTTTGGGATTGCTGTTCTCTTTGAGATGGGATGTTGTATTGAACGAGGCCCTGGTTCTGCAACTAACTTTGGATTGATGCATTTCTGCTCAATACAGAAAAAAAATGAAACACTAGATCAGATGGACTAATGTAAAACAAATGTATTTAATAGAGGTTAACTGTAAATAAACTCCTGGAACATTTGTGTAAATATCACACTCTTAAGTTGATCAATATTCAACAATTAGTCATTAATTGTAGCCCTGCAGGCGTATTACACAATAAAAAAAACTAAACAACAAGAAAAAAAAAACCCCCAGATAATTTCACTTCAATACTTGGTGGAATAAAATGCAGTACTTTTATTTTTACATTACTGTCTGTCTAACACTTATGTATTTCTCCCATATAAACATAAACCAGGGGCATTTTGACCCAAAACAAACTCGTTAAAGATCGACTCCTGCTGTTATTTCTGACGTTTTGTCATACAGACATTTAGACGTGCTGAAGTCTTCATTCCATCTGCCCCTCAGGCACTACACATTGAACTTGTATGCATATTTATTGCTGTTGCCGTTATTGTAGAACATTTTGTTAATTGATTATCACATGCATTGGCCTTATCACCATACTGTTATTTCGTAAATGAATATTCAGGAGCAATTCCTCCTCTGTCCGCCTCTGTAGTGCTTTATTTGTGGACAAAATGTGCAAACACTGGGAACAACAAGGCGGATTACTTTTCTGCCTGACTGCCTAATTACATTTTTGTGCTCACACCTATACAGTACAGAGACGCAGCATGTATTTATTCATATTGGAGGAATAAATTCACACACTCTCCACCGGCTGCGATCTCCTGCCAGGCATCTGTCTGTGAAGTGGTCCTGTCTCTGTTCTCCTCCTGTCTCCTCTACTATGGAAGGCCAAAACCCTCATAATTAAGAATAAATGCAGAAACAATTACATTTATCAATACAGTAATTTCTGGGAAAATCATTTAAAGTTTACATAATTTTGCATCAATTGAATTGCAGCATAAATTAATATTAATGTTTGATAATCCTTTATTTTTGAACCATTTTGATTTGTTTTATTGAATTAAGTACAATTTTGTCTCGTTTCTTGAAATACCATTTTTTCTTATTTTAAACTTAACTAGAAATAATTATGTGCATTTATGACCAATAAGAAAAAGATAAGTCGGTGAGAGGCATGAAGATCCGCCTCTCTCACATCTCCCCTCCCCGCTCCGCTTTTGGGAATGCAAAATCTGGAGACAGGATTGGGGAAAGAAAACACAGAAACAAAGGTACATGTGGAAATAAAGAGAATGGGTATAAATATAAAGGAGGAAGTATTTGAGAGAGAGAGACAAAATACATGTAGTAAAATGAATCAATTTGGAAAATAAATGCATGAAGATGAATGCATGAATACTTCTAAACATTAAAGAAACAAGAAAAAGAGAAATGGTAAAATAAATAAAAGCAGCAGTTAAATGAGCCCACAAAGACAGGAATAAAAATAATCAATAAAATAAGAAAAACTATGTGCGAGTCTTCTTTATCATTTAAACTAGGATCAATAAGTGAATCACATATTTAATTTGCATGCCAGAATCTTGTAGCTCTAATTTAAAATAAAGCAAATAAAATTTCATGCTTTAATATCAAAGTATATTGTTACAGTTAGAGATTAAAACATCGGTATCAGTTTTTGTTACATTCTATCAATCTAAAATTATTTAAAGTGATTATCTATGTTTTGTTTGTTGCTAAAAAAATTACATTACTTAGGTATTTATTAACTCCAATATTTATTCTCAATTAGGACAGGTTCGGTCCTCCGTATTCTACAGAGAAATAGCTGGGTGTAAAACAAACGGGTGTAAGAAAGGAGAGAAAGAAGTTTTAATCGTTCCCGTCTCATGCATACACCCCTCCCTCCAAAAAAATAAAAATAAAAAATCCTCTGCCCGGTGGCTCATCCTCTGTGTGATCAATTTGACTTGTTTACATTTATGCACCGCCGCCATGTTTGCGAGGAGACCTTGTCAGGAGGAGAGAGGGATGGAAGAGAGAAAAGAAGAAGATGGGCCAGCAGGTGGGGAGTGATGAGGGATGGAGAGACAGAAGAGGGTTGACAGACAGAGGATGGGGAGAGGGGTGATTTATCTGAGACATCCTGGTCTTCATGTATGTAGATGCCTTGTGAAGTTTGCAACGTGTTCACGCGGCTTGTAATGCACCGTGCACCCGTGACTCAGAGGAAAAAGAAAAACACCTCAACGTGCACAGTTAGTCTGCAGCAGATAATCGCGCTTGGCAGTACATGCTCCGCTTTAATTTTACCATAATGACAACGAGAGGGGGCAAAATGATACTTTAAAGAGCAGAGGGACAGTGGAGGCAAAAAAGGAGGGTGGTGAAAAAGTGTAAAAAAGTGAAGAGAAGGGGAGAGAGAGAGAGAAGCTGTGAAGGTGATTAGTTGTACTGGCAGATCTTGGCGGTGGAGGAGGTTGGAACACTAATCCTTGCTTTGGTTGGAGACATTTTCGCGCAGTAGGTCCCTTCTTTCCGCCCCCTCTCAATTTTAAGCCCCGTGTCAAGCTCAAGCCCTTCTTTTCCAGCGCTCACTTGCTCTCATTTCCTTTGCCTTCTGGCAAGCCCTGCTATTTATAAGAAAAAAATCATTTTTCTTCTTCTTTCCTCTCCCTCTCTTTCTCCTTTAATTCTTCTCTGGCGTGTTTGATTTTCTGCCCTGCTTAGAAAAGGTGCCCAGATGAGTGGCAGCCGGCCAGGGCTCATTTCTTCTTTGCTCTCCCCTCTTCCACATGTGGCTTTTAGCAGAGGTCGTCTAAACCCCACATGATTTACATAGAAAAACATGGGATAGTAGCTCTTTTTGTCAAAATATCTGATTAATAGCAATAGGAAAACAGTCAGAACAGAAAATTAGTCAAAAATTACTCCCAGTTGGCGTCAACTTGGCAAGCAAAGGCAATGCACAAAGAGCTACCCTAAATCTGCATTGATTTGATGTTCTTCCTTGATGAAGCCACGTCACCAAATCAGTGTCCAGTGTTGCTGCTTCAGGACTTGGTGGGGGCGGTTTGTCCTCCCTCTGCCTTATACATGAAGCTGAATGCTCCCTGAGGCCAGACTTTTCTCACAACCACTTTTCTTCAAAACGCAACATGGCTGCCACACTCAGAAATAGTTTTTGGACTTCTGGTAGTTTAATCTGTTAAACACATGGTACTGTTTACTAAGATTTATGCCTCTTTGAAGAGGACCAGATCTTGTTGATCCAGGAAATAACCATTGGCAGAAATGGTGGAATAAGTTTTGGATCAAAATTAGTTTCTTAAGTGATGATGCAAATTATTTCTAGACTCGACCCAGACTTCAGTGAGACATCTTTCTGGGAACTATTACATTTTACTTGACCATTTACATTATCAGAAAGGCTCATTCAGATGCAGCTGGGGTTTTTTGGGGTGGGGGGTTCAGACATTTTTTTGAGCATCCAGCCACTCATTTGAAATTAAATGTTTTCCCTCAGACTACTTTGTATGAGGCCATGTGCTGGTTGCATATCAAACAACCACGACACGCATTCTGCTGCGCTTCTCCCCTTGTGCTTGTTCTCAGTCTCGCTCAGTTGAGTAACATGGGAGGCGCTTGTGTGTAGATCTGCAAGAAAAAACGAAAATAAATAATCATTTTGAAGAGCCAATCAGTAAATTCGCTTATGAAATTCACAAGGGCAACCTCTGTTGGCGAAACAGCTTCTACCGTGTCTGAAAGCACTTAAAATGAGTCCCACTGGTTTTCCAACTCGCAACTGAAACATGGATGTGTGAGGTGTGATGTAATTTCCAGATCTGAGTTCTGACATCTGTGGTTTATGAAAGGCTGAAAAAGACCGGCTCTAGAGAGGAAGTTTGACTTACCATTTCTTTCAAAGTACTTTGGACATAGTTGAGTTTTTATTCAAACAAATAATATATTTTATCGAAACATCTGATCAATAGTAATAGCAAGACTGTACATGCAGTCTGAATAGAGTGAAGGTAAGCTAAGAATGATTCCTAATAAAGGTCAAGCTTTTGAGAAAAAGCAGTATCCAAAGTATTTCCATAACCAATTGAAACGAGATACAATAGTCAGAAAATTAAATTTTAAAAAGTAAAATCTCTTTGGAGCATTACGTGAACAAGAGAAATACCATTGTTTCCTCATAATTCATACATTATTTGATTTACTTATGTATTAGTTATATTTTCCTAATCAAAAAGGGTAATATCATCCTTTCTCTTATCAAGAGGAAATGGACTGTTTCTCATGTGCGAGGCAGGACAGCTGTTTGCTACACCAGTATTGGAGTTTCCTTAGCTAATAAAAGAAGTACCATTACAACTTCCCCCACCAGAGGGCAGAAGACAAGTATAAAACCTAGATAAATCAGATTTTTCAGGAAAAGTTTATTAAAGATGTAGCGGCCTCATTTCTTTCCTACCATTTTCTCTCACTGCAACAACAGATTTTAACTTCAGACATTTTCTGCAGGCACATTGATACAACATTTCCATCGAAAAACAGAAGCTGACCATTTTGGTTGAATATTGACGTGCAGCCGATTTGCATCACAAGTGTTGCTGTATAAATTGGCCCTCTGCCTAGACAATAAGCCATAGATTTTTTTTACACAATGACACAATCTATCCTGTGCTTTATTTGATTGTTTTGACTGGATTTTAATTGAAAGCATCTTATTCCACTCTCTTATTGTAATTAGCATCCCTTCTTTTGTTTAATCTGTTCAGCGATCACAGGAAAAGAAAATATACTGAACCCTGTTAATACAACAGTGTGATGTAAAAATATCAACACCAAGATAAATAATCATACTTTTTCACCTTTAATGTGATCTGTAGCCTGTAAAATGTAATTTAAACCATGTGGTTGCATAGGTGTGCACTTTTATGCAACCACCTTTGTAAGCATCTTTGGAATTTATTACAGCATTTTTTGGGTTAGTCATGGCACATCTTAATAGCAATATTTGCGAACTATACAAAAATATGCACCAGATGTGTGCACACACTGTCCTCCTTAGATCACACCACAGACTGTTCAGTTGGACTCTTGTGTGGGTTCTTGCTAAAAAACTGTGATCTTTTTCTTATTTTGTCAATCTGGATATGTACTTTGAGTCCTTGTCATGCTAAAAAAATAAGATTCTGTTATTTGATGAAACTTTGCATTTTATTCTCAACATTATAGACACTTTTAAAATGGTTTTGTAATTTTTTTGCATGATTTGAATGTTTTTCATTATAAGAAATTGCTTTTTTTCACTCCCTGGAAAATTTGGGATATTGATTTCACATGCACTACATAGGAAGTGCTTCCCAGAAACTCCTGCAGTTCCATAAATGTTGCTGTAAGCCTATTGCTGATCTAATTTTCTCAGCAATTTTGCAGGGTGGTTCAGTTCTTTGTAGTAAAACTGCACCATATTTTCTGTTCAATTATCTAAAGCCTTGGAAATTCTTGTGTCCTTCTTCTGACTGGTCAGTTTTGAAAGTTCTGAAAGTATTTATTTTTCTTTATCTTGATTCTGTTTAAAAACAATAACAATAAATTACAAAACAACCGCAAAAATTTAAAAGTAGGCTTTTTATAACCACTGTAGATGTGCTTAGCCCACACTGTTTAGCTTGAGTAATTTTGCAATGGTCTCAAATGCATGCAATAAGTAATGTTAATCAGGACTAAATAGTGTATATTGTAGGTTTGGCCTGCTTCGCTGCTTATGAAGAAAACTGCACTTTTCACATTTACATTTGTGCCAAACACTTCGGGGGCCTGTCAGTGCCGGAGGCCAGATATCATCCAAACTGCCATTGATTTGTTTGTCCTTTGGCTTTTTTCCATGGTTTGGGAAATGAATCATGGCTTTTTTTAATGCTGTTCGTCTTGGCATCGTCTTTTTAATCCATACAATCCTCGTTTTCCATAAATAACAGGGCCAAACTCGGCTTGGACGTACTTGTAATGCTGAGTGCTTTTGTTCTCCAAAGGATGACAGGCGCTCGAGGTGCTTCACGCAAACACACATACACACATCCTTAGCCACTCTTTCAGAGGTAGATTAAATTTAGTGAATGCACTAAAAAGATATATGTCCGTATCTGCAGGGCTTCGAGTTCAGATTTCCCTGTGTATGCACAGCAATAAT
Organism: Brachyrhaphis roseni; assembly: GCA_903066815.1. Lineage (NCBI taxonomy): Eukaryota > Metazoa > Chordata > Actinopteri > Cyprinodontiformes > Poeciliidae > Brachyrhaphis > Brachyrhaphis roseni. The sequence continues at coordinate 180,399 of CAEFZY010001276.1, forward strand.
TAAGTTACATATAAATGTTTGAAAGTTAGAAGTAACTCATCAACGGTTTATTCCACAATTAAAAGTTTTATGTCATGGCTCTCAGTTGCTTTTTGTGTCATTTTCTTGTCTTTCCTCTGCAACAGAGTGTAAAATTAATTTTTCTGACCTCCGAAAGGCCAAGATAACAAAGGGTCAAATTCTAATAGTCATTATAATAACATTTTATTCCATGATAAAATATGTACAACTAGATAACGAGAGCTTTGGGAAATGAAGTAGAGTTTTTTTTTTTGTTTGTTTCACCATCCTGGGAAGAAAAAAGATGGATAAGAAGAAAAATAATTAAGGAAGATTAATGAGGCATCTGGTCAAATGGTGAAGTAAAAATGAAACCTGAGCAATATGGAGGTGGGGTTCATGTAGTGGTGACCACATATATTGACCATTTGAGTTAATGCAATTTTCTTAAACAAGTAAACTCTTTCCTTGGGCATTTCTTCAACTGTAAGTCTACATTATATGTGCATTTAATGTACGTATATATACATTTTTTTCATTGATGCACTCCTTCATAACTTGGGCATGGTGGTCTGTGATCAAACATAATTACTGTATAGAGTTTCACTTTATCAGCATAGGTTTCGTAAGAAATGTTCCAGCACTCGAAAATGAAGATCTGGGGAACCAAATAAGATCTCAACCAGTGCAGCACAAAACCAGGTCATCCCACCTTCTTTACCAAGTCAATGGTCTTATCAACTGGGTCAAAAGCAGCACAAAAATCCAGATAAACTGGAGTTTTTGGTGCATCAATGTCAAAACGTACATCATTCAAAACCTTTTCTAGTGCAGTTTTAGTAAAATGCTGTGGTCATAAACCTGAATTAAAAGCATTAAAGAGATTATACATTTAAATGCCAATTATGTTAGATTTTTGGCATGGATTAAGTACTGTGAACATTCAATAACTTCTGTGACCAGCAGAAGTCAGTGTCAGGAATCTAGGTTTAATGTACTCTCACAATGCTTTTACACACAAAAGAAGATATAATGTTATATTCTCCTGAGCCAAACCTGCTATGAAAAAGAAACACAGCTGCATTGATTGGTATTTGAACTATGGAGCTAGTTAAACAACAAATTTATGCAACTAATCTCCATGGATTAGAATCCATTTTTGGCTGCCCAGGCCTCAGCTGCCTACAAAGCTTTCTGAAAGAAGACCACTCATTATATAGCAGACAATGTGTGATGACTTTACAGCTTTATGCATTGTTAGGAAGCACCCCTTAGTTTCAGATAATGCCCATTGTAACTATAGGATCCAAACTGTGGCAGGAAAGTATCTCCCACATTATTACGACATCACAACGAAACATTGATGCAAGTCTGGATGAATTCATGCCTATGTGTTGCTTAGGCCAAATTCTGACCCTACATCTGAACTTCACAGCTGGAATTGAGACTCCTTCTGACAGGTAATAATTTTCTCATCTACTATTTTACAGTTTCAGTGAGAAAGTGCAAACTTAGGCCTCAGTTATATGTTCATAGGTGAAATAAGTGGCACCTTGTGGAGTCTTCTGTTGCTCTAATCTATCTGCTTCAAGGTTTCACACATTGTCAGTTCTGCATTGCCTTCTTTTTGCGTTTATAACAATTCAGACCAGTTTATCCATTCTCCACTGACTTCAACAAGATATTTTTGTCTACACAATCGCTGCTGACTGGATATTTTCTCTTTCTGACAATCCACTCTGTACCCTAGAGATGGTCTCTGCAGATTGGCTGTTTCTTTAAAACTCATACCACCTGATTTCAATGACACTTTAATCTCCATCCTTTCCAAATTTGACATTAATGGTAAGAAAGCCAATGGGACTTAAATAATGAAAGGTTAAAAGTCCTGCAGAATGGTGATGGATGAAGGTTGGTAATGTAACATCTTTCTCAGATTTTTTTGGGACAAACAGTAATTAACTTCTGCTATTAAACAGCAAAACAACTTTTAGGCACGTACCAGTTTTTAAATGAGTAGTGGACAAATCTTGTTATCATAATCTGTCAGATTTTACCTCATAGTGCCACATACTGAGGCACAAAAAAATATTACTTCAATTTAGTGGTGATTAGTTTCTCCTACTTCGCCGGTTTAATTCTTTCTCAAGTAACTTTAAAAATGCCACAACCCTCTAAATGCATCTCATAACAGCACAAGGAGTAAACAATTAGACTGTTCTAGCATTTTGAAAAGGAAGCATTGTATTTGGAAATTTTGTTCCTGACTCTTAGACCTCCTTTTTTGACCCCCGAATGACCACATTGCTCCTTAAGTCTCCATCAGGCAATGTCAGCCGAAGCACCGTCCAGCTACTGCCCGAAATGAGAGCTGGTTGATGAATGGAGTGAAACTTTTAGAGTCGTGTGTCAAAGGAGGTGAAAGAAGAAGGACATAGATGAGGAGGGAGAGGGGGGAGGACAGACTGGTTTAGGGAGAGTCAGTGCTTCATATTAATGGGAAGAATGAAGGGAGAGAACGTTGAAGGAGGACTGCGGAGGAAACAGAGGGAGCGTTTAGTTCTGATAGATATTGATAGAGATTGTAATGAATGTGGTGAGGGCATGGCACCCTAAAGCGCTGCAGTGGTAATGCAGGGTGACAGTGTATTTGTACTAATAACCCCTTAAAAGTGGTGATAAAATACTCCACTCCCCTACTGGAGCCCCTGATGGATGAGCTGGGAGTAATTAAACTCCATTAGACTGCAGGTCCACTTACCGTACATCTATGTGTGTGTGTCGGGGTGTGTGCGTATGTGTGTGAATGTCTTAAAACACCTCTCTCTTTAGGGATCAGGCTAGTTGAGGTAGAAGGGCAAGTGCACAGCCATTGTCTGTGTGTGAATGAGAACTCTACGCTGGTGTGCAGCAAAACATATGCTGCTTTTGGAAAAACCTGCAATGTGACACATAACCCACATCACTCGGATCCATGACGCCGAGTGTACACGGGCTTCTCACTCCGGTGAATTCCCAAAGGTTGGGAGTGCACAGTAGGTGCAGTGTCAGTGTTGTTGTCATCCGACACGTCGCTGTGTTTTGCCGCTGACAGGGAGGCGCGCTCCGCTGCGCTGCCGCCGCTGTTGTTGTTGTTGTTTTGGGGGGTTTTTTATACCACAGGAGATGTTTGACTCTACACTGAGCCAGGGGAGAAGCCTCCGGCAAGACCACCTTACCAGACTCTCTGGGAATAATGTTCCTGCCTCTAATGTCATGTTTTCACTTGGTACTCACCCACGCACAGTGCGTGCATCTGGAAAGATATACAGGTGCATCTCAATAATTACAATTTTTTTATTTTTTTTTATGTTGATGTTGATGAATACCTTATGATATATATTCATAAGGATATGAATATATATCCTTATATAGCCAGATATTTAAGGATATCAGATATATATCTGGATATATCTGATAAGATAAATAAGGATATTTTTTATAATGTATGTATGTTTTTGGAAAGTTTAGTGGAAGGATAATGTGTGATAGACAAAGCAATAAGGGTTTGAGATGAGCTTTAAATATGTAGGATGTTGTATTTTTCATGTCCAAAACTCACACAAATGGATCAACAATAAAAGTTTTCAGTTGATGAAAAGAATCTTAAGCTCATAAAAAAAAATAAAAATCCAGTATGTTAGTCTGGGTGACAAGATGTTGTCATGTGATTTAGAAACCGTGGCTAAAGTCACTGCTTCAAGAGCCACCACACACACATGTATCCAGGACATGAGGTACATCTGTTTTAACTGTATAACTAAAATCAAATTACAAGTAGTAATAATGAAATAAAACACCATTTTAAAAATATTAACAGCTTATATTAGGTAGGTCTTCATTTGATTCTGAAAAGTTAATTTATTTCAGTAACTAAATTCACTAAGCAGAACATGTTATGTAGATTAATTACACGCAGACAGATGTTCTCAAGCCTTTATTTCTATTAATTATGATTTTCCTCTTACATTTAATCCAAATGACATTTAGGATTAAAATATTGCATCAAATCAACAAAAAATATTTTTTAATATATAAATGCGAGCTTAATGGAATTATGGTTAGTACCTGCTTTAAGGTTGTTATTTCCAAATGTACTTTTAATCTAACACACGAAACTCATCAGAAAATATATTCTAATTTGTTGAATAAGCTTATTTGCTTTTTGACTTTCTTTACTAAAAAAATTTCAGCGGCACTCAGAGTAATTGAGATGCAAAGTTATTGTGACATTAAACAAAGGAGTTGCAATGCAAAGCATCTAGTTGCATTAAAAATATGTAAGTTAATAAAAAAAAAAAAAGATGCATGTGTGTCTGCAGTGCATTTAATTCAAGAGGCCCTGCATCACCGTGGCCTGCACCCAGACAGGTCCTGCTGCTCACCAAGTCTCCGTATTTAATGACCCTCCTGGGATGCCTTACCTGATGGGCCAGCTCCGAGCCAGCGTGTCCAGGTGCTACAACATAAGCATTTCATTAAAAATTGAAGCCAACGTTTTGGACTAAAGCTCAGAGTAAAAGGAGAAAGCGAGGATAGACTGGATGTGTGAATTAAAAAAAAAAAAGAAAAAAGGGCTGCACATTTCTTGGCATGACTCCAAAACTAAATGTATGTGAGCCGCCTTCTTACTGTTCTTCATGTCTGTATTGTTTCCTCCCTCCCTCGCTTCCCTTTTCTCTCTCCTCTCCCTAATCACACTGACTTTATTTGACCTTTCAGTGGCTAATTAGTTGGCTCGTGGAAAAGGATTGTGGGTAGTATGTCTCTCATGAAGATGACGATGGTGATGTCGCTCTGTGTTTTCATATGACTCGCGGTTGTGCCTGTGATGAATTCAGTTTTTTTGGATCACTTTTCACACCAGAAAAAAAATCAGCTTTGAATCAGATCAACTGTACCTGTGAGCCAAAAGCTAAATTTAACTAACTATGAGTTCATATTTCTTTCATTCTTGAATTTCAAGTTTTAATTCTAAGATTATGCTGCTAGGACTTAGCAATAATTAAGCCAATGGGCATTATTTGTATTATGATGGGGATAGTTGATAGTATTAGTTGCGATGACTGAATGAAAAGCACACAAATTTCTGTTCTTATTTCATTCAGTACAATTGAATTTGTTTGCATGTGCGCATGGTGAATTGGGTGGAAAGGTTTTTTTTTTTAGATATATTTGTTTGGTGTGTGAATAGCCGAATATGACTCGAGTCTGTTCTTTGCGTGTTGACGTGTGCCTTCAGGTGCAAAGTGTTCTCCATTTCATGCATAGAAGATTTAGGCTGCTCACGCATACACACACGCACACACACACGCACATATGCACACAATCGAGGGGAGTAGAGATGTGGTAAATGCATGTGAAATATCCACCCACGTACGCAGACACTCCGGGAGGAAGAACGGGTAAAAGCAGGTGTGTGTGTGTCGGATGCTCAGTGGGATACGGTCAGTCCATCAGTCTGCTGCCTCATTATTACAACAAACATATGTTGTTTCTGAGCAGAATAATTAGCTGAGGAAAGAAAGATTAATAACAGGTTTCTGCAGGAGCTTGTATAGCAAGTTGGTGATTGGAATCATAGAGGATGTTGTTAGAGAATATGAAATATTCTCGATGAGTATTGCTTTTGCTATTTTAACAATTTTAGACCTGTTAGGTTGAAATGAGTCAACAAAAGTAATGACAATATTAAGTACTGAAAAAACAGCAGAAAAGTACATCATAAAAATATTCACGCAAGAATAAATAATTATTTTTCAAATATTAATTTTTATGCTCTCAAAGCCCTGTTATAAAATACATTATACCTGATCCAGTTTTGTTTAGTACTAAAATTATTTAGGAAGATGTTTTCAATTTTATCTTTAGTTTTTCCCCTCCCCTGCCTATTGCTGGACACTGCTCATCAGAAAATCTCTTTATTACAGTTTTGTGTTAAAAATAATTCAGAAGATTAAGTATTTTTGATTAGTAAAGTATATAGTATAAAGGCGCAACTCGCCTCATGCTGTTCTTTATTTGTCTTGATTTCAGGGCCTGTTTTGAAATATTTCCAGTTGCAAAAATCTCTGGTAGTCGTGTGTTGAACCCTAGATTAATGCAGTCCACTTTGTTTTAGAGTGTTTTCTTAGTAAAACCTTACAGTGGCCCAGCTACCTTAGAAGTTAATTAGCTAACTTCTTGCTAAACCTTTCTTTGTAATAGAATAGTAATTACATATGTTATAAAAACAACAATATGTAATTAGATTTTAGCATTAGGTGTTTGTGTAACACATTTTTGCATTTTAGTTTTAACTCTTGCTCTCTCATCCAGTGCCTGCTTCAGATGTTCAGATTTTTGCCCCAAAATCTCAGTTTCTGATTTTTTTTTTCTTTTCACTTCAGACCCCCCCCCTCCTTTGTTGTTTTAGATGCTACACTCCCTCATCACAAAGATTGATCACTTACCAAGCAAACGGCTTTGCATGAAGCACGTCTCACTTCAGCTGGTACAGAGCGCTCTGTTCCATCAAATCACAGTTCATCTCTCTGCAGCCAGTCAGATGCCTCAAACAACAACAACAAAAACAGAATACTCAGTTTCTTACCCCAGCGCCTGAGAAATACCTGCTGCTCTCCATGCATCAATTAGGTGCTGATGTGAGGAGAAAGGACAATCTATAGTTCGGAGGATTTATTCAATTTGCATCCGTAATTGCGTGCAATTTACAAACTCATTATTTTACAATTTAGTGCATTTAACAGCAGCTGGAGGGCAGATAATGGTGAGGCTATAGGGGGCCCCAGATGGGCATCCCAAACATGATGCAAAGCACAAAAATAATGATGTTCATCTGTTTGACTTTAAAAACTCAAATAGTTAGGCAAATAAGAAAAAAATGAAAGCTGATGCAGGGGATAAGGATGCTTCTATTAATGCAAATTAATTGTATTTTCAAAACCTGAATAACTTGTGATAAATGAGCGGCACAGTATTGATTGGTCTCAACTGAGTTTTGGTGGGAATATTCGTTTTAATTATTAATGATCAGCTTAAGAGAGCTCTGCTATCAGCATCAGAGGCCATGATAAATCCTGGAGACATTTAAGGCATTTCAACTTTCTCAGCAGATTTCTGTGGAACCGCTTTAGTCTGTGACACTTTGAAGGCGACATAGCAATGCGACCTAACAGCCTCTGCACCTTTATTACATTCAGCAATTCAACAAGAGCCCATAAAAGAGTCGCTTTCCTTTCCTCTCTTTTTTCTTTTTTTTTTTTTTTTTTTTTGCTGGAAAGGTGGGCGGCTTGCAGCTTTTCAGGCCCTTCTGGAGTCTGGTTTGATCTGTGGGCAACACGGCCTTGTTAAGCACTAATAAAGTCCAAGGATATTTTTTCAGTGTATTATGGCGTATTTAAAATTGGATTTTTGTGTGCCGCACCGCACGAATTATTCTGTGATGGCCTCTCTCCTCCTCTCCTCTCATAAGTGATTGTTTACTGAGTGCTTTCCACGTTTTTTTTGTTTTGTTTCTCTGAGCTTGTAAGTATAAAATTTTAATTAGGAACACTGACAGGTCTGGCGCATGATCCAGAGCCTTGCATCCATCACAGGAAGAAAAAAAAAGAGGGGTTTAGGGGGAGACGGAGAGGGAGAGATATTTCCTTTCTCATCTCTCTCCACTTCCACGTCCACCTCCTCCCTCCCGGATCTCCCCTCTCCTGACGGGAGCACCGGACTTGAGCAGCAGGTGCCATATTACTGTGTACAGAAAAGCAATTAGCCAGCATATTGGATGAATGAGGAGTGCATTAATATTAGCAAGTGCATTTGTCAGTGGCGTTTGATGCGAGTCCTTTTCTTTTCTTTCTGCAACATTAAGATTGTGGCGCTCATAAATTCACTGCTTAAACCGCCATCTGCTGCGCTGTCAGCCCACACCGAGGAGAGAGGAGAGGAGAGGGGAGCCATTTATTCCCCTCTGTCTCTCTCACTGGGGAAAGAGAGTGAAAGACAGATAGATAAGAAGAAAATGCATTCATTCCCTCCCTTTCTTTGCTTTTGCTGTGTTTTTTTTTTTTCCTGTGTGTGTCCCACAGGGAACGTGGAATGTGTATTAGGATTTATGGAGATGCTTGGCGCGCACCAAGCGACCGTGCTCTTAAATCTGGCTCCTTTCCTATTGTGTGGAGCGCTACCTTCTGCTTACCGACACACACGCAGACACAATGTTCCTCATTGTGCTCGACACAGAGATAAATTCCTCTGTGCATGCCAATTCAAACAAGCCTTAGGAATAAGTTGCAATGAACAGGTGGTATTGTCATCGTAACTCAGGCGAGGTGTGTGGTTGAAGGTTGGGCCTCATCCTGACCTCTGTCTGTTATTTTTTTTTTTGCATCTCTTCCCTTACACATAGCTTTAGCTACACATAAATAGCCTTGTGACATTCTGGGCTTTCTACCACAGTCAACAAATAAAAATAATGTCCAAAATGGTATTCGTCTTTAGCAAACATCCAACATCGAATCATTCTTTTTGTATTAGTACACCAGCAGCGGTGTATATCTTAACTCTCATAAACAATCATGCTGCTGTCAATGCTGTAGAAATTCCCCTTTTGAGCATGCTGCGGGATGGGGGAGATACCAACGAGAATGTAGTCCTCGATGTGGCTGCTGTGGGTTTAGTTCCCAACTTTAAGACCTCTGCTGCATGTTTTCCCCACTTCTTTCTCTGCCCATTTCCTGTCTGGTAAATGTGCATAAAGGCCACTAGTGAAAAGAAAAACTCCTCATCACTTACACCTTATTACATATCAGTAGTGTTTGATGAAAAGAAACAAAATAACCCCACTTTGTGTTAGGAAATAAAATCAGTGTTTAAAGAACAAATATATTTTAGAGCAATGAAACTTGTTTCAGGTTTAAAGAGTGAACCAGGGATAAGTAATAGTGGGCCTTTTTATTATCAGGAAATAATTTCAAAGGCACTTTATGACAACAATAATGCCTTTAAAACCTCTCACTCCCTCAAGGAATGAAGACAGTTTTCTTTATGAAACAAAAAGATATTTTTAATTTTATTTTTGAAAGGCCACTGAGGTCAGATCTATCTGAAAAGCTTACTTACATATTATTATCCTCTCCTGATTGTTAAACTTTATTTTTTAATATTTAGCCCTTTTATTGTTAATGTAAACCAGGAATTTGCATAATGTTTTTTGTTTTTGTCACAACTGAACCTTCCGGGTTTCATGGCACTTTCAGCATTTTGTTCCATCAGCTATGTTGGGGAGGATGCATTACCATGCATGGATGCATTATTGCATAAACCTATTATCAGGTGCATTATGTAGAATTATTTTTAGAGACGAGGGAGGGAAAGCATTGCTCTTCACTCCAACCCAGCTTTTCCAGGGCTGGCAGCAGTCGGCATTGTCTCCTCCTAGGGCAATCGTTTTCATGTCCAGGTATCTCTGTGTATGGTGTGTGCACATGGGGCTACTGGTGGGTCAGAATGGTAGTTGACAATGCCCCATCACCACACACACATGTCCATTCTGTTCAATAAGAAAGGGAAGAAACATATCATAAAAGTATCGGAGAAAGATTACTGTCACATGTTTGTCACAGATACTGTGAGCAGAAGGGGGTGGGAATGCCAGAGGTCGGATTAACTCAACTCGCGGTAAATGCTCTGTGGCCTAATCTGAAACTGGGAGGTGGTGGGTGTAGAATAGCAAAAGAAAAGCCACACATTGTTTATTCATGGAACATGAATAAACACATGAATGCTACATATTGAATTGTTTTAAAATCATTATCCACATCAGTTGTGTTTCCCAGGCGTAGGTACGACTGGCGACTCAGTGCAGAGGGGGATCAAACTGTCACCTGTTTTAAAGTGAGGCTGTCCACAGCTGTTGTAGCCAGTCCTCCAGATTTGGCTTATTGATGCAGACACACATGTGGACAGGTGTGGTTGAAAAACTCTACCACTGTGCTGTCTCACGAGGTATAAGATATGCAGACACAGAATGGCACTGATGTGGCGCTGTACCTCTGGGGTCCTACAAATTAGTACCAGATGTGACCCGAAGTCATATATGATTGGTTCCTACATCATGATGCCCCGAATAGCACCTTTATGTCTCTCCACAACACTGGCTGGACTGGCCCTTTACCCTTGGTGTCGCCATAGATGGTTTATTACTGAGTGTAATGACACCACTCATCATTTGTCCATTCCCCCTTGTTACACCATCACTCCAAATCAAGCTCTCTTTCCTCTGATATTAATAGGAGCAAATTCATGGAGCAGGGAATTGGTAGTTTGACTGATGTCGATTGTCAGAAATTGGTGCAGGATAACATGGGATGTTGGAAAGTGTTTCTGTAAATGTGTCTATGTGGTAGACAGGGATATGTTTGGGTATTTGGCAAACTAAACAACAAACTGTTTCTCTTGTGGTGCTTCATTTTGGGCAAATTTCTAGATTCGCTTTTTTCAACAAAGTCCTTCCTGAAGGCTCCAACGTACTTCATCTGCAGCACTGGAATCAGCTCTCATTTACATAGAGGTATGATGAAAATTGTGTCACTTTGTTCGCAGCAATACATCCGCCTGCCGAACTGAATAACTGGCCCTGGTTGAACTATTTTGGCAGATTCTGAAAAATGTTGTATGATTTGTCAGAAGTTTTGGCTTTGTTTTATGCAAAAATTCACACAGCAATACAAGACAGCAATGTTGATATCTCACTTCAATTAGTTTGATTCAGTGATCCAGTTTTGGTATCTGCAGGAGGCATGAATACTTTTTGAGGAGTGTTTATCAGAAGCAGTTTATGTGGTTCTTCAATAAATACTTAATACACTAATAAGACTGTCAAATGGCTGTAACCTCCTGGACGTTAAATCGCTATGTCATATATACTCAGAAGACTATCCGCAGAAAAGTGTGGCACTAGCCCAGTGACCACTTTTAAAAGGAAACCGAGGGTACAGTTAATAGTGCATTTACAAGGCACCCACTGTTTCTAATGACTTCCGCTGACTAATTTTACTTGGATGCTTTGGATTTAGGAAACTCAAATTATTTACATAAAATGTTTGTATGCATGTTAGCAGAAATCACTTCCACATTGAAATCATTTGTGATGTGCATATAAGAGCTGGGGATTGATTTCAAAAAACATTTTTATATTTCTTGGTCAAAAACAATGAAGCCATCTCATCTTTGTTAATCTTTGACTTGGCTAAGCAGACCCATTATTACTCCTTGTCATCTAGTTCACTTAAATCAGCTCATCTGGATGGCATCATAGACATGTGGATGCCATATTGTCTGTCAGGGCTGACTGGTGCCACATGGTTTTGCATCGTTAAAGTGGTACCTCTTGAAGTGTTGCGAAGTCAGCACTTTCCATGTGTGAACCTTTTGACTGCTGGAGTCCCCCATGGACTCACACCATGTTTTGTGCAAATAATATGCAGCCAGCTTTAAACAGTAATACGCAGAGGAAGGCAAACGTTTTATCAAACCCAAATCAGCCGTGCGAGAGCCTTACATCTGTGTTGAATCATAGCTGATCGACCTTCCCAATCGACCATTTTGGCCCCGTCTATAATGCTCCATTTCCTGAGTAAGCTCCTTTCACTAGTAGTCATAACCACTCTGTTTCTTCTTCATTTCTTCTACTTTCTTAGCAGTTCTTTCTAAACACTGCCTCTGCCAGGTTTAGCTGCCTTGTCAGTGGTTCGGCTGCTCGAGTCTCAAAAACGGCCACATCTCTGGCCTTAAGAGCTGATCAGAGAGATAAGCACATTTATGTCAAGCTCGCTTGCTTATCCACAACGTAGACAAATATATAATGTGTATGGCTCGAGTTCAGTCCAGATTTATGACTACAAAATCCCATCCAGTCTCCTGCACATCCTTTGAAAAGGGAAAGGGGGAGAAGAGTTCAGATAGATTTGTCACAATGAGCTGTGTCCTGAAGAAAAGATAGCTTTCTCTTTTACCGCTGCTGCCCTGTCATATTGTGATTCTCTTTTCTTTGTCTTTTTTTTTTGTTAGTGATGGTTTAATGCTCTCTTAGGCTGGATATTTAATGAGCTAACTGCAGTGTCTGCACAAGGAAATTGCTTATAATTAGAACAATGCTCTTGCCTTTAAACCCTTGTTGATAGAAAACAAATCTGAATGTCTAAAAATGAGACAAAGTTCTTCTAAAACTAAATGCTTAATCAGTAGATGATAGTGGCAGAAATAATCAAAGAGCGCCATTGGACTGTAAGTGGTAACTACTGGTCAGTATCTGGGTCATATTAAACTATTAAAAGTAGATTTGTTGGACTTTATGTGGATATCTCACAGGTAAAACTTGTCATCAGATCACTCTTTTGTGACTTATGTGTACACAATTTATTTTGTTACTTTTGTTGATGCTGTTTGTGTTAGTTGGAAGACCATACGCACAAAGGCTCATACTGCTGGATTCGCCAAGGTCATTGCAAAGAAAGGAGGAAAGGAAGAAGTGTCTCACAAGTCTTTTGATCTTTTCTAGACGTCCATGCACTCACACTTAAAAGCAGCTCATCTGCACTCCGGCGGCCTTTAAGCCCTCAGATATATAATTTTCTTCAAATGGACCTTTTCGGACTAGTTTTTGTCTGCGTCTCCGCAACCCTCCTTCAGACTGAGCTGCCAGCTCATTCTGTCGTGCTCCATCTCTCACAAATCACACCGCACAATCGGAGAGGGACAATTTGTCAGCTGTATGCATGAGTAAGCAACAGAATTCACCATCTATTACTTTGACTGGACAGTGGAAGGCAAGTAGAGAGGACATGCGTGTGTGTGTGCGTGTAGGGGTGTGTGTGTGTGTGTGTGTGCCTCCCCTTAGAGAACCAGTTGCAGATCAGACGAAATGCCTCTTTGCAAAGCAGGGACATTTTGGCGGTTCATCATTTGCACGTATTCTGTGGTTTGATGTTTGAGTTGTGTGGTTTCAGGGTTTTGGATGAATAAGCCTCAGGGCAAATTTGTGTTCGGCAAAATGAAGAAAACACAGATATCAAAGTCATCCTTGAGAGACCACAAGCCGCAGAGCTCCGTGTTGACTTTTGTTTTCAGCTTTAGCTATATTGAGAAATTATGTTTTCTGAGGATTAAGAGCTGAGCCTACTGTGTAGGGTGATTTTCTAACCATTCACTTGTCCAGCAGGCTGTAATGAAATGAATCTTCGCTGCCCCGGCTGCTTGTGCACGCTGCTATTAAAAGCTTTCCACCTGTGAACCATTTGGAGACTTAGCAGTAGGCTCCATTCTGTCTCTTTAGCACATATTGGCTCGGTGTTAAGGCATTTTTTTTTTTTTTGCCAGCTTTAGTTTTGGAACTGTGTCATGTTAGCAGGCAGTCGCATATTTATCTGCTGTGCTGTGATTTTTGCAAGTACAGTTTCCAGTACTCGCCTCCGCTCATAGCAGCAGTTATTTTTGCACCATATGTGTGTGTAAAATATCTAATCTTTGTGTTTCTCCTGACTGATAATATTGGTTTCAATGGATATAAGCTTCAGAGATAACATATCCCCATAAGCACAGGAAGGAATGAGCTGCAGGGAGACATTTCCAGCTGCTATGACACAATTTTGTTTTTCTTTGTGGTTTAAATCCCACTATTCTCTCCTGTGTTTTATGTAGGCACGATTCGGGATTTTTGGATTTACTTATTAGAACAGAAGTAAAACTACAGGGAAGGAACAGGTTATACAGGCCCAAGAGAAACTGTTTTTTTTTTATGTTTTATTGATTGAAAAGGCCTCAGACTTTTATACTCAAACAATATCTCAAGCTTTGAACATCTGAAAGAGCAGTGCTTCAACCATTGAGAAATGAAAGGCATATATACCATAACTACAGACCAACCAAAACATAGCTGTTCACTTAAACTGGGAACATGAAATAGAAAAGCTATCAAAACCAACTATGTGAAAGCTGTCAACAGTAAAACATGGTAGTGGCACCATCATGCTGTGCTTTTCTTCAGCAGGGAAAGGGAAGGTGGTCAGAGTTTCTAGATTGTGGCAGCATGTTGGAGTAGATATGTTACATTACTTCTGATTTATTCTTTTTGTAGATTTCTGTTCATAATTCTTTGTGTTGAGGCATTGAATGTTTGGGCAATTATTCCTTTTCAATTTTAATGTTCTGCCACTTTAAGTACTTTTGCTCTTACTAGTTAAATTTTTTCACCTTTATTTATTCATGGTGTCCAATTGAGATCCATGTAGATCCACTCTATAGTTACAAATGTTCCCAGGTCCTGTGGCTGCAAATAAAAGCCTGAATTATTAATCCTCCCCCACTGCTCTTCTGTATGATTGGGGAAACGCACTCTTCTTAAAACTTCATTCATTGTTAGATGCTCTGACAATTGTCTGATAAAACTATCAATTCACTAAAACCCTCCTGCAGCTGTTCAACACATACCAACCCTTTACAAATCATGTAATTTCCTAATTAAATCCAGATCTGATCATTATAATGCTGCATCTAAACAATTTTCTGTTGTTGAGATTAAATTCAACATGTTGGTGGATAAAAATACATCGTTCTCGGCTTTAGCTTCCAGCTAGCTAGTTTATAAACTTACTGCATAGGTAAGTAAAAAAAAAACAAAACACTTTTGCACCTATAAACAGACTCACACTGACACAGAGCCCTTTCTTTACACGCTCATCTGCAGCAACACACACATCTGTAGTGGGAACGGCTCTTGGCCACAGGCAGTTTGCACATTAAGCTAACCTTGATCAATAACCTGCTATGGACCTCGGCAAAATCCACTGTTTTCCCAACTGCTGGTTTTCGATATCACGGCTGTTTGAACGCCTTAGCCACGGGCCAGCTGCGTGTGCAAATGTGTGTATGTGTTCAATATGCACGTGCGTGTGTGTGTGCATGTGTGCGTGCGTGCGTGTACATGCATGTCCAGCTGCTGCATGATTTAACAAGAGCCTGTGAGCATGTGCAGATATGTATGTGTGCACTTTACACATCTTTGTGCATGATTTCCAGCATATCTGCACGTTGGTGTTTTCTCGCGTGTACATGTGTGTTTGACTGAAGCCTCGGGGTCCGCTGTGAACGGTGCTAACTGGCCCTCTGAACTCTTCCCTGTGAAGAGAAAGGAAAAGCCACTGGGCATGTACAGACGACAGCGTGCCATTTACCTGGGCTACTCATGGTTTTTAAAACTGGCAAGAGGGACTTCCATGCACACACACGCACATGCACACACATACAGTTGGGAGGGATACTCTTGCCTTTTGCCTCTAACGCAAAAGCACACCTTTGCTCCCTCGCCTCAAACACAAACACACTTCAAAAGTTTTTTCTTTCATTTTTTTTCCCTTTTTTTATTTTTGGAAGCGATGCAGCCAGTGCTACCCCTGCGTTTAAAGAGCCTAAGCACTCTCTTCATGTGCCCTTTTCTTGCTTCCTGCCTCTGCAAAAAGGCCCCAGTGCGGCAGCAAAACTTACTAGTTTACATCCAACTGTACAACTGGCAAGCCAACCTTTTGGCTTTCCAAGGTGTTCATTTCACAGTGCTCTTTATATGCAGTAAAGAGGGGCCATGCATTCGGCCCTTGCTGCTTCTTCTTCTTCTTCTTCTGCAGCTTGGCACTGAGATGAGTAAATGGAAGAAGAAACAAGCAGTGGTAGTTTTTGGCTGTGGAGGGGCAGATAATTGTAGAACAGAAGTGAAGTTTATCAGATAACTACAGCAACGTGTCAGAGGTTTGCTGCTTTCTCCAGTAACAAGCGTTCGACTGATTTCAATATTCACTGGGCCGAGGAAGGAGAAAACAGTCCAGCTTTTCTGATTCTGTATGTGTGGGTTCATTTGTCTTAATGCACCTGGCTGGATTTGTGTGTGTGTGTGTCTGTAAATTGGTGGTTGAATACAGCTGACCCAGATGTGTTAAGTGGGTCATGGGAACAACGCCGCCCACACAGTGGAGGTTATGTGTTGTACTGTGTGTATGTGTGCATGTAGATGGGGTTAGGACACTGGGGCAGTGCCCTGATTATACTAAGATTAGTTTTGGGAATTCATTTCCCCTCCATCTGAGCTTTACCACCACACCCCTGCCCCACCCGCCATTTCTATTCCTTTCTCATCATTTAAAGAATTGCTAGTTTCACTTTTTTCTATTGTATTGTTGTAGTAATTAAATCTTTAAAATAGCTTACTTATCACTTTTGACTGGACACATATTTATTTGGATAAACCTTTTTATTGGGATCCCTAATAGAAAACCCTTAATTTTTAGATGGTGCTTCACATGGGAGTAAGGGAGATTCAACCCCATAAATAGGATTTTAATCCTCCTAAAATAGGTAAAAATTACTGATTGATTGGTATAAAACAACATATTTAATGTTTTAATGATTTCATACATTTGCATTAGGCTTATTAAAAATATGCAAGGCAGAATTTTGCATCAGGATTTTAGATCCTGCTCCTAAATAGTTTCCATCTAATTCCGTACCTGTTATTTACTCTAACTTCCCACTGCTCTGTCTGATCTGCCAAAAGATTAACATCCCTGCTTATTTACCTTACTCAGCTAATCCAGAGTAAAGAGCAAAATTATTCATAGCATAGATTTAGAAGTTTCTATTTAACCAACTAAGAAGTTCTGCTAAGACAGGTATTCTCACCAAGTAATAAAAGAGTGTAAAAAGAATGTCGTCTTCAAAAAAATTCCTTTAAATATTCATTTTGATAAAAATTGTTGGTTGTCTAGTGGTGTATTCTTCTGTGTGAATCTTGGAAATCCAATCTCTTGGATTACTTCAAAGAAAGCAGCTTCTGGGGACGGAGTCATCATGAGATAATGCTCAACCAATCAGAAGTGGTTGTAGCAAACATGTGAAGGTAGACAGCCAATGAGATAAATGCATTAAGAGAGAGACCCAGAAATGAAAACCACCAAGGCTGTAGAGAAAACTTTATTCCACTTGAAAATTCATTCATATGCAACATTTCAATAAAAAGGCAGGTTTACTTTTCAGTTTAACAAATTCTTCTAATTTTAGTGAAGTGAATGGTGAATTTCTAAATAAAAAAAAAAAACAAGATCATTCTAATATAAAAAACTGACGTTCAGACATTTTCAGGACAAAACTTCAGGAGCATAACAAGATTCATATTTACATTTCCGGATACTGTTGGTGCTGGATAAGAGGGTATCTTGAGGGTATTTAAGAGACAACCAAGGGAATTTTTACAACAGCTTTATGTCTTCACTATTATACTATCCAAATTATTTACAAACATTTTTTATAAAATAAGTTTTTAACTTTTTTATGGTCACAATTAAACAGATGTTTCAGTGAAGTAGGAAAGGATGTTTTGTTTCTCCGTTAATTTAAATATATCTAAAAAATACCTCACAGATTAAATACTGGGACCATTTCTTTTAGCTGTGTCGTCTCCCTCGGTCATAAACATTGTACACATCTATTCACGTTGCATGTTCATAGGTGACTACAACAAATTTTATGTGCATTCCCTAAAAAGTGCTGCACATGATTCATTGCTGTCAATTATATGATGTCCATACGATGTGGTGACGGTTACAATGGAGATTTTGTTCATTCTCCCTCAGTCTTGTTTTGTACATCTTGCTTTACAGATCTAAATATTCAGGTAGTTTCTAGAACATGCTTCCTCTTTCAGTATTTTTTGAAATGGAAACACTTTGTTCCCCACAACAGGTTAAGTTTGTGCAAAAATCAAATGATAAAAATAGTCGTTTCACATTTTCCCACAACATTGGCAACTTCCTTGGTGAAACTAATCACCAGGAAAAAACCCAAAGGCCATGTAAGCAAGTTTCTCTAGAGAAAGTTTTTACAAGCATGATAGAATAAAGACCAATGGGAACAGATGAAGCAACTATTAAAGCTTCACAAGTTCAAGGTTTCTCCCCCTTTTCTTCTTCCGTCACAATAGACAAAAAATTTCAGTTGTAAGACATGAACGACACAGAGCAGCTTGCTGAATAAAGACACCAAAAATCTAAAGAGTAAAGTGATTGGCACCAGATATCTCAGATCTTGACATTACATTCACCATGTAACATTTGTGAACGTCTCATAAGAATGACCCACAGTTTCATTTGCTTTTCAAAGTACTTAAAACTTATAATGGATAAAGTAGAAAGGATATTAAGACATTAAGATGAATAGGAAAACTGGACTTAATATCACTGCTTTCTATAGAAAATTAAAATGATCTACATCTTTTTGGACTCTTAATGAAGAAAGATCAAGGTTGTATTTTTAGTCTTTATTTACAACTGTTCAACTGAAAGACTTCATGTGTTTCAAATCACCTTAAGTTGGAGAATTTTCGTCTTTCTTTTGTTCTCATCTCAATTAAACTTTGAGCTTTTCTGCTCAGCTCATAACTTTTTTTTCTTCATTATTTCAATTGTTCTTGTGAATGTGTGACCGGTAATTGTTTTTTCACTTGTTTTCTTGGGCTATACGGTGTGGAGTTGTTTGCAATAAAAGATTTAATCAGGTCCTCTTCATTATCCCTTGTATTTGCTTTTTGCTTTTAGTCGACTTTGTTTTTCTTTTTTATCTTCATTCATGAAATGTTTCAATCTATTTATTTCTAATTAATTAAATTACAAAAATAAGTACATAAATTAATGGAATAAACAGGATCTATTAGGTTTAAAATGAATACAATGAGGCTACAAGGCAAAAAAAGTACGAAATCGCTAACCTATTTCTCTTAGCTGCCAGTAAGTCAGACAATAGAAGAAAACAGGAATGTTTTTTTTCTTTCAAGAAGCAAAAAAAAAGAAAAAGAAACTCTTTTCGAACACTTGTATTCCTGATCTTCTTTATTGCTGCCTTACTAGGGGTAGTAACGCAGTTTGACTGGTAAACTGTTAGCTCTTCTCTCTTCACCACAACAGACCAGTGCAGTGCTCACATCACTGCAGTCACTGCACCAATCTGCCTGTCAATCTCCTGCTTCGTTTCTCCTTCATTGATGAGCAAGTAGCCAAGATACATAAACTCTTCCACCAGGAAAACGCCCTCATCCCCAATCCAAAGAGGGGACTCTACCCTTTTCCATCTCAAGTTCATGGTCTCAGATTTGGAGATGCAAATCTTCAACCCAGCTGCTAACAAGCGATTTCTCAGCTTTGCATGCTTTATTATTGGCCTATAAACAAACGGTGATTCACTTTTCTGAAATTAATTAAAAGTCTGAGTCTTACATTCACTCTGAATTTGGAAGGCTTAAATGCCAATATTCTTGTAATTGTCTAACCTTCTTGTAAGTTCATATCTACTACCTCTGTCATATACTTGAAGCACATTTTACTGTGCTTCAAGTATATGACCAATTTATTTGAAGCACTTTACAGTTTTTCTGTAAAAAGTAAAAAGTTCAGAAAAACATACTGTTTCAGTACTGTTTTTTCTGGTTAACAGCCTTTGGGTGGAATTAGTACATCAGACTTTAGAGACCATGAGAAATCTGTCAGCTGGGAAACCCTGATTGGTGGACTGGTCCAAAAAATACTTTACAAAAAGCAACAGAAACACATAATCCAAACATCATTTTCCTGTGCCACAAGCATACCAACCAGTAAATTTAGCTCGCTCTTGTCTGATACTTTATTAAAGTTAAAATCAATCCCAGATTTATGCTTGGAAACTTTGAGATGTTTCGCAAAGTGTGAAGGATAAAAGAAAAGCTATGGATTTTCAATAAGGGAACAGTTCTGACTGTACATCTCCTTTTAGAACAAAACCACTACTGAACTGAATTCAGTTTTGATAATGTTTTAGTCAATACATCCATAATGTTTTTTTTTTCACAGGCTTGTTTCCATCTATAACATTTGACCTATTTTAGAGATGATGTATGGTTGTTTATGAGGAGAATATTTCGCTCACACCAACTTGCAGTAATAAAAAGCTGTTTTATCCAGAGATCTGACTGTGACGACCCGTCCTCTTGTCTCATTTGGATGTTTTTCTGGTCGTGTCCTCAGTGTGAGTGAAAACGGGGCCTGGAGCCACGAGTTGGGAGGAGAGATGGCAGCCAGGGTGGCACGCTGACTGGAGGAGCGCCAACTGCTCTCAACCAGGTAGGGATCGGTGCCAGCTTCGTCTCCGTTTCACACCCTCCTCCCCGTGTCTGTCTGAGTCAGTGGCCGTCACGCTGGCTGACATTCAAAGTTTGTTACCCACAGAACAGAGTCACCGCTTTGTTTCCATTACTTTATCAGTCACCCTTCACACACAGTCTGTTACAGAAGCAGTGTTAGTTGACCCAGACCTTATTGACTTGGTTGGTGAGTGTGTTAAAGTTGAGTAAACTTTTTAAGAGCTATTTACAGATCCTGATTGATTGTACATGCGCTGAAATAAATTAAATTACAACACTAAAATGGTTTAGAATTCATTTTAATTCTACACTGAAAGAAAGTTATTGGAAGACCCTAATGAGTTCAAATCTTTTTCTTACTCTGTTTAAGTCATCTATATTTTATTGACTCTATAAACAAGATTAACATTTCACTTTAGTGCAGATTTTATTTAGCTTAATTGGCTTTACTGAAATCTAAAATGCTACTTATTCTCCCAAGGACTCTAATCTGGACTGTCTACCACATCATTTACCATTTAAGATGAAACAATTATAAGCTTAATGCCACAGAACAGAGAAGTAGAAATGCCTTTAATGTGCTAAGTTGCAAAAATAAATATTTAGAAAAATGCAAATGCAAGTTAGAGTTGTGGGCCATCAAGTAATGAGCATCAAACCAGCAGCAGACGAAAGACGTTCATATTTGAGAGGGAGAATGTGCATTAAAGGGAATATTTCATCATTCTTGAAAGTTCTTCCTTTCAATGTTCTAAGGCCTGTAGCTTACATTGTTTGCAAGTCTAAAAGCAAGTACATTAGAAAGACTTCAAGAAAAAAAAGAGTATTAATTAGGCACCAAGAATCCCAAACTTGGATTTAATTACATAAAATGATTGCCTAAGAAGAAAATCAGTCTTCAGCTTAACGTTGAGTTTGGAATTTGGATTTTTTTTTTTTTTTGGGTGGGGAATTTGGGAGAACTCTTTTTTGTTTCAGCTCAGAGATGTAGCAAACCGGCACCGTGCTGAGGGATTTAAAAGTGCTCTGCAGTGAGCCCAGTTTCTCTGTAAGTGAGAGTGACGACGTGTGACAAAAAATATTGTTTGATAGGATAAATTTTGAAATTACTCAGGTTAAACGTGACAATCTCTGCTGGAGTTCCGACCAGAAGTATTACTCTGATGCCCACAAAAAAACACTTGAAATTCTCAGATGAACTGTCAACAGTAAACTTTCAATTGGATAGCTAGGCAATAAATATGCAGGTGCTTATTGCATCTTTATCCACACTTTTTTTTACATTCTCTGTAAACCTGAGACTACTGTTCCATATGAAAATACAGTTAATCAGTATTTTCTGAAATACTCTGACCAGCCTGTTTAGCTCTCACTCACCTAAACACACTAAAACCCTTTCTGAGAGATTGCTTATTATTCCGCTAGCTCCTATAATTTTCAGGAGTTGTGTACTAAAATAATAGCACTGATCCTTGGATGTGAGTAGCGTAGATCATGTGTTTTCAGACTGGTCTAACTTTAAGCTTAAGAAGAAATATAGCTGTTGTCTGTGGAAAGAAAAACAACAAAAAAGTTCATTTGTGGCTATAAACAGCATAATGGCACTGAAACGAAGACTTTTGTAAGACTTGATAAAGATTTTACAAAGAAGATATGCCAACACTTGTTACTTATTTACTTATGTTAATTCAGGGTAATGCTACATTACTGCCCACATGGAGTCTAACACGGTTTTGACGCTGCCAAAGGACAGTCACTGTAACTGGCTCCAAGACAGATTAAGAACATCAGGTGTTTTAATGCTCTGGCCAAACTGCCCTCGGCTAACACGCTCCAATGTTTATACGGCTCAGCGAGAGCCAAGCGATCCTCTCAACATGCAGGTCAAAAGCTATGAACTCAAGAGTGGGCAGTTGCCAGGGAACATGGAGCACACGGCCTGCCAATTGCAACAAGCCTGTGGCCAGACGGCGAGTGCAGAGAGTTCAGGAACAGCCAAGTGGTGTCCAGTGAGGGTCCCACGGCTTAGTGTTGGCCAAACAACGCCTCCGGGTGGGATGGACCAGCTCACTACTGGATATGTTTCTGAGTTTACAAACTCAGAAACATATAGGAGTCAAAGCCTGTCTTTTGGGGTTTCTCTTTCTCTGTTTATTTGTCAGGGTTGGTCATGAGAGGGTTATGGTGTATTGCTTTCTTGTTTTTCTTGTCAGTTAAGGGTTTAAATGACTACACATTTATCAATAAAAGACACAAATTGTACACTTCCTGCTGCTGCCATTGCTCTGGAGAATACAGGTGTGTATGAGCCCAGTCCCAAGCAGGAAGGACATCAGCAATGAGTTACTGCCAGTCAGTCTGAGAAGGGTTATACGAACATTTCCAAACAATTTAAATTCCACTTGTTTTCCTTGAGTGGAAATCTTTCCGGCAGTGAATGCTTTAGCATATTTAGCCCAAGCTCAGACTATGCAATGCTCAGAGGAATGACAAAAAGCTCAGAGCTCTATCTTAGACTCTGCAAACCTCAGTTAGCATGTTAAATGATAAAATGAATGACAGGGCAGGTTAAAGACTGACAAGTTTGAAACAGAGGTTGGCTTATCCCACTCGCAATATGGCAGCTTGACTTGGGTTTTCAAAGTTTCATTTAAATGAAACCCCCTGGAACACGGTAGTGGAGGGGTGATGATTCAGGCTTGCTTTCTAGCTATAGGATCTGGGCAATTTGCAGACATCAACTATTCAAGAGTCAAATTTGAGGCTGTGTGAAGGTTGACCCAAACTGTATAAGTAGCATGGAAATAATCCCAAACACAGCAACAAATCCACAAGGAAATGTCTGAAAAAGAACATCAGGATGTTGCCATGGCTCAGTTAATATCCAGATCTTAAGCTGATTGAAATGTTGTGTTGGTAACTTGATTGAGCTTTCCAGAAAAGAAGTCTATGAACCTTAAAAAACTAAAGCAATGAACTAAAACAGAACTGCAAAGAAAAGAGGACCATAGTGATAAATCATATGGAAAACAACTACTTCAGATAGATCACTTTTTCATAAAAAATAAACACATTTTAATATTTTTAATTTATTTACTTGCTATTCTTCTTTGCTCATTTAAACCCATGATAGGAAAAGCAGAAAATGTTTTGTCTTAATGGTCAGTACAGGTCCTTGGCTCGGCTTTGTGTGCTTGGCACACTGACTGTGTAGAAGCTAATACCTTCAGCCAACCTCAACATACAGCACAGGTACCATCAAGCTAAATAAAACAGCATACACTTGCTCCTCTACAGGCTAAGCCAAATTTACAGCCAAGTCCACTTACAGACCATCGGAGGATAAACACTCAATTTGGCTGAATACACGGCGATATGGCCAAAACCATCCTCAGCCTCTTCATGGCCAAAGGCATTTGCATCCCAGACCCACTCATTGGGGAAGCTTTGAACCTCTTTGGAACAATCCTTTGGAGACAGAAACGGGAAAGAAGGAGCGAAGGGAGGGGGCGATGTAAAGCTGGACAATCAAATATCGCAGTGTTTAACACTTCATTCTCAATCCCTGCCGATCCCATTCTCTGCCGCTGTTAATTGCTGCTCTGCTACCTGCCACTAGTGATTTCTGAAATGACTTCTGAATTGAAGCATATGGACGAGGAGCCGCGGAGGGAGCCACGAACGACTTGAGGAAGGGTCCCATTAAATAAGAGCTAGCTAATTACGTTGTCCTCACTTTTTGTCCTGCGCTATCCGGGTTCTTGCTGCCATTCATATATCTTTCTGTAATGAGTAAAGCCAGGGCCTGGCACCTGCGCTCGGTAATTAAACATATAAATTCTCCCCTCACAGAAATATGTGGACTCACCAGGATTGATTTATAGGGCTCGCTAAATTACACTGTTGAGCTTATTTTCACTGGCGGTGTTCTTTCAAAGGCGGTAGAAGAGAGTGAGGCTGTTTTATCACTTCAATGGGAGACAGATTTTTTGTTATATAGTTGTTAGATGTGCTTTTTTTTCTAGTACAACTGTGAAGTTGATGATAGTAGAACCTAATAGGAGGCCTTCAGGATTGAGGAATGAGCGGTTACACCACCACAGCCAAAAACAGCAACACAAAAATCCTTTTAAAGTATATCACAGTCAATGTGGTTCCAAGCAATACACTTCTAAGACACATTTATGGTTCCTTGTGGTTAAAGCTTTTACTGTATTCATCCATTTTTCTTTTCCTCTCTTTATTCATATGCACCCTATTTTGCTAGATTTCATGCTAAGTTATCCACATATTGACATAATACTGCTATCAATTTTAAGTATTTACTGAGATGAAAATGCATGTTAAGTTACAGCTTTCATACTTATAAGTCTGGTAAGTGTATATCAACTTTGCACTGAATTTGAAGTTTTTGCAAAAACTGAGATTTTTGCAGTCTCAACATAGATTTTACTGCAGGCCATTCTAATGCCTAGATGTTTGATTGATATCAATCCACTGTAGCTCTGGATGAAGGCTTATAACCGTTGTTCTGAAGGTAAACAAGCATCATGATGCTGCTTCCACCAGCATGTTTCACTGTGGAGATGGTTAAGTTTTTTGGTATTCTTGTTGCTGAACATCATGAACATCACTGTACATAAATACAGTGATGTTCATGACTACTACCTGACAACATTTGAAAAAGATTCAAGGGGTCTGAATACATTTGCAATGCACTGTTGCTACTCCAAAACAGCAATCGTTTCCACTGGTATGAACACATATTTTGAGAGACATAAAAGAAATGCATCCCATCTCAGTAAAGCAAAAATGTTTAGCATCTTGATCTAAAACAATCATAGATTCGGCACTACTTTACTGTATTTTAAAAGAACAAAGAATTGGCTAAAATTGGTCAGAATTTTAAGTAACTTCAATTTTTTATGTTTCCATAGAGCTATCGGTAATTAATATATGATGCAGACCCAACACACAGTTAGGTTTGGTAAAACAAATTAAAATTTATTGATATGAATTTTTTCCCAGATGATAAACGCTATGCATGAATTGCCTATTCCCTAGTAGAATTGGCAGAAATTGGCTTTGGCCAGTCAAACTTATACAAAACTGGCTGCAAAACTACAGCTGTTGCATCTATGAAACTACAGTAACTGTAACATTTAATTACTGAACGAAACAGAATATAAGTGCTAAATATTAGAAGCCTCAACAACAAATAAGGTTCTTAATTACATAGTAGTCATTACAAAAGTATGGACACTTTCTGTAAATGTTTGTTTTTGTGTTCTAAATAGATTTGCTGTGCTGAATCTGTTTAACATCTCAATAACCATGTGTAACCTTCAATCGTTTCTCTGACTGATGGATGCATATCCCAAAAAGATAGCTCAGTTTTAATGAGTTGAAATACTGGATGTCACGATTAATTGAATATACTTTATCTGGAATGGAATCCAGTTCTACAAAACTGCCAGCCTGTTAACCTCTATTTACTTGTCAAGCCATCACCTCATTTGCTTGCCCATTAATATTTTTTTAATGTCACATTTCTTTCTTTGGTTTACACATTTTTGTATGGTTTTTTGTTCAATTTCTCAGTATTTCTTTTCTTTTGGCCAAAGCCTGCAGCATTCGCAGCATTCCTGACACTTTTTGTTAATAACTCATTGGAAAGTTAATGAAAACAGCACTCAGGCATATCCGAAATGATTGTGCTCTTTGTCATGCTAATAAAGTGAAAGATGTTCGTCCAATGGGTGAATGCCTGCACATTACGGGGAACTTGTGATTATGTGAGCCTGTTGCACCACATTCTTTTTACCTCATTTTATCCTTGTTTTCTGTCACCTTCTCGTTCTCCCTGACAGATGTTTTAACATATTTATTTCAAGGGTTGTGAGACTGAATCAAATGGGTTCTTGAGCTGTTAAATGTAAAAATATAGTTGAGACTTTTTAGGCGATGATTTAAGAAAGATGAGCAGATTCTAAAATTATTTAGAAATTAATCAAATTTTTTGTGGCACAAAGGTGTGCAGAGATGTGTCCAAATTATGCAAAATAAGAAAAAAATGTGTTGCTCAGTGTGCCGGATGCTGTTTTTATTTCTCATTCTCTGTGTTTACATGAAGTCATTTTAATATGGTTGAATTCACAGTTCATCTGCTTTCATTCACATGCTTCTTGTTTCTGTTGTCAGAATTGCGGACAAAAAGTGTTTAAATGTACAGTAGCCCCGCCTACTTGCTGGCTAATATTCACGGATTCACCTGTTCCATGGATTTTTATGTGGAATGTAACTCCAAATTATTTGTGGGACATCCTCCTGAAAATGTATTTATTTGTTCATTTATTTATTTATTTTGTAGAGTATATCTGAAATATTAGGAAATGAAGCTTGGGGAGCTGAAACGCATCTTAACACAACATTGGCTAGTGTTTGGAAGACAGCCAATCCAGGAGCTTCAATCATGTTCCTTGATGCTGATTGGCTGTACCCCAAAGAACAGAGAAAAGGAAACTATAAATTCTAGCTTCTGTGGAAGTGCAAAGATATTTTCTACTTTGTGTATTATTGCTATAATAGGATATATTTAATGTATGGAGAAAAAGGAAGTTATAAGCACTTTTTTAGGAATCTCACATCTTTGCTTATTTTAGCTATTTAAATGTTTATTTGTGGCCCCTAGGCCTTTGTAAAATGACAACAATAAGCGCATGTTTATAGAAAGTTCCATTTGAATGGGAGATTAGACATGGAAGAATTGTTCTTCTCAAATAATTGAACTATTGTTCCATGTTCAAAATGCTGTGTGTTGGGGGAAACTACATCCTCACATCATCCTGACTAAACCATCCCATGGTGAAACATTGTGATTGCATCATCAGCCTGTGGGAACACATTTATTCACATAAGAAAGGGAGATTGATGGGAAAATGGGAGCTAAACACAAGGTATTCCTGCAAAAATAACACCTAATAGAGGCAGTGAACCTACTCATTTATCCAGCTCTACAATGAAAGGGTTTAAATCCAAGCATATTTATACTTAATATATATGAATATGCTCAAAATAAATATAATTAAGAATCTGTGGGCAGACTGCGTAAAGAGGAATGGGCAAAATTTCAGGCTCTTGTCTTGGTGGAGACAAACACAGAAAACTTTTTGCAGTGAAAAGTTGTTCCACAATCAATTCAGAGGGCCTGAATTCAAATGAATCCTACACTTTTCAGGGTTTTATTTGCCAAGTAATGTTGAAAAGTGTGTATATTTTCCCTTCCATTCACCATTATACTGTATTTTGTGTTGTTCTATCACAAACATTTCATATAAAATACACTGGAATTTGTGATAGTCACAAATTCCAGTGTAAAAAAACCAAAAAGGTTCATTTAATTTTGCAAGGCACAGTACGCTTTCAGATTTCTGCTTAAGACATCAGCCTTCCTTTTTCATCTAGAAAGAATAAACTAAATTCTTGTAATGTTTGTTGATTTAAAATTGTAAAACAACCCCTCTGTCTTTGATGACACAGTTAAGAAGTGAGGAATTAAAGAAAACCATGGGCGAACTGTTCTCGTATTATGAGTTTCATAAAATTATGCTCGAGTCCCAGGGAGAAACGCCTGATTTTATCCCTTTCATCCCTTTTCTTAGTCCAAACTGGGGTGCCGGGGGAAAAAGAGGATAGAATATCCATAATAAAGCTGAAATTTGCATCATTATCCCGAATCATCCAAACCTTTTTAAAAGCATGAGGAGATAGTTACTGGTGTTTTACATGAATTTTGCCTGTGAATACATTTGTCAGGTCGAGCCTCTCTCACAAATGCTTCATCTTTTTTTTTTTTTTTTTTTTTTTAACTCACACTCACACACTTTATGCAATGATGGAATAAAATGACGCAGTGTGAGGAGCATGATCACTCCTACAGATATAAAAAAAAATGAAAAAAATTCCAGATTTGCATCCGTTTTAAGTTTTGGCCATGTGACCCAAGTAAATGCACATTTTGCAAAATGTCCGTCTTAAGAGAATCCAAGAGACACTTTTGTCTATTTTGGGATGTGACCTCCGTCTCACCCTGCAGCAAGCTGACAGCAGTGTTGAGAAGACATGAGCATGACATGAGTGAAAATGATAAAAAAAAAAAAAATCAACATGCTTTTCAAGTTTTGACAGAGAATGTGACTGAAGAAATCAAATGTCGGTTGCTTGCAGGCGTTTTTATTGCCTGATCCATGCTAATGCTGGTCACACGTTGCTCCAAAAATAGACAAGGAGGGAACGAATGAAACAAAAATGGTCTCAGGTGTATGTCAGAAAGTTTTTTCTTTTTTTGTCTTTGCAAATGTGACAAACTTCAATTATGTGTTACTACGCTGTGTCCTTGTAGTAAAACTACGAACGAGATTTCTGTCACATGTGAGGAAAACTAATCACAAGTGTGAACAGCAGAGACCGACCAAGGACTTCATTTCTTTTGTGAACATCCGTGCAGCCTCATATGTTTGTGTGTGTGCACTGGGGTGTAAATGCAGACTTCCCAGCTAACTGAGGAAGAGGCGGGGGGAGGACATCTGTTTGCCTGGAGGTGGGGGCAGGCTCATCTTGCCGTGTGTGTGTGCGTGCGTGTGGGGGTGTGTGTGTCACAAACACATTGTAGCCCAAATGGCAGCAGGATTGGCAGCATCTTCTGGAGTCCATGTTGAAACAGGTAACCGCAGGAGAAGGCGGAGGGAGGGCACAAAGACAACAACAACACTTCACTTAGGCCTAATTAGGAACTGGCATGGTCAGAATCTGTGCAATATGTTGCACATACGCCTCTGTGGTTACACAGTGGACTTTGGGTTGGTTGTTTGGCTCAGTGCTCATGAACGGTTCTTTGAATAATGCATGATAAGCATTATTAAGCATTTTGTTAATTATTTTTAAATTAATGCTTTGCAATATTTGATTCTCAAGTGTGAATTTAATGCTGATTTTCTCTAATTCACACAAATTTAAAATTATGCATACAAGTGCAATTGTATACATCTTCCTTTGTCTTTTCTTTTCATTATTAAGGTCCATGCTTTTTATGAGAAATAGTACAAATCCTTTAAAATGATTGATTTCTGGAAATGGAGCTGCATTTAACCATAGTTCATATATTTCAGTAAAATTAGCCTTTATCCTTATTCAAGTCTTTTTTGATGTGTGTTTGGGATCATTGTCCATTTGGGACATCCAAATTGGGCAAAGATTCATTCACCTAACTCAAGCAATAGATGAAAATGCATAAGAACAACCCAGGAAGCAAGGCTACAATAAACTGGAATATGCTGTATATAATATAACAGTGTTACATTCCATAGCAAAGTGAATTTAAAATTAAATTGGACTGACATAGTGAAATTTCCATTAAAACAGGTGTCCCAACACACATCAAAAATAGCTTTATACTCAATAAAGGAGACTACTATTAAGCTTCTGGAATGGCCCCAGTCTTAACAAATGAGGGCATTTTTTGGACAACAGCAGATGTTTGTTGATGGCTACAAAAGTGTGTTTGTTTCTCTGCAACTTGCTAAAGGATATTCAACAAAATATTAGAAGTGAATTATGTAAATGTTTGAGCCTGTGAACATATTTCTGACCCTCTGTGGATTAAATTGTGTGGTGCAAGTTGTCATGATCAAACCGCGTATGCAAGTTTATCTCATGTAGAATTTGCAGTGCAGCAGTGTAAAAATCAAACTTTGTTAAAAAAATCATTGGTTCATACGTGTGCCAATGATGTTAATTAAGCAGGGCAAGATATCAACCGATATGTTTATCATAGGTTATATTTGATTAATGGCTTTTCTTTAATCAGGCTGGTTGCAGAAATCTGAAATCGGCTTTGCATATCTGCTTAAAAGCATTAACTTTAATGTAATACATGTCCTTCCCTACTTATATGATAGAATAGAGGGGACTATGGGAAAAATACAATTAGTTTTTGAAATAGGAAATATTTTAGTTATTACTTTTAAGAGGAGGGAAACAAAAGAAAAACAAAGAGTATATAAAATTAATAACAGTAACTGGTCCAGGAAGAAGAACAGGTAAACAGAAACTCTAAACTGGGAGTACTTTCTATGATTAAAAGAAAAAAAGATGACAGCAGTAGCTCCAAAAAAAAAAGAAGAGAGCCAAACATAAAGCCATGAGTACATATAATGTTAAAACTCACTCACTTCTTGTAAATGGGCTAAAGTTTTTTATCATCATTTAGAAGAATAAAAATAACATTTCCTGTTCCGTAAGAACCATTTTAGTCATTATAACCTAGATTAAACTAACCAGTTTTCATCTATATTTAATTTTGACACTGGTCTGAATTATTGATATTGTTACTTATTTTTGGAAGAAAGGTAGATCTTTATGTTTTTTATGCTAATCTGCTGTCACTGAGAACCTCTGTTTTGATTGTGAAACTGTATCGTGTTTGTAAGAAAAAAATATACACAGTTTTTATAGAATTTAGTCTATTGATTGTTTTGAGTTAAACTTCTAGGCAATCATGTTTGGTTTTTTCACAGTTTTGAGTCTGATTCAATTAGCTGTTGAAACCAATTAAATACTGTATATTTTCTAAGTTAATGAGCAGACTTTTTACTTTCAGCTAATTTAACCCTTCATGTTATTTTGCTGTTTGAAGAATGTTATATTATTGCATAAATGTAGTCATTTTCCTACCACTCATTTGAATCCTTATGCTGGACTAGGAAGTGAATCTATTGGCACATCAACCCCCACCAAGATTATTCACTGGCTGCCACTGGCTTTTCTCCTGTCTTGGGGCATGATTTCCTGTAAGCACCTTTAGCACACTCAAAGTTCCTTGCCAAGTTCCAACCCCTCCAAGATCTATACCTCCACAGGCATCCTCAACGACCACCAACTCACCCCCTTCCTGGTGAGGAGGTCAGAGTTCCTAGTGAGAGGTTGGGGCTACCCTTGAGCACTTTGACTCAGACTATCTTCCTCTCATTCTAGTCTCCTAAAGGCTTGATCCAGGGTTATAGGGGGAAGATGCAGAGAGCTGCTGGCGAGGGCAATACCAACCTCCAAAGGCATTTACACCCCCCAGTTACCTCCAAATTCCAAAACTGGGGCATTTAGGATCTTTCTGTGTAGCAGGAAGTGAGAAAAGGTTCTAAAAAGTTCTTGAAGTTGACTACAAAGGGAATAAAGATTTTCCCAATCCGCTCAGGAGAGGTCATTAGTCTTTCCCAGACTTTTTAAAATCATCTTTCAGCTCCAACATGAGGTTAATCCCCTCTAACAACAAACTTTCAAGTCAGGTCTGAGCTGAGATGTGTTCTGTAGGGTTTAAAGGAAACCTTTGCCTTTACCTTCTGAAGCCATTAAGGGTGTAGTCACAGAACCAAGTTGATGACTTGGTGGCTACTTTAATATGATCAACAGCTGTCACTCACTGGTCCTTCATTTTACTTTAATGCCTTGGAAGGTTATTCACATTTTTTTAAAGATGCTTTCATTTTAAGACAAAATACAACCAGCTACAGAGTTTGAAATAAATCTGTTTTGTAAAGACCGAACTGCACTGACCTGTCCTCTCACAGTAGAGAACAGCACTTTGAGAGGACAGTAGAGGACCTGTCCTCTCACAGTAGAGAACAGGTCAGTGCAGTTCAGTCTGACATATTCAGGAAGTGTTTGCACCACCAGTTGGACTCTCACTGGGGAGGCAGAGTTAAGCCCACCATCATATTAATGTAACAATAAACATAATGCACAATGACTTTTTCTGTTCCAATGAGTTGACTGTGTTGGATGCTGTAGTTAGTCGGTTGTATGGGCTGTTTCTACAATGGAAGCAGAATGGTATTTTGTAAAAACACAAACTACCATATTATTAGAGAAGCAGACAAGACCTATCATAAGTTTGGAGGCCTGGAGAGACCCACAGCTCAGGTCAGTTTACACGATTTTGTATTCCACAGATCTAGCTTTGATGGAGGATGAGCAATGGCAAAAGCACAAAATCTCCTAGTTGCAGGATTGTTAGATGACCAGAATTAACTTAAGGAAAGAGATAAAATTCCTTAAATTCTGTTTGCAAGAAAATATCACCATTTTTTGCTATATCTTGTGAAAGCTTGAGGGAGCTTAAAGATGGAGATTTATTTTTTGGACCCAGGGGCAGACTGGCCATCAGGAGCTCTTGGGACCATTGTCTGAGCGGACTCTGAATTTGAAACGCTAAGTTCTTGCTCAACTCTCAGGCTGGGGTCTCCTTCCAGGAAAAAAAAATGTTCTAGGAAGCAAACTGTTCCATGATATTGATGTCAGACTAAATGAACTTCCTCCCCATTGATCCACACGGGTGGTGGGAACATAAAATGGAAATGATAAACCTGGCTTTCTTGACTAACAACTTACCAACATCCTTTCCTTTGGTTTTTTTCTCCTCACATCCTTTGCTCTTTTATGTAAACTGGGCCAATATTGCTTCATTGATGTTTTCTAGAGGGCAGTAAAGCATTTGAAAGCATATTGGCTTGTTTTTGTCTCATCAAGATGAAGGATACTGTGATTTCATGATCAATACAGCAGCAGAGAATTACTGCTCAAGATGCTGTTTGTGAGGCCAGCAGAGCAGTCACACAAGTCTGATATGTGGACCTATCATCTCATCAAGCCTTGGTTTGGTCCAGTGGTGGTGTCTAAGGAAACATATGCAGAGAAAGCTATAGTGTCAACCATGTCTCAGGCTTAAGTATGATTTTATGTCAGTGCATCACTCATTGTGAAAAATGGCAAATACATTGTGACCTACACTAGAGGATAACAATAAGAAAAGAAGCATGAGTTTGTTAATTTCTAATCTAAACAACCATAGTGGGTGAAGAATCTGTTGTAGTGCAATAAAACATAGCATAGCCCATCTTTATTACCAGATTCAATTCATTAATCTCAGCTCATTTGCCCACGTTAATGTCAGTGTGGACTTAACATGCAGCAGTGAAAATCAGCCAGAAGTATGAGGGGTGGGGGAGCTTTTAGTTGCTAAAGTAGGAAATGTTTTTGTTGTTAACTATTGACCATGTGCATAGATCATGACATACAATATGTAAGGAGATTTAAACAACTGCTGTCCTGGATCTCCAGTGCATAGTTGTATATTGGCACGAGGATTTCCAAGGGTGATATGATTTTTTAAAAATGTACAGTCATCAGTCCATGTCAACTTTTTTTCTTCAAATAGATGTCATTGCGGAGTCATAGTTTTTAACAGCATTTAAGAGCAGTAACCTCGGGCTCCAAAAACAGTATAGGTGCTCTCCACCCAGAGTGTTTGGACAGGTGTACCCGTCAGCAGGAAATCGGCGCTGCCCGCGTTCGGACATGAACATTTGTCCAAATGCAGAGGTTCCGCCATCAAGCTATTGAGAGAGAGATGAGTCTGTTATGGATCAGCAGGAGGAACTTCACTGTAAATGTTTGAGAAAGTATGTCATCGTTTTGATCTGTGCAGCCCTGCACATTATTGCACAGGACAAAGAAAATATACATTTATACAATACCAAATTCTTATAATGTGTTAGAACGTCTGGTTTATAGAAGCAAAGCAGTCTTGATGTCGAGCAAGCATCTTCTTGTCAGTCTAGAGCCTGTGAAACCCAAATGTTAAATAAGTTTAGTTTAATTTGTCTTGTCAATCAGCATAGTAAAAATATGTAAACATCTCATCACATGTATCATTATTTTTACTCTCTCTCTCACAGTGAAGGTATATTAGGCATTTCATGCATAAAGTAGTAATCCTTATATCCAGGGCTCCTAATAATAGCTTACACTGTTACAGCAATTAGATGGTGCTTCCCAAGACAGGCTTGACATTGAGAAGAAATATTGTATAGCTTTTATATGGGAAGCTCTTGTAATAACCCTAGTGCCTTCGATTACGCCCAGTGACGTTCAGACAGGATGCTGATGAAGGTGAACTGTCACTCTGCAGAACCACAGCATCTTTAAGAGGAAATAGAAACAATCTGTCAGCTAAAACAAAAGCAATCAACAGCAATATGATTGACAGGACCCCTGGGTGCCGGGTCCCCATGGGACCAGGTCTGCCTGTCAACCCATCATACTGATGCAGAGTCATTGCTTATTGTCCTAAACAGACATAATTACACTCAACCTAACATTATTAGCCAAGCAAATCATGTAAATATGATGACACAAGGGAAATTGTATTACTTAGGCAGAGTTGTAGAACCTCAGTCAAAGTTGGAGTTGCAGTATGTTCCATGAAGGTTAGCTGATCACACTTTGGTATAGTAAAATGAGGCATAAACACTGAAAGAGTTTAGGCTCAAATTAGGCTTGTATTATTGCCTCTATGCTGCTTTTCAGCTAAAAAAAAATTAAATTATTTTAGGATCTTTTTTTACTCACAGAAAGCACAGTTTGAGAGCCTTTTGTATTTTTATCTTGCTCATCAAGCCTTTAATCTTAGACCATACTGAGAGGAATGTTCAATGCACAATATCTCACTGGAATGTTGTCCAAAGTTAGAAGGTGGAAAGGGGAAGAAACGGAAATGTAATTGTGATTACTGAAATACACAGTGTAGCAAATTATAATGGGAGTACCGGCTTTACGTGTGAGACTTTGTACGTGTGTGTTTGTGTACATCTGTCCTCATTGGCTCTCCATACCTGGGGACACCAGGGAGCATGAGGAACTCTCTTGGCTTAATTAGATGATCTACCTGTCTATGTGCTTCCTTCCGGGCTGAAGTGGCTAGTTAGCATACATGCTTCCATGCATGTGTATTTACCCTGCATG
The DNA here is from genome assembly GCA_903066815.1 of Brachyrhaphis roseni. NCBI lineage: Eukaryota > Metazoa > Chordata > Actinopteri > Cyprinodontiformes > Poeciliidae > Brachyrhaphis > Brachyrhaphis roseni. Next base: position 215,497 of record CAEFZY010001276.1, read on the forward strand.
GGGTCTCTGTACATGTGTGTGCCCCTGCGTGTGTGTATGTGTGTGTTAAGGCCTCATCTCAAGTCTCACCGGAGACTTGTTGTCTAAGATTAATGAAGGTCACCGGAATCCTCCAAAGTATTCCAATAATTAAGGTTTTGTTTATCAAAAACAAGTTATATTAAGAGCAAAAAGATTCATGGTAATTATTCATAATCTTAACAATTCAAGTGTAGCCACCTCATTTGTGCCTTTAATTCTTCTTGTTAATGTTTTGCATAAATCTGCATAATTACTTGAGATGCCTGTTGTATTTTTGACAGCTACTCAGTTCGTGTGCACTAAAGGGTATCAAATGTGCCACGCATTGCATGCTAAAAAAGTGCTTGTGTGGCTGGAGCACCCAGAGCATATTTCAGCCATCAAGCCCCGCCACGCAGGGCTGTAATGCATGCAGAGAATGGGGTGTTTTCGATCAAATGGAGTAAATAAATGCTCCTACCTTTGGTAGTTCGATTGAAAGCTTTCATAAATGAGACAACGGCAACAAAATCACACCAGAGAAGAAGAGCATCCTAAAATGAACCTAAGCTTTGAACAGCTGAACCTAAGGTGGTGGGGTGAGTTTGGCTATAAAATAAAGGACACCCTTTTTAACAAGTTAATGCATTCTTTTTTCCCACTGTATTAACAGAGGTGGCGATATGCACTGGTCCTAATATTGAGTGGTTACAACATCAGCTGCCTCTTGATGAAACTTGTTTTGAGCTTTTTCCTATGGGTGCAAAACAACCGTCACGCTACTGTTTTCTCATTCTGCTGCATTTTCAATTAACAGAAGCAACTATGACCAAAACACAAAACCTTCTAATTGAAAAATGACATATGTTGTGTTTCAACATGCTCATAGTCAACCTGACTGTAAGTTTTTGGGGGTTATTAGGTTACTTTTATGCCACAACAGGGTGAGGGTGAGTAGTCTTACTTGTTTTCATCATCTAAAGTTAAATCTGGCTATCAGAAATCCCTGCAGATTTTAAGCTTTGGTCATCAGGTGAGCAAGTGAAATTGGGATTTAATATTGTAATAAGTTTGAAATTTTAAATAGACAATTTGAAACCCAAAATGGCTTTTTATTGCAACATCTAAAAAGTTGCAATAAAAAGTCTGCATGTTATTACAACAAGTGCTCTCATATTACAGTTCACTTCTTATTACAACATTAGCTGTTGTAATAAGCTTATCCTTATTTGGATGGCTTATTAGGAACTCATCCAAATAATGAGTTCCTACATTATTTGGATAAATAAAAGCTGATAACTACACAACATGAACTGACTAAACTGAACACATATGATCATTGCTGTCAGCAATAGATGTTATTTTTTTTTCTAAAAAACTGTCATATTAAAATAATTATGGCACTGATATAAATTCCCTTGATTTTCTAATTTGCATAAAACCACAGCAGGTATAATGTCAACCACTTTCAAATAGAATGCTTCGTAACAAGATGCTCTGTCTTTTATGACCATAAGGATATAATTATGTGTTAGACTTAATCAAAGGTCAAGAAATGATTGCCTGAACTTCTTTCTGGTGCTTAACTAAACGCCTAAATTCATTGCATTGCTTATTGCAGGACCTGAAGCAGAAAAGCAGCCCCTGACCATCAGTCTACCATCACCATATGTGACTGTTGGTTTGATTTTTGTTTTACAAAATGTTATTCATTTTACACCAGATTTAACTCTTTCCAAAATATTGTAATTATATCTTGTCAGACATATTTTCCCATATGTTTTCTAGATTATGAGTATGTTCTCCAAATTTTGTTCTTGGTTCTTTTGTAACCTCCTGGATGAGCTGTTGATTATTGTCTTGGAATGACTTGGTCTGCTGACAACTTCTGAGAAAGTTTGCCACTGTTCCGTGTATTCCCAGATTTAGGATTGTGACTCTGTGTGGATTGCTGAAATCCTGAATCCTAAGAAATGGCTTTGTAATCCAAATGATTGTGATATGCACATGATGCTTTGCTTTGTGAAATCTTTTAGCCTACTTCATGTTGTCAGACCACTTCTGTTTAGGTAATATTATGGGTGTGACAAGTGGAATTGAACTCAACTGTCCAAAAAATTTGCTTTATCACAGTTAATTTGTGTTTTAAGCAAGAATTACTTTTAAAATTAAAACAAGAGAAGTTGGTTTGGATAGCTTTGCCCCTTTGCTAATCAACATTACTATTTAGAAATTGCATTCTGTATTTGCGCTAGTTATCTTTGTCTAAAATTAGAATTTTTTTTGATGATATAAAACATAAATGTCACAAAAAAAGCACAATTAGATGTAAACCAAAGAGGAGCAGACACTTTTTCCCTGTAAAGTGAAGCTGTCTGATTAGTTCTTTGATATAAGTGATTTAATTTAGCCTCCCACCCTTCCTTATTTGTTGTTACTTAGCATGCAGCAGGCATGGACATTAATGCGTGCATGATTGAGTTGCAGTGGGTGATGATTTTAATAAACAGACACAATGAGGAGGCAACAGGTCAACACTGTTAGGATTCATCCTGCGCACAGGTAGAAAAGATCTGGTGATGATGCTAAAAAAGATGAGGCCACACTTTACACCATGTTTAAAGTAATAACCTGTAGCCTGTTTGTCATCCACTTCTTTCCTGATGTTTTTGCACAAACTTTGCATTCATACATGAGTAGACAACTTTAACTTGCTCTCTCTCTGTGTGTAGTGTGTGTTGTCCACTGTGTCCTGCTCTTCTTTGTAAATCGCCCTTCTGCCCCAGCTTTGAGAAACATATGGCTCTGATGTTAATTGAAATGTCTAATGAACTAAAGTTAAGAAATGGAGAAGGATGTAGGAGGAGAAAGAAGAAGACAAAGAGAGGGCAAGAAAGGAAAGAAGTTTAAAAAAACATGTTGAAAGCTTCCAACTTTCTTTAATTATGTTTACCCAACAGGCTTTGCTTTCTCATTTAAATAGCAAAAACATCTGGCCACGGTGCGCCACTAGCATGGCAGTGGTAGTCAAGCAAATCTTGTGGAAAATAATGAAATTAGATCCCTAGTGCTGTGACAGTGGAAGGGCAGAAGACATCCGCTCCATGTTAATAAAATTCCCATGAATGAGTGAATACAATTAGGAAATTGTCAGTGGCGGCGGTGAACTTTTGTAACTCACTGATGTTTGCATCATTCGATTAAGGCAGCAATTTGGACTTGTTTATTTGCGTCTGTTGTGGCTTTTATTAATTGTGACCTAGCAGTGATTGGCCTGCGATTAAAGCAGTCACATATGATGTGGCTGAGAGTGAGGGATGGATTGCTGGGTTGGCTGATGAACGGTAAGCTTTTGATTTTTCATTTTATAGTTTTTTTCTTTAATGCCTGTGAATGTGCATCTGTGAAATAGGAGCAATTTTGCATAGGTTTGTGCGTGGTATATGCAAAATGCATCATCTTTGAACACAGGAAATGGAGATAATGTCTCTATTTGATCTTAAAATTTTTAATAAAATAAATCTAATTTTGCCCTTTCCTTTGCAATCTAGTGATCCAACATGTTATTTTGTAAGTGGGAGGCTGTAGCCACCCCCTTGCAGTGGATGGCAGATGTAGCAAATAGAAATTTCCCTCTGAAAAATAAAGACGCATCTAAGAACATTGTTTCTGTTGTAGAGGAGGCAAGAAAAGGGTGTAACATTGATGAAAAGCAACTGAAAACTCCCTTGAGATATTGCTTGTACAATGCAGGTAAATACATGATTTATAAATTTTTCTCTACTTCCTGTTTTTCAGTCAAGCCAGCAATGGTATATCAGCACATCTAGCTTCTACATAAAGTTAGAAAGGTACTAAGTTAAATTTCCTGAAAGCAACTTTAAAAAATACAAATAAGTACATGTTTTCTTCCAAATTTTTGTTTTTCTACGCTCCCTGTTTACAATCAAGCCAGTGCAGCACTACAGCACATCTACCACTACAGAAAGTTGGAAAAGTACACATTTGAAACTAGTAACTGCTTCAAAGTTACCAATTAAAAAAATGCTTGTTTTTCATATTTACTGACGATGATTACTTTTTGTCTCTGCTTTGGTTTGCATAGATGTTACCATTACCACCTCAGAGATAGCAGCTAAAGAACGTTACAACAGTTGTAGTTTGAAATTCTCAAGAGAAGCTACTTAAAAATATTGACAACTACAATGTTTTTATGTTTATTTACTTTTGTCTAAATTGTTTGTTTATGTACAAATGAGTAGTAGCACTGCAGCACATCTAGTCCTTTCAGTAGGTAGATTCAATAGATAACTAAGCCTTTAAAATTGCCCATCCCTAGTCTCTTGGGTTTAAAAATGAGAAAGATACTGATTTCCATGTAGAGTTTTGTTCTTTGTGACATCAATCAAGTAATAATTACTAGCATTGTTTGATGTTGCTGGGGAAGGGGGAAAAAATAATGTCTAAATCAGTTAATGAAATTGAGAAAAGACGGCTTCCAATCAAGTCAGTCTCGGCTCAATATTAATGACATATTAAAATATAATATTGAAAATAGAAAATGTGTGCTTGTTTGTTGTGACTCTATATATAAAAAAATAATGATGGGGAAAAAACCCAAATGCAACTGTTTAGGTGCAGTTGATCTTCAGTTACTTGAGTGAAGTCCTTACAGCAGTGTTTACTTTTTACAGTTTATCTATACAGACTGCAGTGCATTGGCATAATTCACTTCAAATACTCTTGGTCTTTATCATCCCACTCCTGGGGTCTGCTTTCCCTTTGTGAGTGTCTTTTGTAAATTTGAAGTAGCGTCCCTCTACCCTTCTTCCGCTGTGCTTTCAGAAGAGGAGACTGTGTTTACTTTAGAGCTTCAGACAGGCAAAGGAAAGGATTACATTCGTGGAAATGAGTTGTCATTTCAGGAGGTAATAACGGCTCTGGGCCTGAGAGCTCGTCAAACACAACGCGGGCAGAGCGTATAGGATGAAACATGGGAGATCTGCAGAAGAGAATGTGGTGTGTGTGTGTGTGTGCTGTGGATCTGTGAGCTCTTAAAGGATGGGTCACAGTTTTACACGCACATTATTTGGCTGGACATCTGTCCAAATGAGAGAATAGTATTGGATTCTGTTGGTGTGTCTGGGTGGTGGTGCTCCCACCACAAGAATCCTTCAGTCTTTAAAGCTTCAGTCCACTTGGAAGTAATCATTTCCATCCCCGTTGCTTGATTGGGTTCATCCTGTCAACACAACTGTACAAGATTTTCTGACAACCATGTTTTTGCCTTTCGTCTTGGCTGCCCTCAGAACTGCCTTTGCTGCGTTTTATGCTGACTTAAAATGTCTCGGAGTTTGGAAATCTTCATTCTTGCCTGCCAAGCCAAACAGAGCTTTTTAGTTTCCCCCTCATATGAACAACGGTGACCTTTTGACTGTGCAGTGGTTTGCCAGTTGTGTTGGGCGCTTCAAGACAACACAGGCCTTCTTCTTTTGCCTTAAATCAAATGTATACTCATGTTTTTTTCTGAGCCACTGATGTTTGGACAAATGCTAAAATGCATTCATGAATTATTTTCTACATTCATTGGAAACAATTTATGATCGCATTGTCCAAGTCTGCAGCAGAGGTTGTAAAAAGTTCATGATATGTAAGACTGATGTTACTTCCAACCTCCTGCGAGTCCAAGCTAGACAGTTTCTGGTTGGCAGGGGTTTTCTCAATACTGCCATCTACTTGTAAACCAAATCCTTCACATACTCATCACTGATCTACATCAGTACAGAATTTCATCAACATTTTTTGTGTTATAATTTTAACAGAACTTTACATAAAAAAGTGTTAAAATTCATCACTCTTCCGCTCCACTCTCATGATAGCATTAAAGTAATAAACAATGGAGCTTTGTTTGAGAAATAGAAACAAAACTGACTGGTTGTGCCTACCATTAGGGGTCTCTAGTTGATCAGTTTTACAGGCTTTCTATGTACTGCACTTGATGTTTAATGATAGAAACATATGTAGGTGTCCTGATGTGGCTTAAATGTGTATTCCAGGCAGCATGGAGGTGAGGGGCAAAGGGGTTTAGTTAAGTAAGAACCACATACTAGCAAAGACATTTTGCCATGTGCAGCGATGAAGCCATGAAATCACCAGGCTTCTTGCTATTAATGGCACCCGAGGTATGAAAAGCCAGGGGACTTATAGTTTCTGCACATTTCATTGAGAATATCATTAGTCTGAGATGGGAGATTTCCTGGAGGTGAGATGTTGAGGTAAAGGCCTGCGTTTGTGTGTGTGTTCATTATGTGTGTGATTCTCTAAGCATTTACATCTGTGAGGAGAAGGGAACTGCATACAAGTATCTATTTGTGAATTTTTGTGTGTTTGTATGCTTGCACATAAATACGTGTGCATCTGTGTGTGTGTGTGTGTCAAAAGACAGATGGGTAATGGCCCCTGTGCAGAGAGCGGGGCCCTGTGTAACGTGCAGCTCTGATTGCAGACCTGATTACCTGCCATATGCTAGCTGAAGGGTTGAGGGCCGGACCAAATGAGAACAGTATGCAAACGTTAAAGCAGCGTTTTTATAGCGCAGTCATTATACCCCCGCTCTGGCAAATGAAAATGAGCATGGCAGGGAGGGAAAATAATGAAGTCATAAAAAAACGGACGGGTCACGGTGCATGGCCGCCACCTCCCAGCTATAATCCCAAGGAAGGGTCCCCTGCTATGATGTCAGTAAAGCGCTGCTTTGAGCACAAGGTTGGCTGTCTTCCACTGGAAAGTTTCCAAAGTGGGAAGTTGGCACATATACTTCAAACTGGGTCTTTACTGAAGTCAGAAAATCAGAATAAAACACGTGTATTTATGTGTGAAAGTTTATCTCCCCTAGTGTGACGTGATTATGTTCCTATTAGCCTTTTTGTTCTTTATTATTCATGTAGCATACAGGTCTAAGCTGACCTTGGAAGACAATCATTGACGCTCCTTTGAAAACACTTGTAATTCCAGGATTAACACACGTACCAATACTTTATCCCAGATAAATCACTGTGATAATACAAGATATCCTTAAAAAACTAAGTTTAGAGATCAGTGGTCAGAATATTCCCAGGTGTTGGTAGGAATTGGAAGTACTGCAGAATAGATGATTAATAAAACTGTACATATAAAATAAAAACAAAACAAAGGAAAATTTAAAGCTGCTCATGTAAAGGGGATATAAATTTCCCCAAGGTTTCTTGAAGTCAGTCTTCGGCTGAGATCCCGCCCTACGGCGCCCCCCTCCTCCACAACTCCACCAGACTAGCAGCAGCAGCAATTAGCAGACACCTGGTGGAAATGCATCTCTGCTGATCTCATAGGAACTAGAATACTCCTAAGAATGATTATAAACAGCATCAATGGAGCATGGAGAAGAATTGTGATGATGTGCTGAAGACATCTACATCAGGACATCCAGTACAGTCGCTTTATTTTGTATTTGAAGCAGTCAGGCATCTGGTCAGGAAGTCTCCTGGTCACCTTGCTACAGGGTTTTCATGTACAGTATCCTGTAAACACTGGATCTCAACAGACATCTTCGTCTCGGCCATTTAAGGTTGTCTAGCCCTTGTCAGAAAGTTTGACATTTTCAACCCATAAATCTTAACAGATCCTTAAAAAGAGATGTTTAAAGCCAGACTTGTTCAGCCTGTTTGATCCACCACAACCAGGTCTCAACCACATTTAGACATCAATAGCTCTGCCCAGATGGCAGCCGGTTGTAAGCCTGGTGAGGGTAAGAGTGTCAACCAACCAGTGGGATTCTCAGCTCAGCTGTATCTCGACAGCAACACATCACATAACTTCACATTAGGGCTCAGTCTATCTATCTCCTGCTACAGCCCCCAATCACTCATGAGAAAGACACAAGTAAAGTTACTTGACAGAAGCAATCCACATTCTCTGGTTGAGAACTTTGACCTTGGAATTAAAGGAGCTGACTCTCATCCTAACTGCGTCACATTGCGTCAAACTGCTCATGTCCACCAAACATCATTGGTTGAAGAAGCCAACAAAACCACATAATCTGCTATAGCAACGATGAGGCTGAGGTCCCTTATCACCTTGATATCTTGTTCATGAACATCATGAACAAGATATCATGATGTTTAAATTGTTATAATTAACAACAAAATAACTCATTCATAATTTGGATCATCTTTACACTACAAAATATTTTAGCTATTTTCTCTTAAGGTTTAAAATTTCATAATGTTATTCTATTCCATTTAGGGAAAACACAATAGATTTCTATTCTTATCTACTAATCTGGTTGTAAATTAACACTCAAATGAAATTCTGTGCAGTTCCATTCGACGTGCTGTATATGTCAATCGCGTGCCGTGTTGGGAAAAGAAAACTGATTCCCATGTAAACCCTTGGGACTCCCACCTTCCCGCAAACCTGTTAGAAGTGTGTCTTAGGAGTGACTTTTGTGGCCAGGGGCTTCCCATCACTTTTCCGATTTCCCTCCATCAGGAGAAACGGGGGGACTTGTGCATAATCCTAAAGCCCATTGTGGCCTAGTTAGTGGGAAGGGAACATGCCTTTCCGACTGGTCGTGCCTTTGTATGTGGGTCAGCTTCATTCAAATTCTCTTTCATTCCAGTTCTTCTTCCGACACTGTGGCCCATCATTAGCTGTAATATAGGTCACCCCAGGCTTTGTGAGGCTCCAGCCCCATTTGCATTCTTGATTCAGAAGTCGCAGTCATGGGGTGACTGTAGGTAAGAAGGTGGGAAGCTAAGGGGGTAAAGATAGCATCAGAGGTAAAGGCAAAGCTTTTATCACTTTTGATGAAAGGATGGGGTCAGCCTGGATACATACTTTAAAGGATCTGGTTGTTTTCCCAGTGGAGAGAAGATAAAACGCCTATAGTTTCTGGATGAAATGTAGCATGATTCCACTTCTCTTCCTATTGGAGTAAAAATAGATGAGAAAAACAAGGATGCTGTTGAAACAACAGTCTAAACATAAGTCAAACTGCTGTTGTTTTAAAAACATCTGTTTAAAAGAAGTCAACCTCTTTTAGAGTTTGGCCTTTGACATTTTCACAAGAAAAAAAGTGGTGCATTCAATAGGCCCTTCAGAAATATTGGTAGAAGACTGTAGCAATGACCCAAAGGCAAAATGAAGCTGGTATCAGTATTCATCAGAAACACATTAATATCTGATGTCAGGAAGTGTCAACTGTGACTTTTAACAACTGCTACAAAGAAAATATTAAAGAGAAATTTTTATATAATGTCAGGGGCATAATAATTATCTCTAAGTGCCATAATACTTGTCCATCTATTGTCAGTTTTATTCAAATCTTCTAGTTAAACCTCATTTTGCCTTTTATATCCAGCTTTCTTTTCATTTCGCATGAAGAAACTACATTTTCAGAGGTCATTAACAGAAATCCAGTGTCAGAATCAGCAATTAATTAGTTAATAATTAAAATCAGTTGGTTTTCTCCTGATCAGTTTGCACTATCCTTGATCATACTGGTTTGTGGCCTTATTTGGACAAGGATTAAAGGAAAAAAAAACATTGACCTTTCTGTTTTTTATAACTTAAACCTCTAACTTTTTATGTTCTATGGTCAATGTTGGTCACACTGCTAAAATCAAACAAAGGGCTGTCAAACAAATGGGCTGTTCTGTCCTTGTATGACCAAAGTAAAAGCTTCAAATTGGCAAAAAGTGAGTTGGACATTGACAGATCTTTAGATTTAATTGTGGAAAGATGGATGTTTGGCTTACAAATGTCTGGGTTTTGTATCTAGTTTTGGCAAATTTTGTGATTCTGATGGCATCTACGTAGTGGACAATGGGAATCGCTGTCACTGGGTCTGATGTCAGTCATTGTCTCAAATGCAGGGGGCCTTGACTGCAGTAATGTGAGCTCTGCTCCAGTCAGTAGCAGGGGTGAAGAAGCTAAGGCAAAAAGCAAAGCTCTTTATTTATCACCACTTTGACTTATCAACTCTCACCTATCAGAGCTGGATTGTTACCAAATCAATTCCCGAAAACAAGCAGCTGAAATTTGCTTCCTCTGTAAGACGGCTTGACTCACCCTTGTTGATTATTCTCCACATCAAAAGGAGGATGTCAAGGCAGACTCAGAACACCCTAGAGGGACTAAGTTTCCCAACTGGCCTTTCAACGCCTTAGGATTCCCCAAAAGGATCTGAAGATTGTTGCTTCTGAAGAGAAGGTTAACCCTGCAACCTGATCTAAGCAGAAAATGATGAATGGCTAAATGAATGGATGATTGATTGATTGATTGATTGAAGACCCAACACCTTTCTGTTTTTCTCTTTTTTTCCACACTGCAAGAAAACAATCATATTGTGAGGTTCTGTTGAGAATAGACTTGTTCACATCAGAAAACACATGGCAATGATCCACACAGAAGATTGTGTGGCAAAAAGTTGTGACTTCAATTCAGGAGCCTGAAGTCTGCAGTAACTGTAGTGTTTAGTATGCAGAGGAAAGGGAACATATCGACATTTTTTTCTCCTTGGCAAATTACATGGTTCCACCTTAATTGTTATTGGAGATGCTATCGTGAAACGGATGCAGCCCTCGCTTCTGAACCTACAAAGGCCTGACAGTGGTGTGAAGGGGGCAAAGGAGGGGAGCTATGCAAAATGTGACCTATGTATAATTAATGTTCTCCCTTCTTCTTCCTCTTGCAAACAACCCCTCTATCCTCTTTGGGATGGACAGCTGGCGCCACAGTGTCTCTTTTGACCTCTAAGGGCTGCAGCGTTAACTTGAGATACCAGAGGTGAGGAGAGAAGGGGCAGACTGTTAAGAGAAGGCATATGTACAACCTGTCTGTTTGAAATATATTTTTAGCTCAAGCACTAGAGGAACAAGTCAGAGTCGGGCCGGGGGGCGGGGCTAAGTACCGGGCCCTTTATACCCAAATAATAAAGCTCATGATAATTTAACTTTACAACATAGACATGCGGAGTTGACAAGTTTCACCACCACAGAGAGCGACTATGTCATTCTGAAATCCATCTGACATGAAGTACAACAAACCAAGACACCAACAGAAACATCAGGCTACTGGTCACTAATGATGAAACAACACAAATTCAAATCAGATCAGAACGGATAGCAATCGAATAATTTTGACATTATATCAATTTCAACTCAAAGCCTGAAGCCTGGTTGACTCGTTGAACCGAGCACGCAGCAGCGCGCATTGAAGCGGGTACGCAGAGACACGCGCCGCATGCGCAGCATGTCGCAGCGCCTCGTGCACCTCTGGATGTTTGTAACTCGGCTCGGATCGCGCGCGCCGCCATTCACACAAACTGGACGATTTGGAAGATGCTCTTCCAGGCGGCTCCAATGTAAACCTTGATTATAAACGCCATACTGCTGTCTTGGCTCAAAAACGCGCTCAACCCGAACTGTTGAAAGCGACTACCACTCAGCCTTCTGTCCCTAACATCACTGCTGTACCACCAACAGAGAAAAGGGGATGTAAGCTAGGGAGCTGGGCTGATGCAATTTACAATCAGTCTACGGTTAACTCACATTTTGTGAATAATGTCAGAGTTGCTATCTGTAACTCTGCCAGCCCAGCGAAGGAGTCCGGCTCCTTCGCTGGGCTGGCAGTTTTGGCGGGTCTGAATTGCTGCCAACAAAAACGTCCGGTTCATCTCCAAGACAAGGGACAAAATATGTGTCCAGTTTTTGGCTTGTCCTTGCTCTCTTTTTTCCATCCTTTTCACTTTGCCGCTCCATGGACCTCCACTCATGTTAACTTAGTCCGTAAGAATGCTCTAGATAGTTTGCCATCTGTTGCTAAGTGACTGATGATAACATTAGTAGATGGCAGGTGACAAGCTTTACCCAGAACACACTTGGAGACAATATGGACGATCCACTTGTAATTTTGTGCGTCATAAAGTTAAATGTAAGAGTAGCACTATGACTGGCTTTATTATTTTACACCCACTATGTCACTAAAATTAGTCGGTCTTGTAAAGTTTTTAGCAACCATTAGTCAACAATGACTGGGGCAGCCTTCTATATAATCCTATATACACCCGCTTTTTTCAGCTTTCATCAGACGTGATAAAGGCTTGGATCCCTGAAGTCATATTCTGCCTCCCATCCGAGACCCCTCTAGGCCCGGGCTGGGGGCCCGCCGCTCTCCCAGTCCCCTCTGAAGCTCCGCCTTTCAGCTCAAGTAAACCAGGTATAGAACTTTAAACTACCCAACATGGCTTACTCTAGTTTTCTTTCCTCCTTAGTGAGGATTTTCTTACTTATAAAGAACCTAGCGTACACAAAGCACACTCACACACTGGGATGACTTTTGCACTCCCTCGTCATTTCACTCTCTGGCTTCCCTGTCTCCCCATTAATTGATCCAAACAAGGCTAAGATTATCTCTGCTCCAGTGCAAGAAAAAATGCTGGAGTCACTGCCATCTCTTTCAAGATAGCAGAAGACGAGACAGACAGAACTTTGGCTGAAACTCCTCTGTCGCCTTAATTCTTGACGGGAAGCACGTTAATATCGCTTCACCCCACCCTACCCTAAACCCTTTCCCTCTTATCTCCATCCGAAGCCTCTTTTGATGTCCCAACTCTAATCAACTTGTCCGGGGCTGAGGGATGTGCGCCTGACACGGGACAATCGCAGGAATCTAAATCGTTACATCTCCTCTGACATTATGGTGGCATTTTTGTCGTGGCAGAGGTAAGAAGAGTAAGAATCAGTTCAGTAGGGACTGCAGTTCTTTCCATCAGTGTGTGGAGGGAAGCGGGGGTTGGCGGGGTGGGTGGCATATTCATATTAGTGTGGAATTAGGCACCTTTTTAGATGTGTAGGAAATCCAGTGTCGGCGAGGAGAGCGCTGGAGTCCACATGTGTGCTTATCGGGGGATGGCGGAGGCCCTATTCATACCAACTGCTATCAGCATAATTCTTTTTGACATTTTAGATAAGCATCTTAACGGAAAGCTCCCAACGAGGCAGTCGGGGGAGTTGTCAAATAATGCATAAATCCTACATGTTTACTACTAAAATATCAGCCTTTTAAATATGTGTCAGGATATTGGCTTTTATCGGGCAATCTGCGAACCCTCATCCCATCCGCTTCCCATATCTTGGTTATTGACAGGGGTTAGGAGTGCATGCATGTGTTTCCACTGAATGACATCAGCTCATACGATTAATGCATCAAAAGATTGCATACCAGCATATGTTAGTCTTGTTTGCTTCTAACTAGTTTATATTTTTCCTGAAGTGTTACCTGAAGAGGCTGATTCATTTGCAAATATGTGACTGTATCAATGTCCTTTGTTTAGTTGTATTCATTAACAGACGTTGTCCTGTTTGTACCAGGTTTTAGCTGCAAGTAAATTCAATTAAATTCCCTGGACATTATTGATCCACCTCTTTATCGGCTATTTTTTTACTCAACCTGACACAGGATCCAAATGACTCAAACTAAAGTTGTATTCAGTTTGGTTAAGTATGCACAGGGCCATCATATGCCAAAATGTTCAATATTTTTGCATTAATTTCAAATATAGGTGCCTTAATATGCAGTGCCTTGTAAAGGTATTTATACCTATTGATCTGTAGATCATACAAACTGTGCAGACTGTAAAGTGCATTTTGTTTTCCAAATCAATCATGGCTTGCATTTGTATTCAGCTGCTCCATCTTAAAGCCAGGATTTGTGGCCTTTATGGGTATTTTACCTGTTTCTTTGATTAATGCTCTCCATGGTGTCAGTGTAGGTGGACAGATGTTTTGGTTGGTTTGCAGTTGTGCCATAGTCTTTCAGATGATAGACTTAGCAGTTCTCTGTGAGAAGTTCGAAGCTTAAGATTATATTTTCTAGGTTCTCCTCAACTTTAAGCCATGTTTCCTTTCCCTTCACTTCACAGTAATACACTACTTTGGGCTGGTCTATTTAAAGTCTTACTGTGAGGGATTTACCCCCTCCCTAAAATAGAACAAAGTTTGGTTAAATAATGTGACAAAATATGAAAAATTATAAGGAGTTTGGATACATTTGTAAGGTGCTCTACATGGCATATTATAATACAATTAACCAAGGCTAATTTGAAGGCAGAAAGGAAACTTATTCTAGTATAAAGAAGTCTCCAGAGACCTATATATAATTGTTTTTATTTCTTAGCACCTTGATTGACATGTGACTAAACTTGGCTTCCTAGATTGATGGACATGGCATACAGTACATTATGTAAATGATTTTCTCTAAACAAAAAGTCTACACAGATAAAAAAAACAAAAAAACACTATATAAAGAAGATAAAAATTTATAAAATAAGTTCTTACTATAAATACTAACCTTTCCGTAAGAGTAAAAAAAAAAGGTTTTGTTCGATGTGATGTTATACAATGTTGTTTTAGACAAAGGCGTTTATTCTGCTTAGCGTTAAAAAGAAGAGAAAAGATGAGTGACTGAACAAGAATGTCACTAATAGGACAGAAATAATCAACAGAAGACAGCTGCCATACATGCATGCTCATATGTTAGAGGGCTGTGGCCAGTCAGCCACATAATAGAACAATCACTCTGTCACTCATCCTCTGTTATTCCTGTGACTGCTACTCCATTTTAAAATTACACACACACACACACATGCAAAATCTTATTTTCTTTTGTGCTTTTTCTTCTCCTGTCATCTTTGTGTCTTCTGTCCCACTCTTTCTTGTGTTCTTCTTTCAAATCTGTCCTCGGTCAGCGTTCTGCTTTATTCCTTCCTCACGATGCATTATAGGTTTTTGGCACGTGACCATTTTAAAGTGTCTTTGTCACTTCTGAGCTCATTTTTGTCTTGTGGACACCTGGTTTATACAGAATGCACCGTGATACATCAGAATAAATCACCAAACAGTGATGAAAGCAGTCAGTTATTTCTGCAGCTTAATTTGAGCATGAGTTGCTTTGGGACTATGATGCTTTGAGATATTGTCAAGTGTCAGGTGAAAGTTTTGAAGAAGAAAAATAAATTCACTTAAAATGACAAAGACAAAATCAGTTAAGTCCAGTAGGCAGATATATTGTAAATGTCTGTGTTCATTGTCTGTTATCCGTTTCATAATGTTACATAAAGCATGTAATGGTTGGTTTGTTATTTTAAGTCAGGGCTCTGTTATGACTTGGACAAAATGATAGGGCAGTGCCATAGTTCACTTTAGACGGTGTTTATTGTGCTCATCTTCAGGTGAAAACAAGTTGAAGAAGCTGTTAGTATTTACAATGGATGTCCAGTCAGATTAAAAAACCGACATAAAAATCAAAACAGCAGTACCTTCATAGCACTTCAAAAGTCCATCACCTTCACTGTGACTTGCAGAGAACTCATTTATACTCACAGGCCCCACCTACAAGAAGACAGAAAAGAAATTAAACAGAGTTAAATTTTTTTTGTTCCAAGTAAGCATGCCAAGGAAACCCATATCCCATATACAAAATAAATAAAATAGTCATATTGGTTGATAATCCTGAAATACTGTAATACTAAAAATAAAGAAACCTGTAACAAAAAATATAATATTAAATTTAATAGAAAACACTCAATTAATACAACATCCTGATTACGTCCTTATGTCATCACGTGACTCCCTCCAGGCGCTCCGTAATCCGGAAATAGGTTTATTTGATTATCTGAACCGGGAAAATGTTTGACACTGAAAATTACAAGCCAAGATGGATATGACAACTGAGGCAGGAACATCGAGGGTGCACCCACGACGAACCGCGGCAATTTGTGCTGAAACCAAAAAGTAAGTTATGGCGGATGTGCGTATGTTGGCGTGTTTGTGCGTGTGTGCTTGCATGTCAACACGACTCCGTGCTCGTGACGGCTTCTCTCTCATTATATATATGCATAGCGAGGGTTTACTGTATATATATATATATATATATATATATATATATATATATATATACATACACACACACACAAATATAAAATAATAAAAATATAGCATTATTTTGTGTGGACTCAAATGGCTCTGACAACAGGCATTCAACATAACAGTTTTATACAGAAGACAAAAAAAAAAATCCTAAACACTGGAGAGAGTCTTGCTCAACAACATCTAACCTTGGGTGTGCAGCCCAGACAGGTTCATTTGGTGAGAGTTCATAAGACTTTAGAATAAAGACATAACCAACAGATTATACTGTATCATGTAGAATAAAACTTTGTTATGTTTCAGCACTTTTGGCCACTGGACCACCTGAGATCTGCTCCATTTGAACCTTTCGCAAATCTTTGACTTGTCGGACAGGATCATCCAGCACTAAACAGAAATTGTTTAAGGTACAGTTTGTTATCTTGGATAAATGTTTTATTTGGCATCTAAACCAGACAGTTTAGAAACCCTAGATTGAAATTAATAACACTGATCTAAGAGGCTCAAAGACATGAAAAAGCACAAAATTACCCTTTTTCATTCTTTTTGTGACTCTCCTATTCAACTGTGAAACTCCAGTGTCTTTAAAATCTGAGAGCAAGATGCACCAACTCTGCTCATGGAAGCTCTTACCTTCTGATGTAAGGAGAGTACCATGTGAGGGAAGCTCGCGAACTGAAACAACACAAAGAAGATGAGCTGGGAGGACAGGTGTTGCCACAGCAACTGGCTCGTTCCTCCAATGTCGGCGTCGAAATGTTCCTCCGTCTCCGACCGCTCCATGGCGTACACCACCAGGTCCACCAGCTGCTCCTCCAGCACCGGGCACCGCTGCTTTTGCTGCAAGACGAGGAGCGGAGCGTTAAAAGGGCGAAGAACAAAGTAAGCGCGACGACAAGAGGGTTAACACAGAAAGACAAAAACATTATTACAACTACACTAAAGTTTCACATGCCACAGCCATTATTAAACACACAGACTTGGAAAATGTATTTCAGTCTCTCTCATGCAGGACGGCATCTTATCGAGGTTCAACTGTAGCTCTATTCTGGTGTACAGCTTCTCCTCGTCCTTTCATTTCAGTGAGATTTAAACGTCAGAGTTGGAGCACAAACCAAAAAAAAAAAAAAAAAAAAAAAACTTATTTGGACTAGGTTGTGTGGAAGAAAGAAAAAAAAAAAGAACAGTTACCACAGTTACACACTGAATAATTAGTTAAATCCCTAGTGGTAAAACAAGAACTTTGGTTCAAGTAAAACTAAAATTCACTGCATGAAAACAGTTTTTGTTTTCAAACAGCATAATATCATATTTGGTAGTTCTGGTTAGAATTAGAATTGAAATACATCAGTATAACATTTGTTAGGGTAGAAAGACTTTTTTTTTTTAACAGGGGGGGTAGAAAATAGGAAAAAACAAAAAACAAAAACAGGGAAGAAGGAGGATTACCAAGAGAATAAGATATTGTAGGTAAGGGGGAGAGGCAGGCAGGAGGAGAGATGAATAAAGGGATATTAAAGCCCCAAACTGTGATTGATTTTATGCAGAATTTTTGCAAATCATATTTTAAGTCTTTATTTAGTCAACATATTTAAGGCTGCACACTCAAGACAAAGACTGTGCTCTGCTCGTTTTAAAATGTTGAATATTTCCTTTAACTGAAAGAACTTTTAATAGGCATTTTTAGTTATGAATTTTTCTTCTTTTTACCAAAGTGTTTTAACCGTTTAAAAAATAAAAAAATAAATAAATAAATAAAGAGCTTGATCCAGATCCTTGGTGTCTGTATTGGGTTGCTAATTGAGTCAATTTAAAAAAAACCCGTATCAGAGTTTCTGTTTAGACTCACAATCCCTGCTGCTGGCATTTGTGTGTGTGCGTCTCTCGCAAAAATGCAACACAAACTCAGCGTATTAATTTATCGATCTACTGAATCTGTCGGTTTTCAAACAACAGACTCATGCTCACAGTAAAAGAGACTGTAATGGGTGCTGCAGCTCTGTCAGCGTCAGGTGACCTGCCATCCTTTGTTGACCTCATTCTATCTGAGTTTTATTTCTCTGTGTAAAGATTATGGATTTATTACAGTACATTAATGGTGCAGTAAAACTGTATCATTGAACTACACCACAAATCATCCTATTTAGTTTCACTAGCTTTGTGAAGAAATGGAGCACAAAATATCTTATTTATAAGACGATTGAATTCACATCCTGTTGTCAAAGCACAGCTGGTAAAGACCTCTTTCACTAGGAAGTCGTATGAAACCTCTGGGGATAGAAGTTCTTACGCAACTCAGACACAGATTGGGTTAAACAATACAGCACGACGCAACACAGCACGGCACAGCAACCAGTCAAAAAAAAAAAAAAAGAAAAAAGGTGCAACACATTCCTGCATGCAGAACTGCTAGGTTTGGAGAGGCAGTCAGAGGGGGAAGAGGGGAGATTTGGAGGAAGAAGAGGAGGCTGTCCTTCACTTTCTCACTCAATTGTATTTATTTCTTTTGTTTTTTTTTTTGTTGTTTTTTTTTAAATCCAGCTACTGGTACAACCTCTTTTCCATGCTCACACAGGGGAATAGAAAGCAACAAAGGGACAGAGAAAAAGAGAGGCGTAGCTTCTGTGAAATTTCTGAAAATAACCCACATGGTTTATCTACACCACTCTAAAAAACCAAAACAAAAATCAACCCAATCACTAGAGAACTAGAAATCACTAAACATCTGAACAAAAAGTCCTTCAATTTAGCAGATTTCTTCTCACTCGTAATCTCACAAATCAATCCAATGCTTTGAATTAAACACATCCTCAGCTATTACAAGAATTATAGGTCACAGACAATTGTGTATGAAAAACTAATTGAGTTCGCCCAAGCTAAGATTCCCTGTTCCACATAACTCAAGACTTCAAGTCTCCCTTACATCCAACTTTTATCTTGGGTCTTACAGCTCAATAAAAGGCATCCAACAATCTGCGCCCTTCGTTTACAGCACATTATTTAATTGTTGTACCACAGGTCAGCGCTCTGTCAACCAGCCAATCACAGCTGGTTTCGCATATGAAGCTTTCCTTTGGCTTCTGCACCTACTTTACTATCCCGTGGCTTTTTAGTCAGGGAGCGGTTAAGGTATTTCGCCATTTCTCCGTTTTTGGAGACTTCTTTTAGAATCTTACTGTCTGCTTTCAGACTGAAAGCAGACCGCTTTTATTTTGAAAGCTCTTCACCCGTAGACTACTTTCCATACAGTGGAATGGCTGATTTCAAGTTCTGGGAATCCATTTCCTTTCTGTGCATTTCTAAAAGAGAACCAACTTCCTGCTCCTCCTGCCAACCTGATGTTTTAAAACCAGCTCTGCTTCCTCTCTGACTGCTTATTTAATCAGGTGTCTAAAGGTCACAAACTATAAATAGTAGTCCCTGTTCCTACAAGGTTATGGTACGCTATTATGTGTCGACAAACAAATACATAGGAAAGAAGATATGTCTTCAGTAATGCGAGTTAGAGTTTTTAGACACAGTTTTGCCCAGGTTGGCATGACAAAAAGCACCTTGCTGACAACAGGCAAGCACCAGACTACATCCACACATGCAGTGCAACAGCACCTGAAATGTCAACAGCAGGGTTTCAACTTGAAAATACTTCATGTCAGGCTTGTTAGCTGGGAAAAAAAAAAAAAAAAAATCTGACCCAGAATAACCTGGAAGATTCTTCGCTGTGGCTATTAGCGATAGCCACAGCGCTGATTCAAGTTTTAAAGCACAGGACGATAGTCCAAAAGGAACATGTTAAACATAAACAACTAAATCTAATAAAGATAATGTATTAAAAGAGTGCAGGCTCAACAGAGCAGACTTACTGCTTCTAAATGGCACAATGCACCTTTAATAAAAACCACACTTTAGCCTTTAAAATTTAAGAATAGGCAAAAATTTTAATCTCTAGATGTGGAAAACTGGTATGGACTTTTTCTAAAAGACTTGCGGCTGTAGTTATGGTGAGCCATAGTTCTGAAAAACTAATAAATTAGAGAGTTGAATACCTTTGCCCACCAAACAAAATCATGCACCATTGGCATTTTATTATTTTGCCCCACTTCCCCCAGCCCTGAAAATAAATTGAAGTGTTTAGTTGTAGCATAAAAAAAAAAAAAACTGAAAACATTTTAGGGAATGTCAATAATTTGGCAAGACACTGCATCATTAATGTCCTAAGTTGTTGCTAAGAAGTCAAATCATCTACCTGCTTCTTTCTGTGAACACAAAAGTGATTCAGCACTCATTTCAAAACGCAGATATACCCATATGAACCCCTTCTGCATCCATTTCAAGCACTGTTGCAATTCTGATTTGCTCCATTCGACTTTCTGTCTTTGTCCACTTTGGGTTTTTCGTATTACAAACAAAATCTAAGCGAGCGGAGAGCTGGTTAGTTGGCAGGTCGTGTAACCAGAAGAGGAACAACGACATACCTGGGCAATGTTCAGAGTCTAGAGAGCGCATGGCAGAGAGACGGACAAACACCAGAGACAACCAGAGGACAAAAGAGAGAGAAACAGGAAAGAAAAGTAAACAAAGAGGACGGGAAAGGGGGGGAGAGACAGAGAGAAAGTGGTGACTAAGGAGCTACAAGTAGGATGTTCACTGTTTGTTCAGCACAGTTTAGCATCAACTCAACCATCTACAGTGTACAAAACAGGCTCTGGTTCGCTGAATGTCAACAGAGACCCGTGTGTTGCTTTAATTTTGGTTTGGTCTCATTACGACACTGAGTGGTGAACCCGAGTGATCTGGGCTGAGCTGAAACTGGATGAACCCAACAGTGAATACTGACATAAGTGCATTATGGGACAAGCTCACAGCATTGCATTACATGGATCTGTACAGCTGTATGGAAAGGATGACAAAAGAAGAATGGGAGGAGGATCAGTGATAAAGGACTGAAAGGGGTTAAGAAAAATGAAGGGGAAAATGTTTTAAAAAGTCCAAACCAATGGAATAAGTAGAAATAAATGGGCAGATATATAAAAAAAAAAAAAATGGCATGGTGTTTAGGCAAAGAAAACGGCAGAGAGACCGTTTTACCTGTTTGTTGAGTCCTAACATGTTGCACACCATCTCTCTGGAATACGGCTGCTCGAGCACATAGCGGAGCAAGCCCGTCTGAGGCTCAAATAGGTCCTACACAATGTAAAACACATGTATCACACTTCAGAACAAGCAAATAAGTGTGAACTGTGGATCCAAATAGAAAGCATTAATACCACATTTGAAAGCAATTTACTGCATTGGCACATCAGAGAAAGTTGAATAAAAATGCCACATTATGCAGATTTTTTCTTTTTACTTTTCAGATTATAGTCATATCATTTAATGTTGCACTGCAGCTTAAAATACCAGTAAAATAAATTGAGGATTGTGGCTGTAAGGTGACAAAATGTGAAAACAATCAAGGGGTTGTGAATACTTTTGCAATTCAAAGTGTTAGCTGTGTATAGGTATGTTACTTTGTCATAAGGCAGCATGCCCCTCAGAGGGAAGCGAAGCGTTGTTGGGTCTAATTTCCAGGAGTTGCAGATGGCTCCACTGTTGTTCACCACAGGCAGCAGACTACACCGTCCTGCAGACACACAAATACACACGGATTAGATAAGACCGATTCAAAAAACTGAACGAAAATCAATTTGAGGAAAAATGAGTAGAGATGTGTTCTTTTAATTAAATGGAGATTTTTCTGATCTTATCGAACTGAAAAATTTTTTAAGAGGTGCAAATACAACGAATTGGATTTTGATAGGAAAAGATGTAGTGTGTAATGTGATACAACAGCATTCAGAAACAGATCATAGGTTGATGAAAATATCATCAGGATTTCTGCAGTTTTCACAAACAAATTGAAGACTTTTTAAGACAACCAGCAATCAAATTTAACACCTGTATCACCACCAATGTGTTGGCAACAAAATGAGATAATGGCGAAGACAAATGTCGTCCAGGCAACAAGTGATAAATTTACACTTTAGCTAGCTAGCGGTAGCCACAACCGCTTGACGTCACACAACGTAATGAATAGTTTGAGAGTGACTCAAACAATTGCCTGACAAAAAAAAATAAAAAATACCTATACGAGACTAAATAGTGTTCACCTGGCAAAATTAAAGGCCTGTGACTGACATATCGAAGGTCTATTTAATTTTTTTAATGAATTTCAGACACTGCAAGATGTTAATTTTAGATACACCAATGTAAGGCTGTTTAAGGATGCAAGGACACCTTGTTTATACTCGGATCAAAATATTTAAGTTTTCCCACTGCTCTGGATCTGGTTACTGCCAGGCTCCACCGCAAAGACAAAACAATTAGTCGGCATGGCACCTTCTTTCCTGGTATTGAGCTTTACGCTGACACCATTATGAAACAAACTTTACTTATCTGATATATAGCTTTATCTTAAGAGTTTACAAGTTGCCGATTGTCCGCCTCATTCTCAAACAAGCAGCGAATGCTGTTTCTAAGCAAACAGCAAGAGCAAATAGATTATTTTGTGGTAAAAGTCAAACAGGTGCTAAAAGCATCTTGACTTGTATGCTGGCAACACAATAGCAGTGAACAATAACGTCAAAAAAACCAAACATGTTTATACAACTGGGTGAACAGGAATCTTTTTTATTTTTGTTACAATATTTTAAAACATTTCGTACTTTATCGGTAGATAGTGTCACAATGTTAGTAAACAGAGGCTTTTTCTTTTGTTATAACCTCATATTTACACTGTCAAGTATGATGACAGACTATGAAATAGTCTGTGTACACTTTGGATGAGAAAACCATGCCAACAAGATAATAAGGAATAAACAAACAGTTTATATCCAGTCAGGAACAAATGCAGGTTATTAACTGTCAGAGTTGTAAAATTTCTAAAGATCTCATGTTACATCCTTGCATACTCCTTTTGAATAAACCAAAATAACTAAGTGACCTCCTGTTGATGCTTATTATTTATCAGTCACATAACCACAGTTCACCATAGTAGACTCTCAGTGAGTTATAGAAAATAAAAATATGCAATATCTGAACAAAAACAATAAGGTGGTTAAAAAGTAAGAACGGCTGATCTCATGTTGTACTAACGCAAACTAAAATGAAATGTTTTTAAGAATGAAGAAAAAAAATATTTATAACTGAAATCTTGTATATTTTAGACATAATTAGTGCCTTACCACATATCGAGTTGATTCTGGCTGTGGGTCTGAAACTGTCCACAAAGTCTGATATCAAACTGCCCAAAAGCTACAGATGAGAAAAAGTTATAAGAACAAATTATTACAAGGAAAAAACAAAACAAAGTACCAGTTTTACAACATGGCTGCACAAATTAGTTGTCACAATATGTTTAAAATATTAATTACAAAGGACTGCTTGGAAAGCACCAACTGCTGGTTAATATATTCCAAGTCTCATCAGTTCCTAATATTTAGCCTGTTGCATTAATGATGATGCAGACACTTAACATAAATGTTAGCGCCAAAGATGCTAACAAAGTGTTGAGTAACAGATGAGAAAAGGTGGCAAGATAAATTTGGATTAGTTGCCATCAATATCGTCATAATTACCAATAAAGTTGCCATCAAATTATTTAACATTGTGCAGCCCTATCTATTAGAAACACTTTTACCCAATGTGAAAGGTGTCCTTCTGGGTAGAGTTTTCTGATTTCTGTGACAGCAAAGTAGGCAGGCAGCAGACAGGCGTTTCTGTCCAGGATATATTCCACTACCTGCAATGGAAGCAGATAAAAAAACTGAAAATGTGACAGAGATTAACAAAACAACAACAACAACAACAAAAAACCTGAAAAATGCAAAAACATGTAATAATGTGTCCGAGTACCTCTCTTGCTGCCAGCAGTTGCTGCACAATAGCTGAGCTTACAGTGATGGGGATGGTCTGGATTTTATCCAGAACAGCTTTCAGCAGATCACGAACACCCTGGATTAAAATTCAAAAAAGCTTTTAAACCGTCCGAGTTTAAATAAACATTACTCTACAAGCCTTAAAATGGAGAACAAAACAATTTAGAGCTTTGATAACAAACATGTCACACTAAAGAATATAGCATCAGTTCCTTATCATGCATTGTTTTGTGTGTCAGAGACCTTGTAATCCACTCCTCCGATGACCTTGCGAATAAGTTTGAAAGTTAAGGCCCACAGTCGAGTCCTTTCCCACTCCAAGCTCTCGGAGCTAATCAGGGCAACACACACCATCCTAAAAATACATTTCAGATTAATTAGATGTTTAAGAATTATGGAAGATTTCTGTAATAAGGCTTTAAGAAGAGAGTATGTTTTGACCTAGGCGGTAACAAACTGGTCTCCACAGCCATCGCCAGACAGTCGTACAGGAATGAGATCCTCTTGGGACTGTGCTGACTGTGGATGAAGCGCACTATCCACTGCACACACTGCTCATGAGAGTCCTGAAGAAACACAAAGGCAGTTGACAGAATGAAGTTAATGTAGGTTATCTTTTAGTGCTGGTATGTGTTTGAATTTGCACATGTAGAAACCTGCTGCAGAGTTCCCCAGTACTGCCTGAATGCCCCGAGACAGCTTATCAGTTTAGTCCTCTCATTCTCAGGAGTGTCCATGAACATCCTAAAAAAAAAAAAAAAAAAAAAAAAATTTAAAAAAAAAAGGACATTTTGGATCCACCTTTTTTTTAGTTAATATATCACTTGTAGCAGGTCTTTCCAGAAGTAAAACACTGTCTAACTAAATCTTGTACAGTAGGGAGCACTGACAAATCAGTCACAAGTTTCTTAATTTTGGGAGGACTGACTGTTCTGGAAAAAATTACTTTAACAAGAGTCTGGATGAGAAGATAAGAAATTTATTAAAACCTTGCAAGGTGATAACAGAAATACAGAGTCAAAGGAGTCTGTCAAGCCTGCTCTGACCAACAGTGGATCGGCTTCCTTTTATAGGTTCTGGTCAGAGAAGAGAGACTTGATTGGACCAGAGGTGTGAATCCTTGATTGTGATGTACCAGGGATTCTGTGGAGCCCAAGACAGATGGTCTTGCCATTTGACTATTGTTAAGGATAGGGGGTTGTTCTTTCATGCTAAAGAGGGCAGATAAGTTCTACGTTGGGGAAGTAACACTTAGATAGTCTCCGGGATCAAGGAGATCTCCCCTGCTATTATATGACACTGCAGAGATCTATGTGAGAGCAGCTTGACCAATCTCATGATAAGACTATGTAGAAATATCTAACCCAGAAGAGAGGTGAGGAGCACATTATAAAATGTTCCATTGCACTGACCAATATTTTCATATAAAACCACTGATCGCATTTACCTCCACAAAGTTCTGGATACACAGTTTGAAGAAAAATGCTAGCACGACCTCTAACAACTTTCTTTCCATTTTCAAGACTTTTTCCTACATAAATCCCCCAAAATTCTCTGATTGCAATGTGTAAGATCTAAACAAAAAATTCAATAATTTAGCAATGTGCTGCAAGTGCAAAGATTAAAGTCTTACCCTGCAAAAGCCTCTTCTATCAGCTCAGTTTTCTGAGGAATACAGAAAAGATTAACAATTATTTTAAATGATAGAAATAATGGTAAAATCACAACTCATACGGTTTGGTTTTAACTTTAACATTGCCTTCAAAAACCCTATATTACAGTGCAATTCTGGCTTGTATAAAAATAAGCATAATGTTTGGCATGTTCCGAAACAAATATATCCTGTAGCTTGTGGGATGAAAAACAGTCACAAATATCTCTATAGACAGCATTATGTGTAATCATGTATCAAATATTAACTATCTGAACTGTATTTATGTTTATACGATCAAATCTAAAGTGAGATCACTGTGTGCATTTCAAAGAAAAAAAGATAACAAGTGAAATGCTAACTAATCTTAGCTCGCTAATAAATCAAGTTATAAACACGCGTGTTACCACAACATCTTCAAAGATGCTCTGAAGCTGCGTTTCCATCGAAAGCGACATGTTTGCCGCTTTAAATGTTAGTTATTTTTCATTCAAACATCACAAAAACCAAACTGGTCACTCCATCAAGGGAGCGCACAGATATCAACAAGCTAAATGCTAACCGCGGTGCCGCGACGAAAACAATCCGGACGCTTTTAAGGCACAAGACAAAACGTTCCGTTACCTTTTATGAACGTCAAACTTCTAAATTATGCGCTTATGTAATACATACCGACTTCAGTACATAATTTACAAAAAAAATATATAATATGAAAAGCAATACTCCATGCCTTGCTCGTATATTTAATGTTTTTTTTTTGTTGTTGTTGTTGTTGTTGTTTTTGCCGAATAAGGGGGTTGCAATTAAAATATTGACCACAGGTGTTATAGTAGAGGCCATTAACTCACTTTCTATTATAATCTTAATTGTCTTGTTTCATAACAATTTAATTTGTAATTTAATTTGTAGCTCAAGTTGTTTGAACTCTGAAGTTTTTGTCTGCACTCATCAGTTCTGTTTCATGCTTGAAGCTGCTCAAATATAAATGAGAAAAACTTTTTTTTATTTTTTTATTATTATTATTTCAAAGAGTCTTGGCTAATGTGCCTTCACCCACACGGTCCATTTTCCATTGAAGATTGAAGGTGAACAGAAAACATATGCCTTAACTAAAATCTATTAATTTCTGCAGATGAATCCCTGGGGACACAGTTAATCATATCTATGAATTGAAAATGGTCGGCCAAATGTCCTTTATCCGTCAATAAATTAGAATAACAACGAAGAAGAAGTTCAAACTTAAAAGTTAATTAAAATCTGAAATTCATATATTTGGATTTATAATTCATAAGTTTCGAATTATAATTTAGAAAGATTTATTGTACACAAAATGACATATTCTAAGTGTTTTTATCTAGTTGTTTTTGAACAGACACAATAATGTGAACAGACATTATTTGTGTCTGTTCACACGGGGATATGGTGACCTTACACGGAAGAATAATCTTTGGTGAATTATTGCTGTACTGTTTCATAACAAGGGCAGTAAATGTGTTGGCTGCAAAAACCCTCTGAAGACGGAAGTTCAGAGAAAGCAGCATTGCTAAATAGGGGAAGGTCTCATAGCTCAGGGTTGCACCTGCTCAGGTGTTATGTGCACAGACTAGTGAGGCCACATTCCTTCCTCCGAACACGGAAACCTGTTAGCATAAATCATTGATTATTTTTACAGGTTGACAGGACAAGCAGTGGGAGCTCATCTCTCCGAGACGAACCTCTCTTTATTTATTTATTTTTTTGGAAATGGTTATTCGTCTCTGCTGATTCTTTCAATTCTCAGGGGAGAAGTTGTCCAAGGACAGGTGTCTCACCCGGGAAAAACCCGCTGGTTTCTCGGGAAAACATGACCTCTCCGGACCAAGATGTGGACTAAACTCATTTTTGTTGCCCTTTTTCTTCTGCGCTGCGCAGGTAAGGCTGCAAGGATAACACCGGGAGATACTAACTAACTTTTATTTTAGGTCTGTCGGTTTGGGCTTTTTCGTTTCCATAAACAATCTCAAGGGTGAAAGGAAAAAACATACTTTAGACATACTTCACACCCTAAAGTTTGTAGAAGCAGACTTAAACCCCGAAATAAGTCTTATCGCGGTGTTGGAACTGATTTACCAAATATCAGTTCTGTTTTTATAGTTTTAATGCTTGCTTAAATTAAACTGACATTTATAAGAGTATGCTCTATGCACGGTTATTACAGTTAACAATAAATCAGAATGGAAGTAGTCAACAGATTTTATGCATCAATGCAACTTGAGCAAATAAAACGCTCGGACTATTCATTAGTTCCTCGTGCTTTTACTAGTTGCATTGTTTTAGTTACTCATGTCTTCTGTTTAAGTTGAAACAAGCTATATATATTTATTACCACTTTAAATGCTGATTATTTGTCCAATCGGATGGCCTGAATACTTTTTTTTTCCCACCAAGAAAATGTTCAATGCTCAGAATAAGAAATATTTTATGATGAAACTGCAGATTCTCTCATGAACTTAATAGATCTTGAAATGTTGAGGGAAGACTTAATAGTTCAAGTCAGAAGATCTGGAGGTTTTCAACATCACAGATGAGAGAAACTGCTTTGATTGGGCAGCAAAAAAGAGAAATGTGTTAGGATTTGGGGTCATTTGTTTTGGGTTTTGTCATTTTTTGTGCTCCTTAGTTTTTTTTATTTGTTCTGTCTTGTTCCATTTCCACTTCAGTTCTTCCTCAGTGAGTCTAACTTATTTCTTGTTTCTATAGTTTATTTGTCTCTATAGTTTATTTATGTTTCTTTAGTCATTCTTCAATGTTGGATTTATTTCCCAAGTCCCTTGTGTGTTCTCCTTTACCCTCTGTACCACCTTCTCTCACCCTCTACTCAGTCTGCCTCCTGATCCCTTCACCCATTCCTGCAGCCCCTTTAGCAATCAGCCGAGTTCCTTTATCAACCTCCCAGTATTTAAGCACTTCATTGTCAGTCAGTACTAGCCGTTTCATCTCATCACTTCTCCCTGGTTTCCCGTTATCTCCTTGTGTCGCCTGGTTGGCTTTATTTTTGATTATTTTTGTTACTTTGGTATCTCCCTTTTTTTTGTAAGTTTACTTTATTTTTTACATCAACTCTACACAGAACATTATACCTGCTGCATTTGGGTTCACATTTAAAACGCATGACAAAATGTTAAAACTGCTTTGCATACAGGAGAACACTAATACAAAAGTACTTTCCACTGTCTTAGACTACTTTAATTTTTTTTACTACAT
The DNA here is from genome assembly GCA_903066815.1 of Brachyrhaphis roseni. Taxonomy (NCBI): domain Eukaryota; kingdom Metazoa; phylum Chordata; class Actinopteri; order Cyprinodontiformes; family Poeciliidae; genus Brachyrhaphis; species Brachyrhaphis roseni. Next base: position 244,269 of record CAEFZY010001276.1, read on the forward strand.
TAAAGTAGGAATTAAATTCATATACAATGACTTCATGTGGGACATGGAAGAATTCATTACATTATCATCCTTCCTGTTTTAGATTCACAATATAAAATAAGTGATTGCATAATTATTCACCACCTTCAAGTCAGTATTTAATAGATGCACCTTTTCCTGCAATTGCAGCACTGAGTCTGTGTGGTGAGGTCTCAGTCAGGCTTTCACATCTGGGCACTGCAATTTTACTCCATTATTCCTGATAAACTGTTCCAGCTATGGCAGTTTGCATGGGGATCGGCTATGAACAGTCCTTTTCAAGTACTGTCACAGATTATCTATCAGATTAATGTCTGGGCTTTGACTTGGCTGCTCCACCTTGGCTGCAAACCATTTCGCTGTATCTTTAGTTGGATGCGTTGGGTCATAAAATAATGCTTTGTCTGATAGCAAAAAGGCTCCATTTTGTTCTCACCAGATCAAAGAACTTTCTTCCACTTGACCGTGGAGCCTCCAACATGTCTTTTGGCAAACTCTACTCCAGCTGTTTTCTTCAACAGTTGCTTTCTCTTTACCACTCTCCCATAAAACTTTGACTGGTGAAGAACCCGGACAACAGTTGTATGCAGAGTCTCTCCCATCTCAGCTGCTGAAGCTTCTAACTATTTCAGGGTAGTCATAGGTGTCCTGGTGACCTCTCTCACTTGTCTCTTTCATGTACAATCACTGTTTGTGAGAACGGCCTGATCTAGGCAGATTTACACGTGCGCCATACTCCTTTCATTTCTTGATTGTGGATTTAAATTGACCTCTGGGATATATTCAGTGCCTTTGAATTTTTTCTAATATCCATCTCCTGACTTATACTTTCCAATATCATTTTCATTGATTTACTTGGGGTTTTCTTTTGTCTTAACGTTGTAATGGTAGGTAGGAGTACTGAATACAGAATATCCCTTAGTGTCTTGGCAAATTATAGCAGAAGGCTTCACTTTGTTTTACAGGAAAAGTATGGAGGTTATTAGCACTGTAAAATAATGTAAAAGTGCCCTCAGGCATTATGTGCTATGTAACTTTATATGGAGCCATGCTTTGCGTCTTTAGCAATCTGAACATTTTAATCTGCTTCCTTTTAGTCTCCTCCTCTCCTCCCAAACCGATTAATGTCAGCTTCTCTTCCGTGAACCTGAGGAATGTTCTGCACTGGTTTCCAGGAAATGGCACACCAGATGGCACACACTTTACTGTGCAATATGCCATGTAAGTTCATACTCAGTAAATGTACAATCAATAAACTGTGCGTAAATGTGTCCTTGAAAAGTAGCCTGTTTTCTGCTCAAGTGTTTCAAAGCTATGAGTTTCAGTTTTTGTTTTGCCCCTTGCGTCTACCTGTGTCTTTCACAGCTATGGAAACCCCAGGGAGGTCAGAAAAGGAAAACGGGAGCACTGGAGAGCAGTGGACCAATGCACCAATATCGTACGGACTTGGTGCGATCTGAGTGCAGAGACAAAGGATGAGGAAGAAAGATACTATGCCAGAGTTCGCGCATTGGGAAGAAAATCATCTTCAAGATGGACTGAGACAAACAAAAGATTTGATCCAAAGTCAGAGAGTAAGTAAAACACAGACTTGAGTAGTTTTTGTTGTATCATTTGCAACAGGTATTTTAACCAAACTTTGCACATTTGCAAGGCTAGAGTTAAAGATTTTTAGATGATATTAAAAAGTAAAACATCTGTGTGTTTAGCAATTTTCGGCCCTCCACTGGTTTCTGTGGAAATGGAGAACAACAGTGCAGTTGTCACTCTAAATGGGCCGGTGAGGTATTCACCAAACAACCACACCCCAGCGCTTGCCATGAAAACAATCTACCATCGCATGTCTTACGACCTCTCCATCTTCAACACCCACCGCAATCAAGTGGTGAGTAAAAATATTAAATATGGTGATAAGAAAGTGAGGATGGCTGCACCACAGGATTATGCACAACTGTTCAGTCATGTCTTACAAGTTTATAGAAAGATTATCTCAACATTCGAAACGCTTTCATGCTCAAGTATATACACAAAATGGTACTAGAGAAAAGTATAAATATAGATTTCATTTGTTTTTAACTCCTTTTAAACGTATCTGATGATCAAACTAAATTTAACCTAGTGAATACAAAACCTGTTTCTAGATGTGTTTCAATTCATTTAAGAAGGGAAAAAAATATCCTAGGGAATCTGCCCCAGTGGGAAAAGGAGTTGCCTTCTGACTTCAAGTTCAGAAACTAATCCTGATGAGATTTTCTGGTAGAGCTCAGAATTTTTGTTCCTCTATGACAAGTCGTCCATGTCCTGCAGCAGCAGAGCAGCTCCAAATTACAACATTACCACCATGTCATATTTAGCTGTTTCTATAATGTTCCTTTTCTGAAATAGTGTGTTAGTTTTACACCAGATGTAACTAGACGTACACTCTACAGAAAGTTCCACTTTAATCTTGTCAGTCCACTGAATATTTTCCCAAAATCCTTGGGAATTTTGGAATGGTTTAAGATAGATATTTTTGATGTTTTTGATCATCAGTAGTTTTTGTCTAGGATCTGTCCCACTAATGTGAATATTACCAGTTATTGACTTTGACTGAGCACTGCTGGATTGGACAGCTTTTACCTCCTGAATAAATTGAAGAATTATCTAAATGAAGCGTTCTGTATTTACTCAGATTGTATTTCTTTAATGTTTTCATAATCTGAAACAACAAATTCAGAAAACGAAGTAAAACATGAGAAATCTGTATGGTGGCAATGACTTTTTTTAGTCCAGTAGGTAAAACAAAGAAGCAGAATCTGAACTACTACTTTGTCTTATTCAAAATTTTCAGAGAAGTTAATATTTTGTAGCACCAACTTATCTATCTTTATCTATCCTTTGCTTTGCAGCTTCATTTTCCAGTGGAGAACAGCCTGTTCAAATATCACATGATGGACTACAATACAGAATATTGCTTCTCTGCCAAATCAAGATTCCTTTCCATACCACTGCAGTCCATGTCCTCAGTTTGGCACTGCGTAACCACACCTCAAGGTACAACCTTGTGACAAACGTGTTTGTGAAATACATTCTTTTGATTTGGAAAGGCCGATTGGAAAGAATTCTGCTGAACCAGATATAAAAACTGAAGAGTCATTCATTTTGTTTTTCATGCCAGAACATCTGGTTGAATTCAGCTGAATGAAAATGCTTTTTAGATCAACTTAATATAGTCTGTATGGTGATATAGAGCATGAACATTGGAATCTCATTTGACTGGATGAATACAGGCCAAGGCCAAGAAAGAAAGAATTCTTGCTCTTTGGCAAAATCTGCAAAGTATTTACAGTTTTATGGAAACTGCAAATTCTTTGGAATCCTGCAAGAAAATGGCGACCAGGAACAGGTTACACAGTTTATTGGGAACCAAACAGATTCTGAACAAACTGAATGAAAAGAATAAACAACTGGTATCATAGCCTCGCCACATTAAAAGAAAGGCACCACAGAAATGAAGACAGTATCCTGAGAGTGTGTTCTAATCAGAAGGATGGAGGCTAACGACCATTGACCTTCAGAGTCACCATTAAGGTATAAGAATGAAAAAGTAGGGCTTAATCTGTCTAACTTGCGCTTGTGGTGATCAGATAAGGATTCATGACCAAAAGATTGAAATCCTGGCCACAAGTGCTTGAAATGAGTCTACTCCACTGGCTGGCCAGTTTCTGCCTTAAATACAGAGTAAGGCTCTCCATCACCTAGAAAGCTAAGTCACTGCTCCTCTGCATTGACAGTCCTCTATTGCCTGTTGAGGTGGTTCAGCCATTCGTTCAGGATGCTTACTGCATCTGTCCCTTTGGGAGTATTCCTGGCACATTCTATTGGGAGGAGACCATATGGTAGAACCAGATCATTTTGGAGAGATGACATACCCTTCTGACCTTGAAAGGCCTTTCAATCCCTGTAAATGACTTATTGGTTTTCGGTAGAAAGAGGGATGTCTGGGTTTCCCTCATGCACCTGTTAACCCTTGAAACACAGTCTTGGATTAGTGGAAGAAAAAGGATGGATGAATGGGCGTGCTGTGGTGGCGTAGGGGATAGCGCGACCCACATTTGGAGGCCTTGGGTCCTCGCCGCGGCCATCGCGGGTTCGACTCCCGGACCCGACGACATTTGCCGCATGTCATCCCCCTTCTCCTTACCCCCTTCCTGTCGGCCTACTGTCAAATAAGGGACACTAGAGCCCACAAAAAGCCCCCTGGTGGGAAAAAAAAAGGATGGATGAATGTATAAAATTGTGGATCTACTTTACATTTTATTGACTCTGATCTATTTCTTCCCATAGACCCTGTTATTATGCAGCTGCAGCAAGTGGTTGTTGGGATTGTCGTCCCATCGCTTTGCATCTGTATAATTGTGTTGGTCAGTTACCTTCTCTACAACTACCTGAGTGGAAAGGGACAGACAAGCCCACCTATATTGGTAATTTTAATACATATTCATGTGCACAAAGGCATTTACACAATTGTACAATTTTGTCATGCCATGTCTTATTTTTCTCTCTCTAGAATCAACCATCCTTTTACCCATGTCCCGTTGTGTTCCTTCCTGATAATGCCACCCTGCAGCTAACCAGTATCATTCCCAATAAGCCACCTCCTGGGATACAACCCTTCATTCCATACCCTTCATTGCATCCTCCGAATCCATATGCACCTCAGAGGTCAGATGTACAACAAGAACCTGAAGAACCCATGAATAATTTGTCAGATGACTATGCCGCTGTCATCACTAAAAAAGTTAGTGGAGAGGACACAAGACAGAGGGAGTCTGAGGAAGGAGCTGCTGTGAATAACTTGAAGGATGAGCACCAGAAAAATGCAGATTGTTACGAGAAGAAAGATGTTAAGATTAAAGATGATAATTCTTCTAGTGGGTACAAGCCTCAAGCTGAAACATTTGGGCAATCACCTACGCAGACAGAGGTTAGTGCTTTATTGCAGAGTTTGCCAGGCTCCCTAAGATCCCCTGTTTTACCATCACAATCTCAGGCACCAACCCAATCTAATCAGAGATCATTTAGTGATAAGCAAACTATAGATAATAATACAAAGTCCTCAGCTTTATGGTTTACCAAAAACCTACAAACTGGTACATTTGACATCCATCTAAACCTACCACTATTGAAGGAGGAAGGAAAGAGGGAAGAGATAAAGGGAGGTGAGCAGAAACAGATTCAGTGTGAGAATGTTCCTCTTCTTTCTGAGTATGCCTCTCAGGTCATCCCAACCACGTCCACTGTCCACTCACAACGGTCTGACTGCTTGTCAGATGAGTACGGTGCTCTGATTCAAGCTAAAGCACAGAAAGCAGAGGCAGGTCATTTTAAGATGGTGATGTGTAGTAACTGGAATCTTGAGAACATGCAAGAAATGCTGCCCATGCCAGGGATGACCTTTAACGTCAACGAAAGGTTGGGTGGCATGCAGCCTTCAGACAGAGGCAAAGAGGACAATATGGGAGGAACATTTGAGGGGATGTATATGACAAGGAATCACCTGAAGTTGGAAAATGTGCTTCTCAGACAAGCAAGTAACGAAGAGGGTGGCACACAGATAGAGGAAGAAACAGATAGTATTCTTAGCAAATGGGATTTGGTCATCTCAAATGATAACTAGAAGAAATTAATGACTGTCAGTTTTACTCTTATCTACAAGCATCATGTCATCATATTACAGTAATGTACTCCATTAGGTTTTGAGTTCAGTTAATGTAGATCTTCTTTTTTTATAAATAGAAGCTCAAATCAGAATGAGGTGTTTACATTTATTGGATTTTTGTGTAGATGAAAGGTGCTGGTGACGACACTTCTTCGTCATTTCGTACCTTTGCACTCTTTGTTTGTTTGTGTTCCACTTTTGTGGCTGCAAAATGGTGCCATATACTTTGACATGTTTCTTATGAACTACATTTGTAGTAGCCAGGGGAACATTTTGTACCTGCAACTACACCCAACAGTTAGAGTAGTTTTCTTTATTTATATTCTACCACAGTGCACTGTAAGGAAATAACTATTTTAATTTATTCCAACAAATCATATCTACCAGCTCATGCACAATAAATTTTGGTTTTTAATAAGAGTCATCCTAGTATTTCATAAAAATAAATTAACCTAAACTGGTTTTAGAACAAAAGCCCCCCCCCAAAAAAATAAAGGACAATAGGATATAACACAAAGAATTCAGAAAATAAAGTGAGGTTTCAATGTTTTGTCACCATCGCCATAAATCTTGAAAACAACTGGCTACAAAGAAAAATAAACTGATCTATAGGTTAAGTGACAAATTGGTTTATTTCTGGATATAAAATTAAAGCATTAAGGTACACAATGGCAAAGATGTGAATTGACCTGAAGCTACAGATAGTCAAACAAGCAAACAATTTGAAAATTATGAGGACAGAGCTTCACCTCTAGCCTAACCCTTAAGTTAATCAGATGAAGCAACAGAAAGCTTTAGATGTATGATTCATGCCTTTTTCTGTTGGAACGTCACATAAAGCCCAGGGAGTGCCACTTTAATGTTTAGGATCTTGTTTTTGATTTCTTCAATGATGCCATTTTTATGAGAAACCTTTATAGAAAGTGCAAATGATGATTGACTTAAACATTTGCAGACATAAAACAATATAAGTTGTCAGTTGGAGACAAGAAACAAAAGAAGTTGCTCCTGCTTTTGTTTCTGTTAATTAGAAAAATAACAAGCAATCTGAAACAAATCAAATCTCTCACAAGCTCTGTCATTTTACGGAAAGCTGACTTTATGTAGGAGTAGTGTCAAATATGTGGTACTTTATTGTATCATTTTTGTGTACAGCAACATCTTTAAAGATTTTCCCGGATAATTCAGTGGTTGTTTTACTAGCTATACCAGCTCATTTTATATGACTGTGTACATCTTTATGCCGTTTACAGGTTTCAGTAACAGAAATGCTTGTACATCATTTTGGTTTTCGTTGCAGAGTTTAATCATTTGATTCCAGTTAAAGCACTTGAAACTCCATATGTGGTTACTAAATATATTTTTTTCATCTATTGTTGGTAAATTTAGAGGAATATGTCTGAAATTCTTTCCTAACGTATTTATATTGGTTTTAAATAATTTCTGATGATCAGAGGAAAACATCAGTTACTTTGTGCATGTTAATTATTTCTAGAGGAATATATAGCACTTTATTACTAAATATATCTTATGTTTACTCATGAAGTAATGTGTGGCACTATGTGCCAACTTTTCTTTCCTCACTATATCATTTTTTACTTCCTTTTCTTACAAAGCCAACAGGTTATTTTTATCAGCATTAATTGTGTTGCTATCTTGATTTTCTGGATTAGGCCAAAACTTGTTTGGTTTCTTTGAAGTAAGATATGCGTGTGAAGGTTTGTTTTCTCTGTGTCACTACAAGTTGCCAGACTTCTTTACTTGACACAGATGCTTCCTCATTCCATCACCATAAGTAGACCTAACTAAAGTAGTATGATTAAATACAACACTGTAAATACTTTCAGTTTCCTTTTTTGAGCTGTAATAGAGAAGATAACTTAAAAGTAGTTGTTTTTTACTCAAATATAAATGAAGGAAATCGTTAATTGTATTATTGTTGTTTCTGATTCTGTGTCTTTTTTAATGAAGCTTTTAAAATCTTTATACACAGCATTTTTTTCTTGGTCCTACCATGAGAATAGGATACCAGGGAGGATCCAAGTGCTCCATCATAATTTTTAACTCTTACTTCAATTCGGATTCCCGGCTGGTTCATTTAGTTTCTGTTTTCTGTATTTACAGAGTTAAGGATGATAAATTACAGGCTTTGTATGCAAACTCTGGGAATTAAATGAGGTCATGGTTTTACATTGATATGTATTTGTATTGACAGAAATGACAGAATAAAAAAAATAAACTGAATGTATTACATACTTTTGTTGTCAGTTTCTGTTAAGTGAGGGTGACTTTTGTCCTAACCTGACTCATATTTTTTATAAACAAACTTAAATTGTCAAACAACTATTTGCATTTTAACACAGTCTTCTGCTATAAATGTACGATTAATAGTATTGTGCACTGTTCGCTTTCTTATATGGTTTAGTTTATGATGTGACTCAATCTGTTTTTTTATTTGTATGTCAAAGAACATACAAATTAGTTTTTAAAAATATTGTTAAATTCTTGCTGTTACTTGTTACATCAAAATATTGTCATATCTCATGAAAGACAATATTTTTATACCTATGATCGCCCCAAGCTTTAAGTGGCAGAATTAAGAGCCTTAACCAGGCATCGCAGTTTCTCTTTCTATTTGTTTCCACATTGAGCATCTAACTAGTAAATTAACAACAGATAACATAAGCTGAATTTGAAGATTATTGTGTCAATTTAAAACGTGCCCTATTTCTGATAAACTAGGCAACAAAAATTCTTAGATTTATACTGTGCATTCAAGGGCTCGTGGGAACCCCCTGCTGACATTATTTAAAATAAAAGGAAATACGACTTAATTTGCCCCTGGATTAATGGTGCTTAAAATATTAAACATTTCACAAAGATGTTTTTATCACTTTTTTTGTCTCCCATATTTTTCAATATTGCACAACACCGACTTATGCACATGTAAGGCAATTGCATATTAGAAAATGACATAAAATGGCGACTTCTAGAATCATTTTTAAAAGATAGTATGAAAAAAGCAACTTATATATTCACTTTTTGACGTTATGTTTTATAGCAACATTGATAACAGTTGATTGAACAATCTTTACAGAAAACTATCTTCATACTCAGATGTAACCTTTAGGTGGCGCTGTGTGCTTTCACCAGCAGCTCCCCTCTCCCTCCGTCTCCTCTCCATCCAACATGGCGCCGTCCGGGACGGCTGCACCGCATCATCATCATGACTGGGCGGGACCGCGGTGGGTCGAGCTTCTCGCTGCCAGCAGCTGAGCACTTCCGCCGGGGGTCAGGTTTCGCCTCTCTCCGTCATTCGGCATTTAAATTGGGCTGCAGGACATCAGCTGCTGCCCCACTCAGCTTTGCTGCGTGACAGGAAAAATAACGCCTAGCGCTAGCAGAAACATTTAGCTTTGAATTTATTTATTTTTTTGTCTCAGAAGCAGCAGAATTACCTGCGGACCCTGAAGAGGTTCGGGTTGTTTTGGAGCAGAAGAGCTGGAGAAGCCGAACAATAACGGTGGAGGCACACTGACAGACAGCCGCATCATTTCTGGGACTGCTCTGCTAACTATTGGATCACACTGAATAGCGGTAACGCTGCGCTGTGCCTGAGCAGAATAAATACGTTTTTCTCAATGGAGTTTGTTTACTGATGCAGATTAGTAAACAAACAAAAAACAAACTCATTCAAAGCAGAGTTGGGTAGCATTAGTGGCCTGGAGCTGGAAGGACCAATGAGCGGTTTGAATTGTAATAAATAGATATGCTGTTTAATTGATTTTAGTTGTAGGTATTGGCACAAAATGAAATAACCTCCAGATTATTTCATCAACTTTATTCAGTGCAGGTTAAACGTTGACATTTAATTTACTTGATCACTTTGTGACATATATTAGCTTTGCATAATTTTTTGTTGGTATTGGTTTTGTCCATTTTAAATATTTTTCTATACAAAAAAAAAAAAACAGATCTGTCTTTTTTTTTTTTCATATATGCAAAAACATCTCACCAAACTTAATTTCTGAACCTGCATGTCAGGAAAAAGCTGAACACGCTGACCTGTGTCCTGCTGATCTCCAAGTTATTTTCTTATTTTTGGCTCCCCACACCCTCACCCTAAAAGTTTGTGAATTAGTCCAACAGTAGGTAAACTGCAGCAATGTTCAGCTGGCTTGGAACCGATGACCGGAGGAAGAAAGAGCCAGAAGTCTTTCAGACGGTCAGTGATGGACTGAAAAAACTCTACAAGACCAAACTCCTGCCGCTGGAGGAGAGCTACAAGTTCCACGAGTTTCACTCTCCAGCGCTGGAGGATGCTGACTTTGACAACAAGCCGATGGTTCTGCTGGTGGGGCAGTACTCCACTGGAAAGACGAGCTTCATACGGTGAGACTATGCAGCCAGACTCTTGTTAGACTTTGTTAGGTTGAAAGATGAAATGCACATGGCAGGAGAAACCAGAAAGATAAAAACAGGGAGAGGCTGACACGCCCAAGCAGACTCTTGTGCACAAACCACACTGGTAAAAAACACAAATGAAACATAGAACAATTAAAATAGCACAAAGGGCCTGTGGTGAACCTCTGTAGACTATATGTACTCTATAAAAACGTTTATTTAACACACACGCACAAATGTGTTGCATCTGGAAGCATCACTGCATGGAACAGCATTCTTTCCTTGCATCTTATCTTTATGCTAATGTACCATGCAGAAAATAGCTTCTGATAAAAACGTAGTTCCTTATGTAGAACAACTGTGATAAAATGTTTTGGGATAAAATGCCCGATATGCATGCTATATCAGGGTTTTAAGTTCATTTGCAGTTTCTAATCTGCTGATCACAGATCAGATCCAACAACGAGAATCTCTGACTGACTGAAGAAAAAAAAAAATTGAGTTACACTAACATATTAAACCATTCCTGTTTTTGTAGAAGTTTTCTCATCAAGGTTTTTCAGATATGTTATGCTATTGAGGTTATGGCATTCTTAATGAGTGATGATTAATTGGTGGTTATGCAACTGGCTTACACTCTAAACCGGTGTTTTATTTACTGTGTTGGAGTTTTGAGAATCCTAAAGGGATTTTTAAATCTTCTTACTTTCCTATTGACAAACCTGCATTAGACTTTACACAATTAGTATTGACCTTTTTTTAAATTGACCAAGTAGTCCACTAGTAACTGTTTTTTTTCACCAGATCAAGGTTCTATAGTAATTTTACCTTCAAAAAGTTACTCAAGATGTAACGGACTTTCAGATAAATAAAGTATTATAAATAATTTTTAACCACTGAAGCGGTAGAGTTGTCTGCTTCAATCCTGTCTCTAGAACAAAAACAGAAATTAAGGCAATATTTCAACAAACTACATTTTTTATATGTGAAATGGTCAGTTTTTAACCTACTTGCATTTTCTTGATTTATTCGAGATAGATTTTGATGTAATTTTTCAAATGTAACAACAATTTTGACAGAACATTTTAGAGCCAAAATTCACAGTACGGTAGGTCATGTTAGATGTTAGTTTTTTGCTTCGACTGCATTTTCTGTGGTCTATCAAAGCACATGACCCCTGGAATTAATGTGCAATGCTGAGCAATATTAGCAGCACAGTGTTGAGCCTCTTTTAAGCTGAGGAGCTTCTGCACACACACTTACACAGAAACACACTTGCAGAGAGCGCAGTGGGTAATTAGCGAGTTAAGGCTTTGAAAGCAAGAGAGATGATGCTGTTAGTGGCTTCCTGCTACAACACATGGAGACATCCCTGCTCTCTCATCTTCCTCATAAAGGTCTAATTCTCTCTCTCACTATCCCCCTCGGTCTCTGATAGCTGCTCCCCCGGTCAGCTGCCTGACCCCACACCACCAGCATTTTAACAACACAATGCAGAATGTACAAAATGTGTGGTCTAAGCTCTTGCTCTGGCAACTCTTGCATATTTTGCAAAGCAACATTTCTTGCAAAACGAGGCATTGATGTACCTTCTTGTTCCTCAGCTCATAGATAAGCCCAGTGAATCTCATCGTTAGGCTGAATTTATTGATTCAACCTCGCACGGTGTCAAAGAGCAAGTAATCTCCTGCGTGTTTGTGTGATTAAACATGCCTCTCTTTTTTTTTCCCCCTTTAAACCTCACGATGTTTGATTTATTTGCAGATTTTATGAAACATGCTGCTGTGAGTCTTCAAATAAATTTGTAGTCCAAGTGCAGAATTCAAGCTGAGGTGACCTGGAATGACGTGAATGTTATAACTGCACACAAATGCTGTACTTGTGTGAAGTTATATATTATGCATCATCTTTGTAGTTGAGCCATGGATCTGTGTTTACGTTGCACAACTTTCTCACAGAAAGGAGGATTCACGCTACTCAGGCACGTGTACATAGAGATGGCTCTTCCAGGCACCTCTGGCAAGCTGTCTGTTTAGTCAGATAATCTTATGGAAATATTCCACAGATCCCAGTTTACACTTGAAACATGTAACCCATCAACTTCCAATTGACAAAATCTTTCCTCAAGGTCTGATAATACTAGTAGAATTGTGAAAAGTACCTTAAAATTTCTCCATGAGTTTGAAAGGTGGCGTTTAAAAAAAAATAAAAAATACAATTCAGAATTGTATTTTGCCATGTAGATTACACATGAGCACTGCTGCTACAAAACTGATGCAACTATGAGTCACATCTTTTAGCAGTGGCATAAGATTACTTAATTCAATTCTTCACTCTGCATTGACAAAGATTCGTTCACCTTGGTTTGCTTCACACAGAAACTGAAGGTGATGCTGACCGCCTGCCCTACTTATTGGCTAGTTTTGCTAGTAATTATCTGACAACTTGGGGCGCTAACAGGGTATTTAAATTATATTAGCAGACTGCTAGTTGATCTTTAAATAAGGAAAAAGTAAAAGGTCAAAACAAGAACATGTTGTCACAGCTAGACTGACCAACCCTGTCCTGATGCAGCAGAACACTGTGAATTTCACAGCCATGATTCCAATTGGTTTGGGCAATACGGATGCAATGTTTTATCATAATATTTTGTGGTACTCTTCCAAGAATGATTATAGTGACAATTAAAACTATGTATTGCTTCTTTTTTGGCATCTTGTATAGCTGTGACTGTGTGTCACAACAATTGGGAATTTTTAAACATCATTTACTAAAATTTATTATGACAATAAGTCAAAATTCTTAACATGATAATAAATTTAACCCACTAAATAGCAAAGGATAAGATAAATGCCCACTCCTAATCCCAATATACAAACACTATCCAGGATGGAATCTCATCAAAACACTCGTGCTTTAAAGATGTGATGGGATTTGATGTTACATTCATCCCCTTCATCACATTTAGACCACACTTAACTCACATTTTTACATATGTCAATGCACATAGAAAGATAGGAACAGTGTGGCCTCAGCTTTAGTCTTTGTGATATCCATAGGCTAAGTGAAATTTGAAATGCATTTGGCAAAATACCAAATGCATTGGTGCATGAAGGAGAAATAAACTTGCCTTGCCTTGTCCCACACAATTGTTCTTTGTTCTTTCTGGTAGCATTTTCTTGGAAGCCTAGTTCCACTTAATGGAAAACCTGTTCATATACGGCTGATTTAGTTTAACAAACTGTTTGGTTGTTTGGAGAAATCCCTCATCTGGTTTAGTTTTAACACCGAGACCTTCAATTTCACCTGCAGCTACCTGCTGGAGCAGGATTTTCCCGGAATGCGGATTGGCCCAGAGCCCACCACGGATTCTTTCATCGCGGTGATGCACGGCGACACCGAAGGAGTCATCCCCGGGAACGCTTTGGTGGTCGACCCCAAGAAGCCCTTCAGGAAGCTGAACGCGTTTGGAAACGCTTTCCTGAACAGGTAGACGCTGCGGTTCAGCGAACACGCTTACACATTCAGTGAGGTTGCTGATTAACACGGTGCAGGTGTTGCCTGACCTCTTAGGAGGAATGTTCAGGGGAAGCAACATGTCATTTAGAGGTAAAGGTAGAGGGAAAGACTGCAGTAGCTAAGAGAGAACAAGTGAGAATCCACACCAGTGCTCCACATTCCTGTGTGATTGAATTTCCCTCCTCTTATGGCTCAGACTTTTTTTTTTTAGACTCTTTTAAATGGGTGCCTGTGTGAGCCAATGCACTGCCATCCTTCTGAAAAACTCTATACTTTTTTTTTTTTTTTGCAGATTTGCTGTCACAGATATTTTATTGCTGAAAAAGCAATAAAATTTTCAGCAATAATTTTACCCCCTCTAATTCTAACTCTAATGAGTTAGAATTAGAGGGGGTTGCTGTGGGGATGACCCCTAAGGTGTTCATATTTATTCAGCTGAGCAAACAGAGAGACGAGACGAGTAAGAGGAGAAAGGAGAGGTAGAGGTGTCCCAGTGTGGGACAGTGTTTGTTATAAGAACACTTTACACTTCTGTCCTGATTTGGTCTAACGTCGCTGCCTTCTCCTCTCTCTCTCGCTCTGTGTGTGGGGGTGTGTAGGTTTGTGTGCGCCCAACTACCTAACCCTGTGCTGGAAAGCATTAGTGTGATTGACACGCCAGGAATTCTGTCTGGAGAAAAACAGAGAATAAGTCGGGGTAAGACACACACTTGTCACTCTCGAGCTTTTACATATTCCTCTGTTTATGTTGCTGTGTGTGTGTGTGTTTGTTAGTTTTTTTGGACCACTCAGCTGCAGGCTCACAGTCCCACTGATCTCTGAAACCCAGTGTCAGCATTTCCTTTGGACACTCTTGTCTCTTTGTTTATTTTAGCTGTTGCTTTCAGGAGGATTATGCCTCATTCATTTCAAAGAGCAGGAAGCGGAGACAAAAAAGATGAGCTTCGAATTCACTCTTGGCACACGCACATGCATACTTTTTACTCTGCAACCCTGTAACAAATTGATGTGATTTAATGCCTTTTTCTTCCCCCAAGTACTTCCTAAATAGCAAACAGAGCTGCAGATGAAAGCACAATCACACATACTGAGTTTGTCTTGGGTTGAATACTTAAACATAGTAAACCACAGCTGCAATGTCCATAATTCCCTCACGACTGCTCTGCTCCGTTGCTCATCACACAGGACTCCGTTGCCACATGTGTGCCACGGCACCGCCTTTTCACTTGACTGTCCAGCACAGGCAGAAATCCTTTAATCACCAATAAAAGCAAGCTGTTACATGTGGTTTAGGTTTAGATCTTAAGTCATTGTGAACAGAAAACACAACATGAGAACTCTAATGCTGCTTAGGAGGAGGGAAATTTAAGGTCACTTTCACGTTTCTGGTAAAACTGTGAACAGAAACCCTGGAATAAATACATTTTTAGGGGGAATTTGTGACACCAAGATGCCACTTTATGTTGTGAGTATTTTTTTCCTAGCTCATAAAAACACACATCTACTTTAGTTGAATGCTTTGTTTTTTTTGGTTTTCCCACATTTCCCCTCCTACTTCCCACTACAATTGCTTGTATTACCCAAGCAATTGAAAGAGTTGGGTTACTAATTAAAAGTTCCTCAATACTGAGGGAAAATACCACTTTTTATTGTGGTATTTATTGAACAAATGAATATGTGTAGATAGATTTTTTTTTGTTAAATAAACATGAAGGATGCTATTTATAAAAAAAAAAAAATCTAGAAGATTATTTCAGTATTTTCCAGCATCACCAGAGAAAAAAATTACACTATGCAGGTTATATCAGACATTAATAAAATATGTTAGGTTTTCTATCTAACTGTTCACAGTTTGAATGATTTTACGTTAAAATTGTTCCTTGTCTGAACAGAGAGAAACAATCCTTAAACAGAACGCAGTAGATCATTAGTCTGTGACCTTTGGAGCAAAAGTTTGTGAAACCTTTAGACTGACACAAATTATTACAAAAAATAAATTTACCATTGAACTACAATCTGTCTAATTGCAATTAATATTCAATACTAATTGTAATCTTTTGGGTTATTTTACATGATTTGACACCAAGGCTTAGTAGGAGCATGTCAAACTTGTATTGAACTTTGTGGAAAAGTGAAGATATCCACGGAATGGTGGACAAGCTAGTCAGACAAACGCTGGATCGATGCCACAGCAGCTGATCTGGCGAGTCTGTCAGAATAATTTTCAAACACATGCAAGACCTGGAAGCAGAAGAACATACCATCTGTGATGCCATTGCACAACTAAGAGAAAGGAGTTCACTGCATTCTTGGTGGAGCCAGAGCGGATTTGGAAGATTGATGCAAGTGGAAGGCTTATAAAGTCAAACTCCACACAGGAACAGATGATGTTACTGTACATAACTGTGCAGCATAGAACCTTTGTAGGTGATTGATGCCTTTAACATCAACATTATTAAATGAAAACTGAAAAATTCTTAAATGAACTCAACCTTTCCTCTGCATTCTGATCTGAATGAACTTGGAAGTGAACAGACAGCAAAGTGAGAGGATATTGTGGAGCAAAGCGCTCCACAATACAGGCAGGCTGAAATGTGTGTTTGTGTGAGGCATGGTTGGCATTCCCTAAGCCACGTAACGGCCTCACCATGCCAACCAGCAACATTTACAAACGAGCACGGACTCAAACAGAACAATAAAATACTTTCACGGCCTCGCCTTCTTTAAATCATTTTGTTTAGAGGAACTTTATTTTTTCTTTGCTTACCACTGTTGCCCTTTGTGATTTTTAAAAATGTATTTATTAGTTTTTTTTCTCTTACAAGAAGCTCGATTTTGTTAGTTAGGATGAAAGGATGGGTTCATCCTAAGCTGCTTTGGTTTCCGTTCAACCATCTTAGCGATGCATGTATTTCATACACTTGCCTTTCGAAACACATCATAAAGATGCGATGGATAAATTTTCTTACACAGTTAATTCCCAAGCAGTGAGTACTGCAGATTATAGCTGATTACTTCATACCCGGGGTGGGGTTAGATGCTTCGATTTGGAGTTTCCTCAAAACGCAAATGTGGAAAGTGGTTTTTCATCCGTTATTATCTCCAGCTCTTCTCTTGAGAAACGACTTCGACTGGGTGATTAGTGAATACGAACAGAGCGTTATGTAGGTGTGGTATAGGAGTTGATTTAACACAGCCCTGTGTCAGCTCATTTTTATGGCTTTTTAAAAAAAAAATTCCAGAAAATACAATTGAATCAGCACAGATGTGTTTTGTTCTCATGTCCATTTTGTAGTCCCTTCCCGCCATCTGAGTCAATTTAATTATTATTCATCGTGTTTGAGTTTAGTAATTTCACATCTGTGTACAACTGTATGCTCTTTTTTTGTCCACATCCTTTTTCCACTTTCCATTCATTGTGTTGTCAGATTTCACCTTTATCTATTTGTGTGTCTAGATGAGGAGTTGTCAGGATATAGCTCTCTACGTAGATGTCCTTACGGAGGTATAGTAGATTATCTGATAAATCTCAGAGTCAGCCAGCTGCAAAAATCTCTTGATTTTTGAAAAGTGTATGAGTTCATACATGTTCTTCGCCAGTCTTGTCTCACGATATTGGGGGGAAAATAGTCTTTGAGCTATATTTGTGTAAGATTTCTTTGCTGTTCAGGAAAACCACTGTATGTAATTTTATACATTGTAGATGTATAATAAAAAAGAGATTGTCTAGATTTTGTTTTTCTCTCCCCACAGTCCCCATCTTGTAAGTTTTCCTGTACAAGACACACTATTGACAAAAATATCGAATCACTTACTTTTAAGAACAAATTTGATTGAATGATATCCTATATTTAATGTAAATGTTTTAATGTAGTTTTTGGTCTACACTTTTCGGCTACAAGGCTTTCCACAAGGTTTACCTGAAATGTGGACCGTTCTTCCAGAAGCTGATTCAATTATCCTGATGGTGCGCAATTACATTTAGCAATGGAGTGTATTTCAACAATTAATCAAATAGTTCTTTCCAGTTCTATTCTGACCTTTAATAAGCCTGATTTTACAGTTTAAATGCATCATTTTCAGGTAAAATGTTAGCTGTGTAAATAAACTCACCGAAGCATCTCTACAGATTTAGTTTTCTGTATTTGTGGGTTAGCAGGCTGAGGAACATTGAACCCTTTCAAAGTTAAAAACTGACCTTAAAATGTCTTAACAATTCCCCCCCCCCAATGTGTG
Organism: Brachyrhaphis roseni; assembly: GCA_903066815.1. NCBI lineage: Eukaryota > Metazoa > Chordata > Actinopteri > Cyprinodontiformes > Poeciliidae > Brachyrhaphis > Brachyrhaphis roseni. The sequence continues at coordinate 262,147 of CAEFZY010001276.1, forward strand.
AGAAGTTTCCAGGGTGAAGAACAATAACTTCTTATATGTTGCTCTATCTGGTTTTCTCAAGCAGCAGCTCAGTTTATGCAGGTTCCTGGTGACACCGCAGCAAACCTTCTGCTAACTCCGAAAGAACGATGAGCCTGTTCAAACCATATCAGATTTAATGTTGTCATGTGTGTTGAAGACCTTAACTCTATCAACACTAGTTAGTTAATCATTCATAGCTGTTATAAATTTAAAAAATGTCCTTTTGATAAAGGACAAGTATTGATTTTATGGCTAAATCTAATTGAAAATAGAAAAAATATGTTTTGTTTAGATGCGCATGTTATTGTTATTGTATGTTATTGTTTTTATCTTGGCGAAAGAGTTTCAAAAATTAACTTTTAAAAAGTTAATATCTGCTGGCCTCCTGCTGGTTGCTGTGGCTTATTATAATTCATAGTGTTACTCATTAACCTGTAATGTACTAATTGTCTTTATGTGTTGAGTGGAAATTTCACCTGACTAATATTTCATCCTAATGTTCTTTGTTTTATTCTGGTATAATTCCTTCAGGTAAGCCTCATGTTTGTCCTTTAGTGGCACAGAAGGACTGATTAATTTACAGTAGAGGACAGTGGTGGTGGTTTTCATCAAGGGAGGACTTATATCTTCCCCTTTTATTTCAATTTTAAAATCTAAAACAGGTCATTTTTTATGCAAAAAAGCTCCTTTGGTGTGTAATGTTGAGAACTCGACCTTCATGAAGAAACATTCTTCTCTGTCAACGTGTTTTAATAAAGTTCTTGTTTCTTTTGGCTCTGCAGTCACTGTAGTTTCTCTGGAGAATATCGAGCCATCATCACCTGAAGTTTCCATTTTTTTCATCATATCACTTTGAGAGTTGAGAACTGGACTTGCTATGCTTGTTTGAAGGACAAGCAGTAGTTTGAATTTGTTTGTGATTTTTTTTTTTCTTCCTCTCATTTTAGGCTATGACTTTGCTGCTGTCCTTGAGTGGTTTGCAGAGCGTGTGGACAGGATCATATTGCTGTTCGATGCCCACAAACTGGACATTTCTGACGAGTTCTCGGAAGTGATAAAGGCCTTAAAGAACCATGAAGACAAGATCAGGTACTGTAAGGCTTCTAACTCCCAGATTATAATTTTGAATTTGGAAAAGAATGGCATTTGCTTTGCCACGTCCAGATAAGTATAAAAAATTGGGTGTTTTTTTGTCCATATATTTGTGGAATCTGGATGCTATTTAAGGAGGTTTCAAATATAGAAACAAATATGGAGTTTAGTCTGGAATCTGGAACCCAGTTGATGTATATTTTGTTGTGGCACAAAAATAATCGTTTTGTTTTTTTTTTAATCACATTGTTTCAAGGAACTCATTAGCTCTGTTTTCTGTTGTTTTCTCCAGAGTTGTCCTGAACAAGGCGGACCAGATCGAGACCCAGCAGTTGATGAGAGTGTACGGTGCCTTAATGTGGTCATTGGGAAAAATAGTCAACACACCCGAGGTACAAAGATGGGGCAAATTCACATTCACATTACGCAGTTGTTTGGCATTGTGGTGAAAAGTAAAGTTTGATGCTGTATGTAGTGAAAATCATTTGAAATGAAGATACAGGTCCAGATTATTCACACATGTCATTACGGAGAGTAGTGTGGGACACTAGCTGCACTTCACTGCAAAAACACAAAATCCTAAGTATATTTGGTCTAGTTTCTTAGTATTCTTGAAATAAAACAAAGCTAATTTACAAGTAACTTTTCAGCAAGATACATGAGTTTGTTTTCAGTCAACAAGTCAAATAATCTGCAAGTGGAAGAATATATTTTGCCTTAAAATATGAGAACAATGTCTTGTTCCACTGGCAGATTATTTAAGTTATAACAAGTATTTTTTCATTAATATTAAGGTGTTGCTAACTTCAAATAATCTTCTGTATCTTGCTGAAAAGTTACCTGTAAGTTAGTTTTATCTTTTTTAAGGTATACAAAGATATTTACAATAGAAACTAGATCAAAAATACTAAGATTTCGTGTTTTTGGAGTGTTGTGGTTTATGATTGGCTAGATATTGTTAGTTCTCTTCTTCCCTCTTGATGTTTTTACACTATTTTGTGGTGGTATGTAACATAAAATCCTAGCAGAAAATATTGGAGTTTGTGGTTGTGACAATATTTGAAAGAATTTGAATACTTTTGCTTCATTTTTTTAGTGCAAACCTCTGTTGATTTGTTCCGCTTTTCTCATTTGCAGGTGATCCGTGTCTACATCGGCTCATTTTGGTCTCACCCGCTGCTGATCCCTGATAACAGGAAGCTTTTTGAGGCAGAGGAGCAGGATTTATTTAAGGATATCCAGTCTTTACCCAGAAATGCGGCACTTAGAAAACTCAATGATTTGATCAAGAGAGCAAGACTTGCCAAGGTAAGGCTCTAGCTGGAAAGGCTCCCTAAAGACAGCAGAGATCTGGAACATTTTCTCCCAAACCCTGTGACCCAGAGCTAGATTAACAGGACCTCTAATGACATGGCTGAATGTCAGCATCATGCGCATGTGTTTCCTATTTGTTCCCCCTATCCCTCCCACGGCTGTTAACCTTGACACTTATCACTGTCGCAAAACCAATCGTGTGGGACAAACATCATTTTTCAGCTCTGAGTGAATTATCTCCCGTTTCCTCTCTGAACAGGAAGTCAGGTAGGAACCTCACGTCGTAGTTTGAGGAAGGGTGTAGGCTCGGACACACAGATTTATCGGAGTTGATGGAAGTTTTCCTGTTCGACAGCTGATGGGTGTGTTTGAGTGTTTCAAGGACGTGAGGCGGACGCAGGAAAACGCACATGCATCAACACGGCAACCCAACAAATATTATGGATATTTTCCGGAATTTTTCTTTTGCTGGATTAATTTTCTAAATATTTTTTTTTCCCCCTTTCAAACTCCAAAATCTGATGCAATAGTTTGTCTAATGATAAAAACAAACCTGAAAGATTTAGTGGATGACGAAACTAGTTTCAGGAATGTTGAGTGCAACACCAAGCTGTGATTCCAACAAAATAACACATTGTACATTACAAATGTTTGAAGTCATAACTAAAAGATGGGTGGTAAGAACATACCAATTAGAAGCAGATGCATGCAAACACTTTATTCGTTCTTTTATGGTAAAGAATGAATAAAGGAGGAAATAATTTGGATTGTTACTCAATGGTTCATGATCCATTTTTTCTTATGAAACTATATGTTGTGTGCTATTTGGAAATCAATGTGACAGAGTCTGGAGGGAGAGTGAATCCAGGCTGCTTGAAGTCTAATGTGAAGTTTCCACAGTTGGTGATGATTTGTGGAGCCACGTCATCTGCTGATTCTGGTTCTGGTCCTGAACCTCTTTTCAACCTTTCTGCTCAGGTTTTGGGACTGATATTGGAACCTCATTATTCAGGATCAAGTTTCCACTTTAAAAGCTATCTGTGAATAATTTTTTGTTCGTTTTCCATCTCAGCTTGTGTGAACTCAAATCGGTGTCTAATTGCAAGACGTTAAATGCTGACCTGTCAGAAATGTCCCCGTGAAAATGCTGATGCTTCCTCCTCCGTTCACAGGTCCATGCCTACATCATCAGCTCTCTGAAGAAAGAGATGCCGTCTGTGTTCGGGAAGGAGAACAAGAAGAAAGAGCTGATTGCCAGTCTGGGAGACATTTACAAGCGCATCGAGAGAGAACATCAGATCTCACCTGGAGATTTCCCTAACCTGAAGAAGATGCAGGTAAACAGGAAAGCAAGAGAATGTTTCAGATTTATAGATGGGGTTATAGATGACGTCATGATCTCATGTTGATTTTGTTGTACAGGACCAGCTCCAAGCTCAGGACCTCACCAAGTTTCAGCCTCTAAAACCCAAACTTCTGGAGGCAGTCGATGACATGCTGGCCAACGACATTGCTAGCTTGATGGTGTTGGTTCGCCAAGAGGAAACCCAAAAGCCCAACGCAGTGGTGAAGGGCGGGGCATTCGACGGCACTCTGGACGGTCCGTTCGGGCACGGATACGGGGAGGGAGCCGGCGAAGGCATCGACGAGGCAGAGTGGGTGGTCGCCCGCGACAAACCCGCGTACGACGAGATTTTCTACACCCTCTCCCCAGTCAACGGAAAGGTGACTGGAGCCAATGCGAAGAAGGAGATGGTGAAGTCAAAATTGCCCAACACAGTGCTGGGAAAGATCTGGAAGCTGGCAGATATCGATAAGGATGGGATGCTGGATGACGAGGAGTTTGCCTTGGCTAATCACCTGATTAAGGTGAAACTGGAGGGACATGAGCTGCCCTCAGAGCTGCCCGCACACCTGGTGCCTCCTTCCAAGAGGAAAATACCCGAGTAAAAACAAAAGAGAATAGATTCATGCCCAGAGAAAACTGTAACTAGAGGACTTCAACATACAAATGTACAAAAAAAACAAGACATCCGTCGTCCAGTCCTGTTGTTTCTGTCATTCCAACGTCTTCAAAGCATTACAACTTCCATCAAATTGAAACTACTTAATATTAACTGATTTTGAACATTCGTTTTTGTTGAATTTACCCTGCAAATATTTGAGCAGTCCCAGAAAGTTTTTATTAGAGCCTAACAAAACAGCTAAAACAGTAGAATAAAAGTAGGCGTCAAATATGTAGGTACAGTCAATAGATAAAATAAAACATAAGCACTGGGATACAGAAAGTGTAACATAGAGAAAATACTTCCTTTGCTGCTTTTTCCTTAGCAATATTAAATCAAAGTGAATTACAGTATTTCACAGCACTTGTTCTGTCTGGTACTGTGTTAATTTGAGTTTTCCAGGCATGAATTAATTTTCTGGTCTATGTTTAAGGGTGACATAAAAATGAAAAAGGTTTCCTATAAGGCAGAAGAATACCCAAAAGCAACCATGGTTATCACTACAATTTGCTGTAGCACCTGGATTAACTTTTTTGTTGAATAATTAGAATTTGAATTAGCGTATATGAATTTAGTTATTTTTCTTTCTTTTTGTGATTTGTAAGCTGTTTCGAATCTCATTAACATGTTCTGATACTGTGACACTAATAACAATCTACATTCTATGTTTTGTTTGGACAGAGACTGAATATTGAATGTGCAGATGCTTGTTATTTCTCTGTAGATTTGTCTTGGCCATTGTATGTGTGTATCTGTTTGAAAACGTTTATCAGTGTTAACATTTGTATTTTCATTTTACATCTCACAAGCTACTGACTTGGGAATTTTCCAGTGAATTATTACAAAAAATGGTCCGATAACATCCTGATTGAGATAGTATTTATCATTTTGTGCAAAGTGTATTTCAAACCATTTAAAAATATCTCATGCTGGCACACTTTACTTTCTGAATCGTGTATTTCACTGAAAGAAACATACATTACAGTATTTCTAACATTAGCGACATTTATAGTTTCTAATTGGTCAGTAATGAAATGAAATGACCATATTAGATTCAATTCCATTTTAACCAGAAATCCATAAAAGTTGTAAGAAGAGCAAAGAGGTTACATAATAAATATTTCCACTTTTCTGCCTCTCAGTGTTCTTCATACCCATTTGCAGTTTTAAATCTAAAGTTAATGTTCTAACTTTCTTCACGTCTTTATCCAAATCAAGTCTGGACTTTGGCTGAGGTATTCCAAAGCATTATTATATTACTTCAGCTCAGAAGAAACAAGTTGATGAAATTAAAAGATGGCTCTAACCCTTAATCTGCAAAGGAAAGGAACTATGAACAATTTTCAGCTCAACTGTGCAAACAAAGCATAGCAGCATTCCATTAGCTTATTATTGGAAAGGTTTGGACCCGATTGGCTATGCAGCTTTCTTTTTTTTTTTTTGTAGTCCTGATTTCTTAATTAATCATGCTACCAAGATAACAGCATGTTGCTTCCTGAGAAGTTTGTGCTGCAACTACAGATATACTCTATTAATCTACTAGTGACTGGCTTTATGAAGAAACTCTAACTCTAACCACATCCTTTGCTCTAGTTTCAGATGACTGGAAAGTAATCAGCAGCATGCTTTACTCATTACATCCCTGTATGTCATCAGATGAGTGCATTCACTAGAATATGGAAAAACTGTTTGTTGAATGTGGATTGCAAAACCCGTCAGTGGTGAGTGGTTTTCATGTGTCCATGGGTTGCAACATGAAATAAGTGGCATCACTGGTGTTTTCTGTTTGTCGGATGATGATGCATTGCTTCAATGTGTACCTCGCTGCTTTTCTGTCTTCAGAAAAAGTTTAAACCGTGGAATAAAAATCATCTTCAACTGCTTCACCTGTGACTTTTTCTCAAGTAAAATACAGAAATAATCATGTTTTTAAAGGAGATTTTATCTCTTAAGTCTTGTGCTGCGTTTAATGTACTGCATAAGCCAAAACTCTTATGGGAACGACATAACACTATAGTGGAGTACCTACTAGTCTTGAGTTTTAATTTCACTCAAGGTAAGAGTTTACCTCTAACTTTTAGAGATAAGGTTTGGGTTTAAATTTGAAAACTCAAGCTTCCAAAGTAATGCTCGCCATTCCTTTGCAACTCCTCTTTTAGCAAGAGCACAGCTATTAGTAATGGAAAAGCTAACAGCAAATTGCTTTCTATTCTATGCATCTAAACAAAGAGTAAACTTACAAGTAGAGATTAAGAAGTGTGTCATTGTTGGCTGGGATGGAAAATGTCAGGAGTGCAAAGAAAAGTTTATTCCTGCAGCTTTCACAATGTTTTATGGCTGTAGCCATACCGAATCTTAACTTGTATTTTGGGTGCTTTGTTTAATTTTTCCCTGAAATTCTGCCTGGCAAATACAATAGTGAGAAATTAAAGGATATTTGTTTGGCAACTGGAGATAATTGTAGAGTTTATCCAACAGACCTAATCCAATAATGTTGTATTTTGAACAGCAAAGTCACAGCATCCCCTCAGTAAAGAAGATTTAAATGAGAATCTTGATTAGAAATTAGGTTTCCTGAGATTAGACTCTATGGGGAATCAAAATCATTCACTTACACAAAAAAGCTACTGGAAAAGGAATAATACATACGGTAGTTATATTTATATTTACAAAGTTATTTTGCCATTGGAGTTCTTGTGCGTTCAGTCTTAAATCAGCATCCAATAAAAAAAAGAAAAAGAAGAAATTTACAAGAGTTAAAATAAAATTAACAATTTTGCACAAAGGGGAGTAAGACCCACTGCATTTCAATACTGTTTTTTGTTGTCTCAGAGTAAACCCAGGAAAAGCCAGTGAAGGAAAATGGCTACTATATAGTAACTCAGATGCATTTCCAGCTCATTGTGTTCTTGTTCAGCCCTGACTTTGATAAATAGGGTGTGAAATCCCGTATGGTATGGAAATTGAAATTCCTTCAGATTGTTTTTTTCCCCTCTATATCTTGGGGTCATTTTGGGGAGGATTTCATTCTACAGTGTGTGACACAGAGCACATGATAAGTTAGTAATTACTTCTGCTCAAAGCTACAGTGGAAATGAGTTGGTGAAATAGGAGATTCCAGCTCTGGCCATCTTTTTAGGACAGGAAACAGAGCGTGTGATTCCAGCCTGGGACCACAAGCATTTCTGAACCATCCAGGGACTTCTTAATGTATGCATGTTGATGTGGCAGGAGGCCAGAGGATCCCATTTGGACTGTGACTTACAGGCTCTGTAAACCTTCAACACACATACACACACACACATCAGCACACACGCATGCTGGCCACATGAAGAGAAACGCAGCAATCTACTGCGCACACAGGACAGGCTGTACTTGTCCACCACTTCCTGTCAACTCCGCTGTGACCTTCATGGTTTCTCCCACAAATGTATGTATCCTCCATTCAATAATTTTGTCAAAACAAAGTTTTAGTGCATTAGTGATAAAGTGAAGAGACATGCACATACAACATATTTGTGCTACTTTTGTTTTTAAGTTTAATAAGATCAATAAGAGAAAGTGGCAGCCACCTATTTTTGCTTAACCTGCCAACATTGAAAAGCTGCTTCAAGATAACATGCCTACATTTAGTTTAGGAATAAGGGAAAAAAAAAATTCAACTATTTTAAGTAGATTGTGCTTATATTTCCTGGAATTCCGGAGTAAGATAATGAAGATACTTTTTTAAGATTACCAAGAAACAGATGGACAGTGAGGAGCCAAAGCGCCTTAACTTAGTGAAAGATGATTTTTATTTTATCAGTTTTATCTTTTCAGAAGGAAAAACACCTACAAATCTTGTATTGTTTTGTCAGCAGCAATAAATGAGGAACATCAGTCAACAGAAACGTCTAAACGTGTGCGCGTGTGTGTGTTTCGATGCAGTAAATGTGTGTGAGTTATGTGAGTGTTTGGTGAAGAAATACACTTGGGGAAGCCATACATCAAAACAAATTTAGATCAGGAATTTTAAAAAAAAGTTGGGTGGAGAGGATTCTCATTCTTTCACATCTCACCCTCATACATGCTGAATGAGGAATAATGCACTCCTGCTGCAGGCACTGTTGTATTATCATATGTGGAGCTGTACTTTGACATGTATCTACATTTTCTACCCTTGCAGCCACAGCTTTCTTTGTATTTTGGGGTATTTTATCTGATAGACCATTGGAAACTGATGTATTTTTGTGAAAAAAGAAAAATAAAATAGAAAAGACAGCGTGTTTTCCATTGTTTTACAGTCAGTCTGTCTTCTGTTAACTCTAAAGGCAGAAAAGCAACTTTAATAAAAAAAATGAAAAAAAAAACATAAATGGAGACTGAGTCATTCAACATTTAGGACATTCTTGGACTCTCCCTGAATTACTTACTGTCAACCATTCAGTCCAGCTTGGATCTTCTTCGGCTCAAAGAGTACACATAAAATAACCTCTTTGTGGAAGAACTTGACTTTATAGTGATCACATTCTCTTTGAAACACAGAGCAGAGGGTCATATAGGGTGTGGATACCCTCACATTCTCATTGGTGCCATTATCTTTAGGTCACACATGCAAGGCTTTATGCAAACCCAGAATGTGATCCCGTATCTTTTCTGTGTTTTCTGGTATTCGGGTTGTTGAGCAATAAATGTAAAGCGGGCTGAAATTCTTGGCAGGCGTTGATGAAGAGCAGGATTAGCAGGAGAGGATGGCTCGTTGCTTTCCGAGCCATGAGTGTCGTCTTCAGCAGGCGGGGATTGGGCATTTTTGGCAGATCATCCATCCACGTCAGGTGTCGGATGATTTCCACTCTTCTTATGCAAACTGTCAAACTCAAACATCGGCGCCGTTGCAGTTATGCTGCATAAACAATTGGTGTCATGTTTCGAAAGGGAAAAATATGGTTATCTTTATTTTACACATTCCCAGATCGACACACGGGGAGTGGTGGGGGGCCGGTGGTAGTCAGACTACTTTAAATGGTGTCTATTGTGTTTTAGAAAAATAACAGAAGAGTATTACACTTATTAAATGTGAAGAAGTTTTAGATAGTTAGTGCAGGTTTTGGTGATGGATGGGTAAGCCAGGTTTCATTTGCTGGAGTTAACAGATGTCTCAAGGGGCAGAGTGCCTGGAAATGATTGTTTTGTGTTTTGATAGAAGCCAACTGATCTAGACAAGAGGAGAGTGTGTGCTTATAGTAGATCACAAAGTCAGATGTGTTATCAGGTGGCAAGGAAGGGTAGGAGGACATTTTGGTGGTGAGAGAAGAGCAAAGAGGGAGATGGATCGGAGGTTTCTGCAAGTTATTTTATGTTTGTCTTCAGGGGTGCTGATATCCATAGTGATTTCCAGGTGGTTTGAGATGTTGAGGATGAGGCTGGAGGACTGATGTGTTGTGAGGATGGAGGAGAAAGAGTCAGGCCGTGACTTTGAGTGTGTGTGGAAGTTAATATGTTGTGTGAAACTGAAGCAATGTTGCAGATCCAGGAGTTCAGCGGTTTGCAGTTAAAGTCATTTATGCAGAAAGAAACCAACGTTTCCATTGTGTTAAATGTTTTTTTACATTTTGAAAAAAGGTTGCATACATTTGAGATGGATCACTATAGGATGATGGTATTTGTGAGAAATTATGTAGACAAAAAATAGATGTGAAATAAATATGACTGATGCTTTTTGTGACATTCTGCTGTGGATATTCAGTGCAAACAATTCAGGGGGGAAAAAATGACACAAAAACCTCTTTTGTTGCTGTATTTGTTTTTAAAAACATTTGTTGTCTTTATGTTGTTTAGCATAAAGATAAAGATAATTAATTGTCACTTTAACTTTTTGCTTTTTTTTTTTTTTTGCTTTTTGTCCAGTAACAACCCCAAATCCAGACCATTCTTAGTAGTAAAGGCAACGTGAAAAAGAAAGGAGGTGTATTCTCTGAAAGCAGAAGTTCAAGGCTTTTCAGGTAAACAGAACAAGCCCGAACCATACAAGGTATTTTTGGGGAAAGAAAAGATTATTGTTGAAGGTGAAAAGAGGGGAGGAGAGAGCAAGGATTCAACATGTAGAGAAGGAGATTTTACAATGAAGCATGAAACTGGAGTGAAAGTGATGAAGCCAGGTCTTCTTCCTCCGAATTTAATTTATTTGTCTCATAATCCTATAGATATAAGTGGAATTTTGTGTGATAGATCAAAACGAAGTAATGGATAATTGAGAAGTTGAGGGATACCCCAAGCCAAGTGTGAAACATCTGTCAACATCTGTCAAATCAGTGACGAAAAGTGGGAAATATCAAGAAAAAAATCTATTATTAAAAGAAAACCGTGAGGATTTAAGTTTAAACAATTGCCTCAAGTCATGTGGGGGAATACAGCAATTATGTTGAAGAAGGTTCTCTGATCAGATAAGCAAGATGAAACAAGGAAAAGGACTAACACACTCCACAACACAATGCTTTTCTCCTGCAGGGTCAGAGAAGGTGGTCAGAGATTATGGGAAGACGGATGGAGCCAGATTTAGGGATACGTTGAAAGTAAATAAGTTAGAGGCTCCTAAAGACTGGAGGCTGAGGCAGAAGTTCATCTTCAAGCAGGATAATGACCCCAAACGTCCAGCCACAGACAGAATGTAACTATAGATTAAAGCATGTTATGAAATAATACTGTTTTAGAATAGGTGGCAATACTTTAAAAATCGCTTTAGACATGAATAACTTCCTTCCACTGCACTATCATGTTTGGTCTACATTTCAAGATTCTGGTTGTAAGATGAGAAAATGTCAGCAAGTTTTGGGGGTAGGAATACTTTTTCAGCTCCTTCTACACAAAACAGCCAAGTTAAAAAAAAAAACGAAGAAAGACTGATTACTGCTAATGAATAATAAAGAGAGTACAGTTGATAAAGACGCCCTGTTAGCTGTTTTCATCCTGTGGATAAAGCGGTCTGCTTTAGAAATAATCCCCAGTCCTCGTAACCTTTCCTTGGACCTCTTCCTGGCTTGAACAGAGGTCATGTACCCGGTCAGCATCCTGTAAATACACACACACACGCACGCACACACACCCCAACAAACATCAACACACACACATCCATGCCTGTTTTCACCAATCCAGTTTGACCTTTGACTCTTTCTATTGATTAACATTTAAATAAATAAAAAAATAACAACAATAGGATTTCATCACATTTTGTGGTCGGTTCTGATTCAAAGTTCACATTTATCAGGTATTAATTTAATTAAAGCGCAGTAAATGCATCTTGTCTGCATAGTTCAGATATCTCTGAGGAAGAAAAGAGCAGAACATTTCTCATTCCTCTGAATGCTGTTGTGATTGGCTGCTTCCTCCACCGTCTCCTGATATCTGGTTTACTTCCAGGAAGTTCCTCTCTAAAAATATCAGATGATATGTCAAATTTCCGCATCGCTCGCAATAATATATATTCTATCCATGAATCAAATACGCAAACAAATATATTAACCTTATTGACAAAGCAACAACTGCAAGTCTGCTTCTAAATTCATTGAAATTGAAGCTCCAAGAAGGAATCTGACCCCCTTCCCTTGAGTTTAGAGAGTGTCACCTTATGTTTCACACATGCACTGGCTCTGTTTCTGTTGTACATGAATTTTTATCACAGTTAGATAAGATGATGTCAGGATGAGGAGGTTTCTGATATGTTATCTGGGAACATTATGTTGTTGGTAAGAACAGGCACCAGACGGGCTCAGCTGTAGACAGCAGGACATCGCTTCTATTCTCACGCATGTACATTCTTCTTCTAAAAAAAAAAAAAAACTTCACCTTTAAATAACTGTTCTGTTTGTTCCTGACCGTGCAGTATGCAAGAGACGAGCCGTCTTAATCATATTAAATTCATGCCCCAGTCAAAAGAGGATTTAAAACTTTTACCATTAAACTTTACACAGTAGAACATTTGACAAAAATCTAATAACTCTGTTTGTGAAGAACAGGATTTCTGTCAGCCTCAAAAGTTTTAGCCGTGACCATTTTTCAAAAATGTATCAAAAGATAAACAAACAATGAGATTTTCTGGTTTCTGTTTGTTCTGCTTTGAAAGGCACATTGCCAAATATTTGCTCGCGATAGCTTTCCGGAACAAATTTGGCAAATTTGTCTTGTTATGATCGTCCCAAACACAATAGTATATATGATTAAGTTCCGTACACATCTATGAATTATGATGTGATGACATTTTATATCTAAGTGATGAAGGCTTAGCCTCTCAGCTCTGCAGAAACATTTATTCAGTGATTACTTAATCTCATAGGTAAACAAGTGAAGGAAGGGATTAAGATTGGGTTTCACATTTAGCATTTACCCTTTGTCAGACATGTACTGATTTAAAGAAAAGATCAGTTCTACATATAGGTAACAATAAACAAATAAAGGGATATTAGATGCTGAATAGCCATGGATTTTGGATGAACAGTAATTTGCAGAAACTCTTATGTAGTTTGAGCAAAAGTATCTTCTTCATCCTGGAAGAAGGTTCTGATTCCCCACATTACACAGAGTTTCCTGAGTTTTCATCTTGGTGTTTCTCCAAGACAACCAGCCTGCTGGCAGAGAAAATGCTCCACTGTTAAACCTAATGTCAGCAAAACAAAGTAAGACATTCATAGACCAGACTTCTTTAAATAAAGCTTGCAACGTCTCAACAAAGACAAGCAAAACAAGTAAACCAGGGACTGATGGAATCAGGACAATGATGCTTTCTCAGTGGGCATGAAGCATTCAGATTCACATTATGTGTTTACATACGTACAATGTTCATAACTTAACTAAGACATATTTCTATGTTTTAGTCACTTAAAAGAAACAAAACTGACGTCTGAAAGGGAATATTCAAAAGGCAACTAAAATGAGCTGCGATTTTTCTCTTGACATTAGGGAAAATCATAATTGACTCATTCAATTAGATCATTAACTTTGTCAGTAATTATGTGAAAAAAGTGATCAAGAATAACTTAAAAAAACAAAAAAAAACAAAAACAGGCAGATATTCTGCTCAGTAAGTGCAGCCATCATTAAGGAGGTTAACCGTGTTGAGGGGTTAAGAGGTCAAAATGGAGACGCTGAACAAACAATACAGAAGCAAGAGATGATAACAGCAATAGCTCATCTCAGAGGTTAAAGTAGTTCATGGCAGCCAAAGATTGCCATTAACTAGTTATTAAGAGCAATTAAGATCAGTTTTTAGATTTACATGTAGCTTGACAAAGATCACTGGGGGGAAAAAATAATGTCTGCAATGTTCTTTGCTTTAATGCATGAAAAACCTGCCAAAATTAGCAACCATATAACTCTGCTGGGAATATGCACATCGGAAACAATTAGAGCACTGATATGTGGTGGAGTTGAATCATTCAGAAGTGTTTAAGTTTCTGCTCTTGATTTGACAGGAAACTAATAAAGAGAAGCTAAAACTGGAGGGATGAATGAGCAGTGCCTTTTAATTCTGGCCAGAGGTCTTTATTGTGCTTTCTGATAATAATGTGAATCAAATAATCAACTATGAAGAACCATCTACAAATGAATAGTAATAATAAAAAAAACTTCAGACTTCTACTCTGTGCTGCATCTACAGTTGCTAAGAAGTCAAAGCAATAATTTAGCAATGATTTGTATTTACTGCCACCTACTGGTCACTTTTAAATTTTTGCCAATAGAAGATTCACCTGTTTTTATTTCAAAGTTCATTGAACATGGATGTTGTAATACATTAAAAACAGCTTGTGCTGTTGTGCTTTAGTTACAGATGAACTACAGTATTAGTTAGAGAACAACATATAATTTAAAACCCAAACAATCGTTGCTTTTTGTTATGTGCTGAATGCTTCCTGTCAGCTTGATGTGGTTAACCAGTTTTCTTCACGAGATTCAACGTGCTATGTTGCTGCCTGCCACAAGCCAGTGTCATCTTGATTTTAGGTCAGGTTAACACATGAACCTCTCTCTAATCTGAGGCAACCGCTGCCAATAAAAGAAACTAACTCTTTTTTATTTGTTTGTGTTTTTTTTGTGCGTTAGCACAGAGCTCTGTGGCAGCAATTCTCATACTACGTTTTCATTAATCTAGTAGGAAAATCGTCACGCTTTATAGAAATAAAGGTTTGAAAACATCAATCTGTGTGTAATTTCTCTGTTTCACTTAGTGAACTAACTTACTGAAATAAATCACATTTTCAAAAATATTAAAATTTATTGAAAGTGACTGTAAATGAAAAGACTCATAGCACTTTTTTTTTTCTCAGTTCAACATTAAATCAGATCAAATCTTTTCTCTTTGGGGCAGATAGGATTGCCAAAATGATTTCTATTTGTTAAAAGGCAGAATAACGAAATGCGTTAGATTTTCTCCCTTTTTCTTCCAAATGTAACAATTGTCTTTATAGCCAAACACTTAAATTTTAATTTCATCCAGCCACAGGACAAATGTTAAGGTCTTTGTCTCTGTGTGCATTTCCTAACTTTAATCCTGCTTCTTATGTTGATTTTGGAGTAATGGGTGCGTTCTCTCTGAGTTTCCTTTCAGCTCATATTGTTTTTACTTCTGCATAGTTGTTTGAACAGGCAGATGTTGAACCTTTACCCATCTGGAAATTATACCCAGAGATAAACCAGACTTGTGAAAGTCAACATTTCTATTTATGCTTAATTCTTATATTGTATCTTTTGTCTTGCCTGAGAGACAGAGGCCATGATGGTATTATCTGGGATTTCTTAAAAATGTATAAAGGCTTGGTATTTAAAGAAAGTAAAGCATTCTCTCATTACTCTGATTTTTACAAAATCTACGGTATATACATTTAGTTATCCAAACTAACCAAAGGAAAAGTTGAGTCTGACTTGATGTCAGGCACTAACAAGACATGTAATGTCTTTTTATGGTATATATTTAATTATCTGCTTTCGACTTTAAATTTGCATACAATTGTTAGATTTATTTCATTGCTGGGAGAAATTAGATTCATCTGGCGTAAAGACGCTACATACATGAAAAGTGTTCATTTGTTTCTGAGTTACAAGGCCTTATTAGGTAATGAGTGAAATTTCGTTTCCGTTCTTTGAGTTGATTTTATTTCAACATCATGTAAAATCCAGTTCTCAGAATTTCTAACCATATTTCTTCCTGGGTAGACGTTAAGAAAAAAAAAATATCAGACTAAAGGTAAGCGTATACGCCGGGTAATTTTGCGGTGGGAATTTGCTGATCTGTGATACAGATGTATACTGCTCTGCCCTTCTCTAACCCTCAAGCAGAGTTTCCATTTCACACTTTCCATCAAACCTCAGATCCTTCGTGTCAGGTCACACTCATTTAATTTCTATCATTTCTCCTGATATTTTTTTTGTTTTTATTAACTTTGCTCTGAACTAGAGCAGCACTTTAATTTGTAAAGCTTCACTTTGCTACTTTCAAAGATTTTTGTACTCATTTTATCGGTGGTGTGTATATTTCATACCAGTTTAATTTTAGGACTGAGGTTAAGGCCACAGGATTTTTTTTTAGCAGTCACCGATTATGCACCTACAGCCCACACACCTGACTAAATGCCAACTGTGCAGCCTCTAAGGTTAGTGAGGCCTACTGTACATAGATGAATTTTGCATTGACTTTGTTGGTTTTTACACGAGCATGTAGATGCATTGTACCCCTGCCTCTGTTACAAACCACAGGTTTCCGTTTGAGTAAGCAGATGAAGAATTTATGCTGAAGTCAGTCTCCTCTTGGGTTTTTTTAAAAATTTTTTTTATCTCTACAAGTTTGTAAAAAAAACCTTAAAGGAAATGTTTTCTCGATAGTCTGAAATAAAGAAGCACTAATAATTTAGTCATTAATTAAATTATTAATGCTTCTTAACAACCAAGTTAAAACTAACAAGGAATGAGGAGAACATAGATAAAATATTCATCTTTGATCTTATTCCTCCAACCAAAAACTAAATTATTTGTCTTAAAAAATCAGGACCACAATTTCTGTGATTTACTAAGCACTTACAAATAATTTGTAACCAATGTCAGACATCCTGTGTCTCTATGGTTTTTCTGCAAATTGATATGAAATTGTTTGGGTGTGTAACTAAACGGCCCTATCTTCTGTTTAGAAAACAAAAGATAGGGCCTTATAAAATTGTTTAAGCATTTTAAAATGCTTCACATATTGTCACGTTAGAATCTCAAATAATATGTTTTATAGGGATTTTATGTGACAAACCAATGCAAAGTAATGCATAGTTGTGGGCTGGAATGAAACAGATATGTAGAATCTATTCCTAATACTAATTTAAAATGTGCAGCTTGTGTTGTCAAACCCTCTTTACCATGACAACTATTAATAAAATCAAATGTAGCTGCATTCAGATGCAACCTACAGTAAGTAGTAAATAGCCACCCTGTGTGTAATTTAATCTCAATAAATTACACACAGCTAAGACTTTCATAGAATAATGGGATTTCTCTGCCCCAAATAGATATACAACAGTTATGAAAATATCTTAGTGTGACATCTTTACTGGATGTGTCAATAAAGTTGGTGTGTAAAGCATTCAAAGCTTTTAAATACAATCCCAATGTGAACATACTTTGAGGATATTGTAGAGGGTGAATATCTTCTTGAAGATATCGCCAACTTTAATTTGAATCTAACCTCTAACATCAGTTTCCTCCATGGAGCAGAAGATAGCTGGAAAGAAAAAGCAGAGGTTGAAAATTTGTCGAGACGGGCGACCGTCTACGCTTCGTTGAGGTTGAGAGAGAACAGGAAGGCAGAATGTATTGCCTACATACACGGAAAGTAACGAGAGCGAAGAGGTGATCGATACATCACGGGAAGTCCCAAATTAAATCTACAGTGTTAAAAATAGGGAAGGTGATTATACACCCAACCAAAACTGAAGCTGGTTCTTATGACAAAATTAAGTCAATATGTGTAGAAGTCATTATTTTACTGTGAGAGACTCTGGTGATCTGCAGTCTAAGAATAAAAGTCTTTCTTGAGGTAATATAGAACTTTGGGATCTTTAAAATATGACAGTTTGGTCATAAGAAGCTTTAAATCTTAGAAAACCAATCAAAATTTATATTCGATTAATAATTTGAGAAATATGATCTCACCTTTCAAAACTCCTCAAAAGTCTTGTCTCATAAACCTGAGCATGACCTACTTCGCAATAGAAGTTTAAGCTGGATTTGGCACGCTAGCTAATAACCACAATGTCTACTGTCGGCCTGTCACTTCCTGTCATTTCTCTGCTTTCGATCCTGTTAGAAAAAATTTCACCACGCACTGTGGTTAAAAAAAGCGATGTAGCATCTCCCCTCATGAAATACCCTGAAATATTTCTACACCACAATCAGCATGTGCACAAAGCTCACCTGATGCAAGAAGAAAACAGCAACGAACCAGTGAAAAGATTGGAATGTAAAGGGCATTGGGAATGCATTAATGCCCTTTTAACTTTCTTATCATATTGTCACTTTCCTAATACAAACTTCAATGTTTTATATTCTTACATTATATTTTTATAAATGAAAACTCAGGGAAAAGTGTGGTATGCATTAGCACTTAAACATGATGAAGAGCAATAAGTTGTATCAGGCGTAATTCAAGCTCAAAGCAGGAACCAATGAAAATAAGGAACAGATGGCAGACGGGCTGAAGAGAGTTACAAAGATTTTTCTAAGGACAGCAGGGAACCACAGTGACAGCCATTATTCTAAACTAAAGAAAACATGGAGAGAGTGTTGAGAGTTTGGTTTTCAACAACATCTGAAGCCCTGCAGGTCTCAGTTAGTGTTTATGAATAACAAGAAATTTGAGCGAAATCACATCATACTAGCAGTCAGGTGGTAGTAGTATGGTGGTCTGGGGTTGTCCTGATGCTTCAGGACCTGGATAACTTACATGAGGTAATCCTGAAGGTGATTGTCCGGACAGTAGGACAATGATTAAAAGCACACCAGAAGCCCCATATATGAACTGCCGATTTAAAATGAAAGTAATCTTTTCATTTGAGCAGCATGTTTCACTTGCTTTGGAGTGGTCCACCCAGTCCAAAGAAACTTTTATTACTGAATATTAGCATTTTATTTTCAAATTGACCTTTGTTTTTCTTTCCTTGACATTGAAGTTCACCGTGGGCGAAAGCAAATCATTAACGTGTGTAGTAACAGGTGGGGAAGATGCAAGCCACCGTGCATTTGCACATGCTGCACAGACATGCAAATGCTAAAGCATAAATGTATTCACACATACAGGCACATAAATGCCTGCATACCAGAAACTGAGATGATGCGACGTTCTCAGTTTCAAAGAACTTGCCTGAAACCCACAGCACATCGCCCTCTCCGCCCTTTTTTTTTCTAAACCCTTGTGCTTTTCCCCTTTTGAGAAACGTTGACCACATGACCGCAGACTTTTTTCTTTTGTTGCTTTTTTTTTTTTGCAGGTAGAGTTTTGTCATGGAACCTGTTCTTCTGCAAATACACACACATGTGAGCTGCAACGCAATAAAAAGGGACTCTGAGTGGAGCAGACACACAGACAGCTCAGCCGGACCTGCAAGCACGCCTGAGAGCCACCAGACGACAGACAACATGGTGATGATGAAGAACTCCGTAATCATGGCGACCTGCCTTCTGCTTCTGTCATCCCTTGCTCTTCAGTCTTATGCCAGTAAGATCACCAGTTTTTTAACTAAACTCTGTCATCATTTGTTAACATCTTTGCGACAAGAGAACTTAATCTTTGTCCTAGTTGAATTTTCTTTTGTCCCAATGTGTCTCGACAATGATGGCATTACTTTTCCAGGTGGAATTATTGTTCTAGGTTTTATTTTTGCATGCAAAGTAAATTTTTATTTACACCAATCATTTCAGATTCCTTCGGCCCAGATGAATGCTGCTTCAAGTTCTTTCCGAAACGGCTGCAAAAGTCAGCGGTGGTGAACTTCCGATACACAGATTCTCTTTGTCCCATGGAGGGTGTGCTGTAAGTATCTTTAGACATCAGAAAACACTTTTAAGTTGAATCCAAGTAGCTTGTTATTACTTTTTTATGTGCCTAATGAAAAACAAATGCACGTTTTTATTGTGCATTTAAATAATGAGAAACTAATCAGCCTCTTTCCTCGTCTCTGTTGCAGTTTTACAATGAAAGCTGGTAGAGAGGTCTGTGTCGACGCAACTCAGCAGTGGGTGAAGAACATCATCAAGACCAAGGAGAGGAACCAGACCAAGGGAGTGACCAACTCCACCACCACACCGTCCCAGTAACCCTACCGACCCCGACCTCTCAATGTTCACTGAGCCAAGTCAAAGTGCTGGTGGAAATATTTATCTTAATCTTTCTCTACTTGTGCACCGACAATTCTATTAATATCTATATCTATATATTTTTCAATAAATGCAAAAATCCCTGAGATGACTTGTGTTTTTGTTGTGTTAACTCGTTGGCTTCATTTCTGTCAAACCAATGGCTAAGTTACATTTTTAAATAAGGAATTAGGAACTGACAAGCAACAAAACACAATCTATTTTTATAAACTGTCTTTTATGGCAAAACGACTGAAATTCTCTTAAACCGACAAACCAAAGGGTCACGAAGGTCATCCGCGTCAATTCATTTGAATTCAGTTCGCTTATATGTTTCCGATTTACAACAAATGTCACTTTGTGAGACGTTCAGGAGCAATTCAAGCCCATTTATATTTAAATTAATCCTGCAAAATACACCACATCACAATTAATTGCACACTTTTCAGTTCTATCTAGTGCTTAACACTGCTCAGTTATATTCAGTTTATATTACCAATTGGGAAAAAGTTATCTCCAATTCCATCTGGCCTTATGGAAGATTAACCCTTCCTGAACCAAACTGTAAGCCTTGTTTAATAACAAATACACCAATATACGTGAGATGTATAATTCGTTTTATGCTCAGAAAGAGAGAAACTCTACCTTGCTCTGATTCACACCATAAAGCATCAAAGTTCCTGTGGTTTCTGGTTGATGAAACCAGAGGAAGTTGTTATCTAAACCACAAAGATTTGACCCAAAAAACTTTTTTTTTTGTTTGCTTTTTGTTTTTGCTTTTTTTAACAATAAAAAAAAATAATAATAATTCAAAACCAAACAAGTTGGGTTATTTGGAAAAACGTGCATGAGTGAACATTATGCAGTTTTCTGTGTTTTATTATACTTGTGAGTCATCGTTACTTTTAGCAACTCTGCGTGTGTTTGCAGTATCTTTCCAGCAGGGGTCGCTCTTTTGTCTTGTACTGAATTGTTTCAAATCAGTCACCACTAGCACGTTTATATTGATCAGAGTGGACAGCATCATAATTAGATTTGCTTAAAATCTCATTTCCAAGCTCACTGCCATCAGCAGAAGCTCAGTAGGGCAATTTTATGAGCATTCTTGCCAGACAGGACTGTAATAAAACACTTGTGCACAGTCAGTGCTGCATGCAACTCACTGCTAACAACTATTCTCATTTCATTTACAATGTAAACCTTACCCATTTCAAATATAACTTTGATTTATTCAATAAATTGAAGATAAATAAAACAAAATAAGCAAAAAAAAAAAAAAAAAAATCTATTTTAAGGCCTAGACGTCAGCACAGCGGTCATCAACTGATCGTGGACCCAGATTTTTATTTTTATGCTACACTGATTCCTCCAGGCAAGCTATGGAAAGAAGCTTTACTGGCTCCACATGTGACCTATCAGAGGAGATGCTCTGATTAGACTTTGGAGGACCTGCTGCATGGATTTACATAGTAATTAGATTGAAAATAAGAGAGAGACGAGTGGCTTGAGTGCCTCTTGTTTGCAGTTGTGATGATTCTTTTCTAAACACAAAGAGAACGAAACAGAACAATAAATGTACGACATTTTAGGAAGGATGTTCACAAACCTTATATCAAAGTCAAAGCTAACATAACTCATGTTTCAATGGATTTATTTCATTCAGAAAACTCCATTGTGAAGATTTTGTAGAGGTGTCCTATTAAATTTACATAAAACTGAGCGGCTCAGTGACTGCATGACCTACCTGTGGCAGAAGGAAATCAGGACAAGCAGAAGTGGACTGCCTCAGGTTTTTATTTTATTTTCACAGCCACTGTTGTTGGTCGGAAAATGTCAGCAGAGTAAGAACAAATCTGTGTAAAATGGTCCCCAATCATGTTACATACTGAGAAAATATTTAGTGGTTGAAGTAACTGAAATGGGAATTTCCATTTGCTTTTAATTTAGTTTATCCATTAAGAAATCTAGCATTTTGTAAGCTAACACAGACAAACCCACAGGCAAAATAGTTTTTCAAATTATATTTCCTTTCATTTGTGTCATTTAATGACAGAATTTACTTCAACTGATAATGTTAATGCTCGTTAGAAATGAAGAGAGAAGTTGACTTTTCAAGCAAAGGACAAAATACTGAAATGAGTTAATGAGAATAAATGTTTTTTGCTTTTTCTGCCATGTGTTTATATCCCACTGTGGCGTGAACTCTAGAAATTGCAGTTTAAATAAAAAAATATATCAATAAAACAATGCAGCTCTTATTGATCACAAGTTTTCAATGTCTAACTTTTCTTTTTTTTTGTACATTTCGTCTCATTCTAGCCATAAACGCTAATGTATTGTATTGGTATTTTATCTGATCTGAGTGGGTAGGCAATAATTCATCATTTTCAAAGAACAAAGCAGACAGGACAAGGTTAAAAAAATTAATTGTGGAGAAGTTAAAAGCAAGATGAAACAAGATCACAAGCTTTGGACACAATGTCTAAGTTAAGTCATTCAAAAATAAAAAAAAATGTTGCTCAACTTCTTTAACTTATAGGTCAAATGGAGCATTAATTACAGAAGCAGCCAATAGGTAACTCTGGAAGAGCTGCAGAGATCTACAGCTCAGATGGGAAAATCTGCCCACAGAAATACTATTAATATAGTCTAAAGAAAAGCTACTGCTGGAAAAGGTTTGGCACAAGCCATGTAGGTCATAGAGTAAATGGAAGAATGTGCTCTGGCCAGTGAGACTAAAACTGAACATTTTCGCAAACATGCAAAACATTTCATGTGGTTAAAAGCTAACAGTACACATTCCCCAGGGCACATTATCTCCACAGGGAAAAGTGAAGATAATGTGCAGCGTTATGCCGTGGGCTTTCATGAAACAATAATCAGGCTGCCTGTCTTTCAGCAAGACAACACAATAAACACGTTTGCAAAACATTGTATTGCTTCTATACTTTCCAGAAAAAACAAAAAAACATTCATCAGGTCAAATTTACTGTAGTAAAGTTACATTTTATTGCTTATTTCATTTGCCTAAAGTCAAATGATTTGGTAATTCAGCAACTTGAACTGAGGAAACTGCACATATTCCATATGTGCCTTTCCTGAAGGTTTGTGCTGCTTCATCCTCTGAGTAAAAGAATGAAAGTTCATTATAGTAGAAGCAGAAAGAAAACCAATCTCCTGAATTACCCTTGGAGAGGGAATTCATGTGGTGTTGTGAGGAAGTAGAAAACATAAAGGAGGCAAGAAAACAGCAAGTCAAACCATAAGATACAGTCAAAAAGGGTAAAAGAGAGAGTTTGTGATGCCTACAGTTTCTGAGGCACACACATGTAAAAATAACCAGAATGTGATGTCAGCTTTTCCTGACGGATGGGATCAACATAAATTAGGTCTCATGTGAACCAAACAGGGCTGGGGGGGGGGTTGTCTGTAAGTTCTCAGCAGTAAAAGGAGGAAGTCAAAATAGATAGCAGAAACAGACACACACACATATGCATGGACTCTCAATTAACTGCTTGTTATGAAGCTTGCAAGGTAATTACATCGTAAATCACATCTTGGTTTCTCAAATATTATGAGCAGAACTTTAATGTAGCAATTATTGTATGACTTTCTCCAACCCATTCCCATAATAATAAGCACAGGAAGCCTATAGCTCGGCAATCAAACAGAGTTTGAGTCCAGATAATTTAGAGCCCTGTGCTTATTTGCAGAATAACAGAGCGAAACCTCTTTGTGTTCCATATTTTATAGCAACTAAGCAAAATTAAGAGTGGGATTCAAAGTGAAATTATAGGACAGAGAAAGAGAGAGAGAGAAGGGATAACCAAAAACTCAAGATCGATATCTTCTGTATAATTACCTACAGCTTCGTCGTTGCTTGGAAACCAAACAGAGAAGAGAGAGGGGGAAGGAGATGAAGATGATGAGACGGACAGAGACACTATTACAAAGCCTGAAACTAATTCCTGGGTTGAGATGATTTCCACTCTCTCTGCTACTTGTGTTTAAATAGAGCTTTGGATGACAGATGAGGAGGTGAAAAAGTGGAGGAGTCTAAAAGAAAGTCGAACATGGAGTTAAAAGGAGTTACAGGGTGAAGAAACGAAGACATGTCTTATACGTGGGCGAGTGGATGCATGAATAATTACTGAGACATTGGACGTCTCTTCGTCTTTCACTTTGTCACATCTTTACGTCATACTTTGTTCTGACCGTCTTGTCGTCTATCATTTTCTTTCTTTACTCTTCCATACTTTATCTCATAGTTTTAACCCTCCTGTCTGTTGCTTCTATTTTGCATCACTCATATGGGCCATATGGGCGACAACCCAGGGCAGCATTACACAGGGAGCGCACAAACCCAGCACAAAATATAACATATATCTGGGGTGCCTTAAAAAAGTGTTCTATTGCTTTAATTTACATCCAGTCAATAATTAGTTAACACCCCCGACCCAACCAAACATTGTTTAGATCAGAAATTTTGAGCTGATATAAATATTAGTCTGCTATGACCAAAAAGTGAAGCGGGATTTCACATTTTTAGCCTCACAGTGGGTCCAGTACAACCAAAGAAAAGCTTCACCAGAACAAAATAACAATTTCGATTGACCTCAGAAAAGTTCAGAACTAAATCTGACCCAAATTGTGTGCAATTCCCTACAGAGAACACTAGACAAGAAATGTCCACAAAAGTCCTGTGGGGAGTGTGGTGTATTTGTCAGCGGCAGCTGATGTGGTTATGCTTCAGGAATAAAGGCTCTGTAAGCCGGACTTCAGTTGAGTATATCGATTTGTATTCAATCAAACTGCAGCCCAAATCTAGGAACAATCACATAAAATTCCCTGCAGAAATCTGGACTCCATCCCTTTCAAAGGGCTCTGAGCAACACATCTACCAAACAAGTCATTCTACAATGTGTGGATCTTACAAAATTATGATCACATGCACACTTTCCACACCAGATCCCCTTCAGCTCCTGATACCAACTATCTCCCCATGTACTTAAATCCATACATCCCTTGTTTCAAATCCCAGCATGGGGTCTGTTTTTATGTTTGCATGTTCCTTGTGCATCCATGTGTTCTTTCCAGGTACTCCGGATTCCTCCCACTGTCCAGGAACATGTTTGGTTAATCTAAACTGTCCTTAGGTATGAGTGTGTGCAAGTATGACCGTTTGATCTCTCCAGAGTGTGTCTGCTTCTCACCCAAAGGTTGCTGGAGAGAAGCACCAGCCCTGTTGTGTTATATGTTTTTATGATCATTGATTTTTATGGATCATATCATATGGATCAACCTGAGAGCATTTGCATCCTATCCTTCCATTATCTTTCACTTATTTTTGGAAACTCTCTTGTCTCTATGAGCAAATAAACAAACAACATATCAATATTTTAACATTAAGATAAATGAAACATAAAACAATAGGTGCATTAGCTTCATCGACCGGATACACCTAACTGCTTGTTGCATGTGACCTCATTGATGTGAAACACTGGATGGGTGTACTGTTTCTTTAAATGGAGGAAAGACAAGGGAGGAGCAGAGTGAGAGGAGAGAGAGAGTGAGAAGGAGATGTAGTAAAATAAGCAGAGCTGTATTCATGGTTTCCTCTCCGTAAGAGAAGTGCATTTAGATAAGACAGAAGGATTTTACAGAAAGAAAGAAGCAAAGGAAGGAAAAAAAGAAGGAAAGAAAAAGAGAGGGAGAGAGAAAGAGGCTATACACATTTAACAGGATTTTTCTCAAAGCATTCCAACAATCTGAGGAGGAGTTATCTCAGATCAGCATCTTGCAAGATGTTTTACAAGGACTCAGCTCACTGACCTCTGATGAAGAGGTGGCTTAACACGGAATATTTTTTTCTGTTTTAGAGCAAAATTCTTTCTTCCTTTAAGACATTTTTTTTTCCCTGACTGAAATAATTTTAAAGTCACTTTTCAAAGAGATTTCTGCACCTGCTTTGCAGGATATATGAATATCAAAGATATTTCTTTACTCCTGAAAACCTTTAAGGCAAAGTGCTGAATGTTTTTAAAGTTGACTGGAAGTAAACAAATCTCAGAAAAGCATTAACCCTTTACTTTAAATTATAAATGCTTTTGGGCAACTAATTGATGCTTTAGTTTATTAAGCTTTGAAAGGATAGCTGTTCAAGTTAGTTGTTGAATTTGAAGTTGATCCTGTGTAAATTGAACTTCTTGTCAATGAACAGTTTTTAGGCTTCAGCTGAATTTTCCCGCAGATTTGCCAAGCTGCTGTTGTAAAGCTTGCACAGATATTTACAATTCTAGCATCTGGGTGGAAGAGAGAAAAAGAAGGAAAGACAGATGGCTCAGAAAGAAGGAGGAACAGAGCAGGGGCGCCTGAAAACAGAAGACAGTCTAGGGACCAAACCCATGGCTGGGGCCCCCTTGGCTGGTGGAGGAGTGGTGGTGGAGGTTCGAGAGAAGAAGGGACCTCTCCGGGCTGCAATACCCACAATGCCTTTCCCCGTGGCTGTCATTTGTCTTTTCCTAAACACCTTCATTCCTGGGCTTGGTGAGTTCAAAATCACTCTTTCTGTCATACCGCTATCTGAAATTAATGCTACAAGAGTTAGCACCAAAGCTGAAGTTGATCATTGTTTGCCACTGAAATGACTACATGTTTATGAGTACAGCCAATAAGATTGTAAGTGTAACATTGTGTGGTTACACCTATAAACTCTATGGTTATCTTAAACCTTGGGGTTAAGAGCAAAGATGGTTCATGCCTATAAACTATCTGGTTACACCTGTAGACCACATAGTTATATCCACCGGATCAACAGTGGAGCCACTGTTGATCTTGTTGTCTTGCAAATTGGAAGGTTGTAGGTTTGATTCCAGCTTCTTCCTGTCACATGTTGATGTAAGCCTGGGGTTAGACTACGGGTGCATTCATACCAGGCCTGTTTAGTCCGCTTTAGTTGAAATCTAGTTTGTTTTCCCAAAAAGCCTAGTTTGTTTGGGGAGGTATGCATCAATGTGTCACTGGTCCAAAAGCAGGAAGCGAACTACAAATTTAATGATGAAACTTGACTTCATGTCATGTTTTGACTGTTGATTCTATGTTGCAATTGCACAAAATCCGTGAGGTGACGGTGGAGTCCCTGAGTGAAATTCTGTGAAAGAGGTGTAAGGAGCCTCTTGTTAGAAGAAATGGCGAATGACTGAGGGTCATTGCACGTAACACAAACCCTGTAAATTCTAGACACTAACAGGTACCATAGAATTGGTCAAAAATCCGTGAGGGACAGCGGAGTCCCTGCTCGAAATTCCATGAAAGAGGTGAACGGAGCCTCGTACCGGAAGCCCGTTGAAAGGCTGTTTACATCGTTTTAAACTGTGTGATTGTGAGCGTGAGTGGGAATAAAAATAGCAATAGGTATTTTGTTCCATATAACACAATAAGAGTGTAATCAGTAAACCTTTTATGGATGCAAATACGACAAAAAAACCAAACCTGTTTAGGATTTTAATTGAAACATTCTCAATTATAAATTTATTGATGGAAATTGACTAAATGTCGTGTTTTTATTGTTGTTTTTAATGTTTTTACTGTTGATTCTATGTTGCATTATATTTCTGTTTTTGATATGATGAAAAGCACTTTGAAATGCCTTGCTGCTGAAATGTGCTATACAAATAAAATTTGATTGATTGATTGATTGATTGATTGATTGATATAGTGCAGAGTTTTCTGGGTAAATGCAACCATGTGAGTCTAGTGTTAACAGGAGAAATGGCTCATTTACCCAAAACCAAAGAGAAATCCTACAACTGATAGAATCTCCATTTTTGTTTACATTTTGCAAGAAGGAAATTGCGTTCATGTCTTGTTCAGAGGTTTCCATGTCAATTCTTTCATTAGCTCTTGGTGCAGCGCCACCACAGGTGAGGAGGTGAACCAGGTTTTTCAAAGAGTTTGGATTGTTTGACTGAATGCAGTGTGAAAGCAAATAGCTTATGTTTTTATGATCATTGATTTTTATGGATCATATCATATGGATCAACCTGAGAGCATTTGCATCCTATCCTTCCTATTTGCTTTCACAGCAGTGTGAAAGCAAATAGCTTTCACACTGCAAATAGCTTTCACACTGCTGTGACAATACAACGTTAGTTGTATTTTTGAAAATACAACTAACGCAGCAGTTCTGGTCCCCAATCGAATCGAGTCTACTGAACCATGTGTGAAAACACCCTATGTGTCACATCAACCTTAATTCCACATAAAGTGGTCATTCATTCTTAAACAGAACAATGTCGTAACAAGAAAAAAAAAGTACTCAGTTTAAGCGTTTAGGTAAATGTCTAATTAGGTTTAGACTGAAATTATAACGGCACTCATAAAACTTTTCTTTTATGTACATTAGTCTACACCACAAGTTCAATACTTGAATACTAATGGAAATGTATGACCTCTATTATTAATCACATCTAAAAAAAAAACTTTTAGAGTGGTTGAGACCCAGCTAATTATCTGAATTATCCAAAATGTACTCTTTTTTTCAGCTAGAATACTTCCAATTTTATACTTTATTTGTAAAACCAGGACACTAGACATATTGGACGATGCTTCACAAAGTTCCCCTTTGGCTCCTGACTTACAAGTTCAAAAACTTGCCAGAGTGTGTCTATCTCTGTGAAGCACCTGTAAGAAAAGGCTAATAAAGGCAGTGACAGCTCTTTTTCACACCTCTTGAAAAGTGTAAGGTGTTTGAAAACACCTGACTTTGCCAGGTGCTAACGCACTGCAACTAGAAAATGTCACAATCTGGGTGAACCAGAAATGTCACTGGTGTCATCAGCAGCAATATTCTCACAATGGATGGATAAATGAACTCTTTATCAGGCTCTTAATCCAGATTAGTCACTAACTCATGCAACGCTGTAAGTTTTACTCTGTGACTGCCGACTGGCAGGTTAGCAGACAATTGTTTCCATTTTTACAGTTTAACAAACCAAACACTTTTATGGAATATTTACATCAAATTATTTTCTCTTTGTGTTGACATAAACAACATAAAAGAGAATATATGTTTATTTATCACTATTTCATCTCCACCATTTTCAGGCCAATGGAAATGAGTAATAATAGAAAACATGACATGTGAAAAACCCCATTTAAAAAAATTTATTTCAGGTCAAGTCGGTGTCTTTTTATGCTTTTCATGCTGTTTATAGCATGTTGCATAGATTTAACAGAAACCATGTATGGAACTCAAATATTTGCAACAGGCTTTAATGACAATATAACAATAAATAATAAAAATCAATTATTGTTATTTGTCTGTTGTGTAGCTGAAGAAACATTAAGAGTCCATAATGCAGTCAGTCTGATTCACTTGGTATGAAGCAGTATAAACCCTTTGTACTCTCTGAAGTCTGTCTGATCCTTCATCCGTCAGTCTGCTGGGCGTCTAGGATTTTGTGTCATGTTATGCAGCAACATCTGGCCCCTTACGACACACAAACAAATATATGCACGGTCTCAGCAGGTGGCATCATCCACACAAAATGTGTGTTGATCCACATTTTGTTTAGAGCAAAGCTTGGTGAGCTACAATAATTATTTTATAAGAAATTTGTAATAACCCCCCCCTAAAATTATTATTTTTTTTTACTTTGAAGCAGTTATTCAAACTAAAAAAAGAGAGAGAATGGAGAAAAATATGGAGAATTTTCATGTGTTTTTCTTGGCATCAAATTGTTCTGTTTTCACTGAATATTATTCAGCTTTAATAAACAATTTTTGTTCTTTTATAATTCTCAATCTGCTCTGAAAGTCACTTTTTGACATAAATATTGTCTGACTCTGTCCTAGATGCCTTCTGAAAGCATCAAGGCGAAGCTTCACCTCAGTGTGTCTAAGCTTCTTGCTCACACAGTGTGTGTGCGTGCAGGGTTTTTTTTTTTTTTTTTGAATGCTTTGACATTTCATTGAATAGCTGCGGCTAGTTGCCATAACAACGATGACTAAAATGGTGTGTGTGTGTGTGTGTACATGGCCGTTTGGCTCTAATTGACTTTAACTGAAAACAGCGTATCGCTCTCTATTCAATTTGCGGCCAAAATAATAATAATAAAAAAATGGAACAGTGTGATTGAATTTAGACGATAACCGGCCATCCCCTGGAGGAATTCATGCACAGGTGCAACAAACTAGGATAAATTTGTGGAGCAACATCCGGAACGCCGGTAATGTTTTGTAGAAAACACAGGCTGCAGTTTTAAGGTCACTCAAACGTAAAAATAAAAAAAGAATCAAATGTATCTAATTAGATGTAAATTAATTATGAGGGATGTGGAGTTGTATGAAGTTGTGAAACAGCTTGATGTATGGGTGTGCAGAATAGTTGAACCAGAAACACAGGATAAAAAGACACACCTTGTTTACAGCTTGCCTTACTTGCACACACACTTATAGCTCTGCCCATAAATCTTCTGTAATCAGGGTTTGTGTGTGGGCTACTCTGAAACATCGGTGTTGTTGTCCTTAAGCCACATTGTAACTAATTACTTAGTATGCCTCTACTTCAGTTAAGAGATGCTGCTTCAATATTTCCACATGATGTTGTCCCTCATCATGCTATCTGTTTTGTGAAGTGTAACAATGGTCAACGTCAACGTCAGTTTCATCAGACCCCAGGGTATCTTCAATAATAAAGGACTTTGTCTCTGCAGGGACGTGCAAACAAGGTCTTGTCCTTTAACTCTTGGATTGATATTCCAATTTTTCACAAGAACATTTCATCTTTGAGACACAGACAAAACAGTATAGTTCCTGGACATTCTCGTCCACATAATTGTTTGAACAGATGAATGTCTTTAATTGAATAAAATGTGTTGCTGGTCTTTTTATACAGACTTGTAAATCTGCTTCACCTGCATGCAATGCAGACTTGTATTTTGGAAAGTAGTTCCTAATGTTGCTTCTAGTATTTTTTCTTTTTGAAAATAATCTCATTTATCTATTAGGTTTGCTATAAATGTAAGTCAGATTTCGACCATTTTTTTATGGTCATTTTGTTTTTTGTTGTGAGGTTTTCCTGCTTACTCAACTCTATATTCTTTTTCTCTCTGCCTTGTTATCCTCGACTCTTTCTAAGCGGCCTGCCCTGTCCTCTTTCGAAATAAAAGCGAACACTCTATTCCAAGGATTATCCCATTCTTCCTCTAGAGCAGTTCTCCCCCTACTTGGTGCGGGAACAAAACTCGTACGGTTTCCAAGAACTGCCAGGTTCATAAAAACAGATTTTTTTTTTACCAACATGAGAAGGAGGCAGATGTTATTATCAAAACATGCTTTCAATACACATAATCCAGTAAATTATCACATCCTTACTATAGCCCTGATAAATAAACAATAATCAACATTTTTTGCAAACTGATTCGATATCCCTATCAGCTAATGACAGTTAAACATTTTTTTTAGAAAATTAGATAAACAGATTATTTCCTGAAAGTTTTTGGGAAATGGAACCGAATATCACATTTCTGAGAAATCCAAACAGCAACAGTCCCAGAGTTTCCCTCTTGTTAATGTGATAGATATTACACAACAGGAGTCTTGGTGATTGATTTAATTCTCATTCAGCTGCTTCTCTTCTGCAGCTGAATGAGAAAACAGGAAGCAGCAGAGGGCAGAAATTAACACGGTTATTAGCACAGTTTTTAACACATTAATAACCGACAACAAAGTCGAGCAGAGACTCTCACTCTGGTCAGAATTAACAAGTGTTTCTGAGTTGATAATTACACTTTCGCTCTCTGTTAATTGAATCTTGAGGCATTAACGGGCCAGAACTCGTGTGTGTTTGGCTAGAGAGCATTTGCTTCTTCGTAGAGAATTTGAAAGCGTTTATTTTCGGTCTAGCCGGAGCTATGCTAGGCGTTGCAACGCAGGGGATATGCTGTTCAACAGGAACCCATCTGTGCGTATCAGTCACTTCACGTTGGCTTCTGGAGGAGGAAACGACTACTTGCTCTCGCTTGTTGTCATCTAAGCCATAATTTCCAGGAAGCAAATTGAGACATTTTGAAAGTAAATTAATTACTGGTTTAAAATCTACTTGATATTGACAATTGAAGTGGGTTCAGCTAGTGTCAAACATGAGTGGTGTGGTTAAAAGCTCAGATTCGGACGGATGGGTTGGTACGTTTAGTCTCCAATAACATTAAATCATCCCTCTGCTGTGTGTTTGACTGTATGGGGGCTAAGGGTGTACGGTAGTGTTGATGTCACTCAGTAGCTCCAGAACCCCAGCATCCTGCCTGCAATTCAGTTTTTCTTGTAATTAGAACCATGTGCTTGTACACAAGAGCCAGCCTTCTTAGACCAATCATGCTGTAACTCTTGATGGACAGAGGACTTGCGTTTAAGAACTTTACTGAGTATGTTGGCTGCCTAAAACACACTCCTTTGAACCAGATCAGAAATGAACCAATCGGCATCAAGCTGTGCAGCTCCTCGGGGTTATTTTAAACCGTCTGCTCTTGCATTTCTTTGTCACCTCAGCAGTGGCCATCGAATGACAAATGTTCAGCTATTTTTACCGTGTGCTGATTAGCTCCTTGCACTCTCAATATTGGCAGCACACGCTGAAATCAAGAAACACGTTGAATTAGTTTATTTCAAGCAAGCATGTTCTGAGTTTTAGAGAGGCAGTTAATCGCAACGGCTAATGGCTCTTATTGTCTTAATTTTTCAAGCTGTGACTTTAGAATCAAGAACAAGTGTGAGATGTGACATCCTGACAACCTAGACAGATTTTATTTTCTTGTGTATTTTTCTAGATTGTCACCTATTGTGTTTTGTTTGTATGAAAAGGAGAAAAATACATTCCCACAACAAAATAACCTGCTGCAACATTAGAGCCCAATTAGTGAAAAACATGCAACTTGCACAGCATGAGTTCTTCGTTCAGCAGCAGGCTCAAGGCGGCTTTTTGATCCGACATCAGATTTTTAATGATGTGAAGCTCCGGCAGCTGCATGTGTACCTTACCAGATCCACAGAGCGTCTTTTCAATCAGCAAACATAACAAATGGTGAATATTACACAAATTGGTAGAATTGGAAATGTAAGCTGAACAAAGCTCTGCTGAGATTTATCTGGACAGAAACGTCCCATTGCTCTTTCTAATACTACAGTGATATCAGAGAGGTAAATTGGACTCATGTGGAACGCAGCAGTCACATGTCTTTGCATCCACACGTGCATGTGTGTGTGTGTGTGTGACTGATGTCATGTGATAACCGCAATGAGGTACTGACTCATGTTGACATTTCACCATGACAGAGTTTGTGCTCACATTGTAGGAAGTTGGTGCTGTTCAATCACTGAAATGACCCTTTTTTGTCAATCATGCACACAGGCAGAGAGCTGACTTATTTCCCAAAAACTGAGTTTGCTTTTGTAGCAACATGTTGTGTTGCTGAGTAGTTGTACAAAACCTCTTAACAGATTTGGTGAGCTTGTACTCCTTACATAAAAAAAGAAAAAACACTAACTGCTTTACCTGAGTAATTAGAAGTTACCTAAAACAATTCCCCCTTTGGAAATAAGTTTAGATTCCTTATGTCTTTGTCGTCTTCCTCTCCCTTTAAGTCTTCTTCTCTTTTTGTCCTTGACACGCTCACACTCTGTTATTAGCCTCCCACACTGGCAGTGGGTGCCTTGTAGGGCTCTCTGAGTAATTATAGTAATAAGTCTGGCTAATATCTAGGCGCACACATTCGAACTCTCACAATTTTCCTACATGCTACATGCAAAAGGAGCTAAGAGCACAGGCGGGACGGCTCAAGGAGATCCCTCTGGAGAGAAAATATGGACGATTTTTTTGGAGTCTATCAATGTTGAGTTCAAGGATTTAAGTTTAAAAGAGATCCCACAAGATAAGCTAATTAATTCAGGCATTGCAAAGCATTGCGGAACAACTCAAGCATGCTGTGTTTCATACAAGCAGCACCAGTTTCACACAACCTGTCACTGTCTTTTGCCTAGGAAAAACAGCATCTTTTATTTATTTTAATTTTTTTTTGCAACACGACAGATATTGGGACAGAGAGAGAAAGAGCAAACCAAGCGAAGTAACTAACTGTTTTCACCAAGCAGCAGCTTGGATGTGTCACAGACAGTAAAGGGTTTGTTCTGAGTTGAGGAGGCGGTGGTGAAGCAAATTAGTGCTGCTTTCTCAAGTTTGGTGTAGATTATCAAACGTCATCCATCACGTTCACTGGCTATGAAATACTTTTTTTTCTAAAAGGAAAAGCCATTCTTAAAACATTTTATCTACTGTACTTCCCTAGGCAGACGAGGACTGGCTTTAAATAGGAAGTAGCAGGAACAGATAAAAAAGAGATCATAACTAAATAACATAAAAGTTTAGCAGTCTTTCGGTCAAAACAAAATAAGTTCAAATACGTGGTTCGTCAATATTAACCAGAAGTTTCTGTCTGGAGCAGAACTTTATTTAACTGAACTAATGCACAAATATTTTGTTTGCAAATTGATTCCTTGTGAGCATTTATTATAGAAATTAACTGTCTGGTTGAAGTGAGGATGAATCGTTTTATATGAGCAAAGTAGAAAATGTTAAGAAAACTACAGCAGAAAAGGTTGCAGTATTCATTAAGGAGACAGTTTGCAAAACTTTTTACTTGCACCAAATGTATGTATATCTCCTTAAAGTTTAGGATCCTTAAGGATTTAGATTTTCNATTTTCATTGGTGTTTTGATCATGTTCCAGTTGTTTATTTATGCTCAGCAAGTCACACCTCATTTCTCTGTGTTCGTTATTGCCAGTGAGGTGTTGCCATATTGGTTTATATTCTGTATATTATGTTTGAATTTACTTCTGCCACATTTACATTAGTCCTTTCCCCTTGGTTTGTGGATCCTTTTTTTTTTATGACGAGTTTCTACGAGATATATTGCTTTGTAAAATTCCCCGTAAGTTGTCCCTGCAATCAAGTTGAAAAGCTACATGTGCTAATCTAAGAAAATGAAATGGATGAGTCGATAATTTTAAAATAGCAGCATGAGTATGAGACTTATTTTATGTAGTTATTCTGTTTTAGTGTTACTGTGTAGTTGCTAATAATATGACGCAACCTTTAGAGTCTCTAGTGTTTCAAGATCTGACCTCCACCTCTAATGTGCTGATTTATCACCTAGGCAGCAAATTCAGTCATTAATATCATTATTTTTG
The DNA here is from genome assembly GCA_903066815.1 of Brachyrhaphis roseni. Lineage (NCBI taxonomy): Eukaryota > Metazoa > Chordata > Actinopteri > Cyprinodontiformes > Poeciliidae > Brachyrhaphis > Brachyrhaphis roseni. The sequence continues at coordinate 297,182 of CAEFZY010001276.1, forward strand.
ATATTTGAGCAAGATTCAATGCTGCACACTCAAATGTGCAGCATTGCTGTTTTGTTACCCTGCTCTTGTTATGTTGTCTTAGGCCTCAACATGAAGCTATTTCTGGCCATGAGCCTGTCTCAAAGTAACCGGCTGAGAAAATTCTTCTTGTTTATTGACTATTTTGCATTTATAAAGACGAGAAAGAAATAGCTTTAAAAAAAAATAAAAATAATTCTATAGGCAATATGTCCGATTTTAGATTTCAAGAAAACAGAAAAGTATTTTACTCATAACTTCCTTTGCCTAGTGGACAACATAGATGACAAACACGTTAACACCAGCTGCTCTGTGAAGGCTACACGTGTTATCAGTACCTCACCGAGTGAGCAGAAGTTGGAAACCAGACAGGAAAAGTGAAAGTAGCCCGACCGTATAAATCCTCTTCTGCATGCCAAAGCTCAGATGGAAGTGATGCGTAACCATGCAGCTCGCTGTCAGTCACGTCTGAAAGTGGGCGGCTCCACCAAGCAGCCAGAGCATCTGTTGGTGGGCGAGGCCTCGACGACCTGAAGATCCGATCTGAGCTGTTTATGTTCCTGCTGCTCTTTTATGTGAGAGGCTTTGAAGTGAGTTTGAGGTGAAAGATTGAGCACTTTACGCGCAAGAGGTCAAGGGGTGTTATTCCACATCTTTTAGTCATTTAAGGGTGAAAGCATGCCGTCCAAGGTATGATTTCCCTGCACTCGTTTAAAGGACTGATGCATCTGTCCTATTTATTTATCTACCTTCAAATTAAACACAGAAATAATCTGTGATCAAACTAACTCGAGCACGATCAATCTTTGGCGTTTCCTTTTTTCCAACGAGCAAGATTCAGCTGGCAGCCGGGCCGTTCTCGCTCCTCCTTCCTTCCACCTGTTCGGCTTTTTCCTCCTGGTATTTGGATTCCTCCGAAGTGACAAGAACTGAAGCTTGCGGAGAGGAAAGGACCAAAGTTGCGATGCACATGACGCCCACTGGCACTTCTAGTGTGGCTGTCAGCATTTGCAGAAATCAGTTCAGATTTTGCAAAAGAAGGAAAACGGAAAAGCTCGAAGAGACGACGGCCAGGCAGATCAACTGACTGTCTGAATGGAGATGTTGATTTGACTTCAAGAAAAGAGTCGCATGGGCTGTTTGGTATTTGAAAATGGTGGTACAACTTTCTTTTAAAGCTAGTTTTCAAATATAAGATCAATAATTTGCTTCTCTATAATAAATAAAAAATTTGTCAAAAATGTTATGATTCTTCCTACAAACATGAAGTTATTTTCTTTCCTTTCCTTTTAGTTTACCATTTTAAAAAAGAGCTTTCCATACTAAAAAAACCCCCCAAAATAACATTGAATAGCAATATAAACTGCTTTTATTTACATTTGTTTTTTTTTTTCTTTTTAGTAAACGTCTTCTGATACATTCTTGAACTCAAATCAGGAACTTGGAAAACCACAGAACAAGTAAATCTTTTTGAGAAAAGCACAAATTATGTATGACTAAATGTGATTACATGAATAAATAAATGGAAATTGTTGATTCACAATTATAATGCCCTGATGTATCAGGATACACAGAGTGGAAAGCATAACAAGACAAACTTCTCATAGGGAAGTGCTACATGTATTAAGAAATCTTTGTTTTTATTTATTACTTATGTATTTTTAGTTAAAGCTGATTATCTGAACTTAGAATGCAGATTAACAATGTGAATCTTTTAATTCTCAAGAGAAATTGTGGTTAATGTGGTAAGCTCTTGAGCATAACAACAAGTTTGGACTCAGTATGGTCCAAAGTGGTTTATTCAGATACAAAAGAACAGCTTTAAATTCAGACCTATTAAGGTGTTCTACATGAAAATTTATCCACACAATAGTTTTTATCCTCAAAATTTTAAATAATTCCTTGAACAAACAACATTTTCTGGAAAAAAAAAAAATGTTTTCAGCCTTGCAGGAAGACGACAAATTGAGGTGAAAGGCTTGTTTGTCCTGCTGTAACGCTGCCACTGATGAGTTCGGAGTTTCATCACATCTGGTCATCGTTTTCAAAAAATTTGACAGTATTTTTCTTCTTTATGGTTTTGAGGCTCCAATTTGTGACCAAAATAAATAAAAAACACACACACACATTTGTGTGTTCACATAACACCATGTCTGTGTGTACAAGACTGAAACCTGAGTTGGCTAATCCAATATCCAATGTATCAGGGAATGCAATATTAATAAGACAGGACTGTTTAAAATGCAGTGTTTCTGGGTAATGGTATTCCTGTGTTGTCGGCTAATTAGAGAGAGTGGAGTCTCACTGTATGTTCACACCTGGCACACAAGATAGTTTTCAACACGACAAAAGCTAAAAAGCTACAGAAAGACAGCTGAGAGACAGAGGACGAAATTAAATGTGGATTTATCGCAGATGACGCCGTGTTGTTGTCACAACAATAATATCACAAGGTTTTCTGAGATCGCCTCTTCCTACTTTAAATGCAGATGAATACGTAGCAACATCACAGCATCGTAGGCTGTCACTCAAGTCGGCAACAGCAACGACATCTACTGACGTTTCAGTAAAACCATCCATAAATTAGTTTTTATTAACATAACCTATTCAAAGCAGTAAATGTCAAGACAGCCCACTGACAGGCTGTCGGCTGATTGGCGCGTCACTTTTAAGAAGCGATGATACATCAGACTCCTTAGATTTCTACTTTTGTGTGTTTATTTTATCACACCGTTTTAAATCATCCAGGCAAAGGTGACCCAAGTGTATATAAAATGCCGCTTTAGAATTAGGATTTTCTTTACAAAGGGAAAAAAATATTTAAACCAACCTGCTCCAATGGAAAAAGTACCAAGAAAACAACTCGAATACATAAACACAAGCATATGTAAGAATATATATGGAGAAACTCTATTTTTATGCCACAGATTATGTTTATTTGAAAACCCAGTGTTCAGTTTACACTAAAACACAAACATACGCTAAGACATCTGACTGCTGTGCCAACTTAGTCTAAACCCCATTCATGACTATAAATGGATGAATGTACACAAGAAGGCAAAATCCAATGCAGTCTGTCGCTGGCGAGATAATCCAAAAGAAAAACATGGAGGCTATACAAGAATCATCCATTAACTTCTTGTCAAAGAGCAATAGTCATGCCTTTATGCGCAGAAAATGCTATTCATGAGCATGTGTTGTCATGGAAACACAGCGATACAATAATGTGGTTTGTGTGCGCAGACAATGTGACACACATTCACACAGAACGTTTATGGTAACAATAGGTGTGCTGGGTGAGGAGTGATGGTGCATTCAGGAAAATGACAATTGTCCGGAGAGATGATCCCTTATTTCAGCTCATGCAGTCAGTGGTGGGTTAATATGGCTGTGGGCTTTCAGGGAATGGAGACATGATGCCACAGTGGCTGCAAGCTGAGTGGATTTATTACAGAGGCTGTAAAGTCACAGGTAAAGCTGGGTGCATATCTGCCAGTGGTATATAACTAATGCAGTTTATGTGGTGACTTGGTCTACAATCAGTCTGTATGTTTATGATAAATACAGTTTTAACTGGGGTCAGTGCAGTGTTTTGTTTAAATATCCAGACATCTTAAACTTTTTTTTTAATTTTATCTAGTTTCAGCCCCAGACTTCAGTGTATTTTACACAATATACCATCAAAAAGTACATGAGGTTGAACAATATATAGATTGTCCAAATTTTTACAAATAGAAAATATAAAGGAGAGGTTTATTTGTATTCATTCTTCCTGACAGTCTTTTGTAGAACGTCTCCACTAGCTTTAAACAATACAAAAGTATTTGCAAATTGTTCTTTGCATAGCAACCCAGACTCAGTCACACTGATGTGTCCAAATGTTATTTTTGAAGTCTTACCGAAATGAGTTAAGTTTGGACTTTAACTAGGCCGTTCTAAGACGACTGTGCTTTGATTTAAACCATGTTCAGTCCTCATAGAAGGTGAAGCTCTGCAGGGTTTTTGCAGCTTTCAACAGGTCCTCCTCCAGGATTGTCCGGCATTTGTTCAGTCCATCCTCCCATCAACTCCGATCGGCTTCCCTGTACCTGCTGAAGAAGTTCATTCGCACAGCATGATGCTGCCATTCCACATGCATTCAATTCCAGAAAAGGGAAAACCATGAAAATCATTTTAATTTGAATTGGTCTATCGCATAAAAACCCAATGAAGCACGTTGAACTTTGCGTTTATAACCAGGCCAAGTCTAAGGTGTATAAATACTTTTACAAGGCTTCTTACTCTAAACAGAAGAAGTGCAGCAGCCTCAAACAGAGTACTATATGTGTTTGCGTTAACTTGTGTGTGGGGATTTTGTCTGATAGCTCGGAGTCAGAAGAGTCAGGAGACTGTGAGATATCCCCGAGATTTTATGAACTTCATTAATCTGAAATTTGTGACAAGAAGATGAATGCTAACACATTAGATCATACTCCAAATGTTTAAAAACCTAACTACATTTCCATTGCTTATTCGTTTTTTTATTATTATCTTGTAGTAATTATGCTAGATGAGTATAGAGACGACTTCCTGCCTGTTATCCAGCAGCTCCAGGCCCTGCTGTGAGTTTGACTTCAGATTAACTGATGAATTGTTTTCATCAGAGTGCTCTGGTCTATTTCCCAGGGAAGACAGTTGTTTGATATAACTCACCGGAGATGAACCAGAGGGGAAAACTACTTTAAAAGCCTTTAATCACGCCAGTCTACAAATATCACAGAGCCAAATACAGGGCAGTGATAAGTGCGGCTGCTTCGGCGACGTCGCAGCGGTTTTTCTTTTGATGAACTGTGCAGCTCAGGACTTTTCTCTTTGCCTCTGTTTCTGTCGCAGGAACCTTCGTCTCAGCGTTCACCGTGCTGTGCGGCGCACGCAGCGAGCTGATCTCAGAGAGAGGAGTGTGCTGCGTGTTCTGGCTCAACGTGGCAGCTGCCCTCATCCAGATCCTGACAGCCGTCATAATGGTTGGGTGGATCATGAGCATCTTCTGGGGGATGGACATGGTCATCCTGGCGAGTCAGTAGCTGCATTTATCTCCCCTCTGCTCGCTCTTCTACAGTTTCCCTTTGAGTGATTTTAGTGTTAACCTTTCACCTCTTCGTCATTTCACCCTTCCTCTGTAGTCAAACACAGCCTGGTTGAATTTAAAGCTTACACGGTGTGATAGAAATCGGTGCTGTGTTGTTATAGTGTGCAGTGATGTCACCCATGACACCTAAACGCAGCTCATATTCATACGTCTAATAAGTGAAACATGTTTCCTTTTAGGTAAAATGTTGACTCGGGAGCTGATTTGGTGGTTTGTACCCTCCTATGTCCTCCTGTCCAAAAAGTTTAGCATTTCTAACACTAGCTAGGTTTTAGGTTGGTGCTGTGTTTTCATGTTTCACAGTCAGTCCCCCCAGCCTTTATGCCAGTCTGAAAATGATCAATCATTCATTGATATTTATTTTTGCAATTCGCTTAAATTCGTGACAAAGGCACAAAAAGGCCAATTTATTCTACTTAGGTCTATCCTTAAATAAATAAGAAAACTAATTTATTTAACTAAATGCAACAGACTCTAATATTTTCACCTGAAGTCCCTCAGGGGAGCTGATGGCGGTGATGAAGGTGACACAGAGTTTTAGAGTGAAGGGTACACGCTCCTGTCATGGTGTGCTATTTTGGGATTTACTTCCCTCTGGATCATGCGAGCTTTTCAGATATATATGCAGGCGTCACGTCTCCATTTTCTTGACTCTGACTGCTTGACAGACGTGTCGACCACCCGCAGTGACGGACGTGGAGATGAGCTGCTGCCTTGTGCTTAGGGTCAAACTCCACGTCTTTAAAAGGAAAAAAAAAAAATCTTTAGGTGAGCAACCAAAATGAGTTGGGAACAATGTTATTCAAATAGAATAGCATCCAGACTTCAGCAGTTTCTTTGTGAATATTCCTCTACAGATTTGTAGAGCAGTTTCTAAGGTTGTGGTTTTGAGCAATATGGTTTCTGGGTTATTTCACCGTGACACAGTGACACATATCTTCACTCTGTAATCATCTCACGTGTTTTAGCTTTCTAATGAGATCAAGACTGTAAATGATGCTATTGTTGCTGGAAAGATAAACCCACTTTTTTTTAAGCAAGAAGGAGTCAGACTGGACAGGAGGCTGGAAAAAAATAGGAATCACAAGCAATTCAATAATTCCAAAATGCTAAAATGAATAGCAAACACCATGCTAATTTATTGATTGAAGTGCTCACTTTTATGATTGATGCGATGGATACTTGTTTTGATCACTGGGATTTATTCATAGCAAAAAAAAATCTGAATTACACCACTCCTGTTCTTTGGTAGCAATAATCTCAAAAATAATATAAATCCACTTAAAAACCCACATGTATTCAAGATATCTTGTATTATTTATAAACATCAGATGCAAGAGCGTGTGGAACAGAGATGGGAAGGTGGGCAAATTTCACCTCCTTCTTCCCTGTCATGAAATGTATTCTTCTTCGTCTTCTTCAGGAGTGACGCCTGAACTGGCTCCAGCACAGAGAAAGAGTCTCTATCCCCCCAGTGAGCGCAGGCAGCCTTTGAATTAGTGCAGAACTGACTCCTTTGTGAGCATGCATGAGTGTGCACATGTGAGGTGGTTGCTGCCTGTGTGCGATCAAAGCGCATCAGCTCACACACACGCCTGGAAGACGGGGTGTGCTTGCAGTGCTGTGAACGTTGGGTGTGTGTTTGGAGCCAGCACCCCCGCTGTGTTTTTGTGCACGGATCCCGACTGGTTTTCAGGCCTCCGGGTTCTTGTCTTCCTCGACCATCACTGCTAAAATTTCTGCTTTCTGCTGGCTGCAGCAGAGCTGGGTATTTCTGTTGTGTTTTTTGGTTTAGCAGGGCTTTTCGAGCCGAACTCGTTCACGTATGTTTGGGTAGAGGATTAATTGTTAGATCATTATTACAGCACAAGTCTCTGCGGCTTTGGGAGTTAATGCTCCTTTTCAGCTGCACTCTTCTTCTTCCATTTTTTTTTTCTTTTGGCCTCCAGCAATTCAATCGGAAATATTGAATTTTTATCAGTTTTCTCTTGATCAGCCTCCATATCTCTTTTCATTTTCTCTCTCTCCATATATGTAATGATTTCGGTGTTATTTCCCCCTACTGATCCTTTTTCGTCCTTATCTAAAAATTGTTTCTATTTGATCTCTCCACATTCTTTCTTCTCCTCTTTTTTTCCTTTCTTCCTCTGCCTCTTCCTTATCTTCACTTCTATTCCCCAGCCTCAGTCTCCCTCTTTCAGTCATTGATCTGGCAAACTAGAGTTGTGTTCCTGTAAATCCTTTCAGGAGCTCATGTAATATATCTGGATTAAGAGATGATATATGTATATGTATATATATATATATATATAGGACTGATTTTTCTTGTGGTACAAAAATGCAGCAATCTGTGTTCTAAAAAATTATGGCTAACCTTGTCTTTGTCTCTTTTTTCCTTCCTCTGCTCTCCTTTTGGAAAGTTTCTGACGGTAAGTGCTTTTGTTGTTGTTTCTTCGCTCACTGTCCAAAGTCCCACCGGTTCACAAATATTATGCAAAGTATCACAAATGCTTTGCAACAAAACTCAGCTTGCTAGCCATGAATCGGCTTTTAATGATGCTCCATAAGCCATAAAAATTCCTCAAAGAAAAGCTCACATTATCAAATTGCGAGGCTTTGTTGTAACGAAGCTTTTCAGATGACGCTTTCACTTGCAGTCACTTCTCAAACAGCACAGTAAGCACAAAGGCTGACAAAATCTGTGACTTTGTGAATAAAAAACATACGTATCTGCTGATCATTTGGTTCTTCACCTGTAATTTGATCTGATAGAAAAATCAGGAGTGTAAAAGGATGAAAGAGCATCTTTTTTTAAGTCTTATTCTCCCCTTAAAGAATAAACATATATTAATTTGTTAGTTCTTATGTATAGGACGTTAGCCTTTAGTTTATTTTTGAGTTAGCTAACCTGTATTGTCCAAACACCTGGAGAAAACAATGGTCTCTGTGGACCTTTATCTTGTATTTCATCAAATAAGGACTATAAACCGTAGAATCCAATGAAATTTTAATTTTAGCAGTTCTGATTGTTGTAATCTTCTTTGGACCTTATAATATAAAACTAGTCACTACATTTACAGTGGAAATGATAATGTGAGGCACAATCGGACCCACAATTCATTTAAGTGTGAGTTTTTGCTGCAAAAGATCTGTTTCAGATTATAACCAAATATTTTCTCCTCAACAAGTTTGGATGAAAATTTAACATTCATCCCTTGATACCATCCACATACTGACAATATATATTTAATAGATTAAAAATGCTAATGTTGCAGCAATGTTGTATCATAGCAACACAGTGAAACACTCGGCATTCACATCGCAAAACATAATTCATCTCTTTCTCTGACAAGAAACATGCAGTTATGTAAGATTTGCAGTGGAATATTTTGCTATGTAAACAGTCTAAGCTTCTGTTTCTCTCAATCAGATTAAATCAGATCCCTGTTTGTTTGCTGTGTGCAGCTCCAAAAACCGTGTTCGATGTCACCAACTTTTACAATTTCAGATTTCAAAAACAGTATTGCTCTCATCGGTATGTGTTTTTATTGCAACGTTCCAACAATTCTGGCCTCTCATTTTGTTTGTTTTAACCTTCGAGACGACTAGTCAAATGTAACAGAAAATAATATGAATGGATTTAGTCGAATGTTTCCCACACTGACTAAAGCACTAAATAAAGCAAAGCTCCCTCAGCAAGCCCAGCTCGACTCTGCCAACAAAACAACTTCTTGGGCACAAACTCGGTTCCAAAACTCCCTTTTATGTCACTCTTGTGGATGTGCAGAAGTTGTCAGCGCGCTGCTTATTTTTGTGTTACATGCTTGTACCCACTGCTCACCAAAAACTAAGTTGGAGTCTGCTGTCACTGCTGCTTCTGCAATGTTTCACACATCCAACCACCCACTATCTTCACAACCTTTTCTCAGTTTGGCACTCCGAATAAGAGAAATTTGTCGTGTTGAGTCTGAATGTGTATTAGTTTTTTTGTTTTTTGCTTTTTTTGTGTGTGTTTTACTGATAGTTCTGGTCAGAGGTTTGTCATGTGATTGAATTTGTTTCATTCGCAATAAGATTTAGTTTAATATCCCTGGAAAGTTGCAGCACAACCACATGCTTTTTGTACCAATCGACAAGTTTCTGGCATCATTCTGGTTAGATATTTTAACCAATGTTATTGGCAGAATCAGCTTCATTCATATTATTTTTTTGTCTATTTCTTGCCATTAAGTATGATCCATGAAATTTCAGTTGTCAGTCGAAAGGCTTAATGTTAACCAGCTTCATTGTTTCCAAAACCTGCTTTGATGTTTGTCCTCATTGTCCAGTTGGATCCGCAAATTGTGTCCAATTCTCAGTCACTTGACCCAAACTGTCCATATCAGATGAAAGCAAACTGTTTAGGATGTTCAAGAACAATCCAAACCACCTCTGCTCCAAACTTAACATCTTCAAGGTCAACTGAAAGTAGAGGCTCAAGGCCCACGAGTCAAATACCTTTGTGAGAGAAGTTTCTTGACCAGCTGAGGCACAGATTTAGTTATTTGATCACAATGGAGTAAATTGAGAAATCAAGACGAGGCTTTCAAACCTCAGAGTACTTAGCCAGCGGTGTTAGCATGGTGGTGTTAGCATCCAGCTTGGGGTCATTATAGGGGTCAGTGGTAGGGGGATTGCTCATAGTTGATGAAATTATGAAGGCAGAGGAAAGCCTTCAAATCCTTCAACTTCACCTTATCTTAAAAGTTAGACACAAAGCTGATTTGGGTGACAATAAGCTTCCAGAATGAGCTCAGAGATGTATTCTGATTATGAGTGTATGCAAACTTTTGACCAGAACTGTAAGCAAATCTAAGACACCTGGTTAGTATTCATGAGCTACTAATCCGCTGAGTGATAACAAGTCTCTGCGTTTTGTCTCTTGTAATGTTTGCATATCAAAATATAAAGTTTTTTTTGTGTGTGTTTCTTGATTCCTCAGGCTGTAGAGACCAAGGTATCCCTCAAGATGTCTGAGACGTGACTCTCTCACATTCACTGACGGATCATATGAAGCTGGCCCAACAAAACCACGATGAAGGCAAACTTTTAACGACTTTTAACTTGATATTGAGTTGACAACAGCGTATGGCAGCGACGTGTAAAAAAAATGAATGAATATGAATTGACTGATGGCTGGCTGCCGATTTGGTCGACACCAGACTGCATTTGTGTTTATATTTTAAAAGAATTTGGACATTTAAAAAAAAGACAGAGATTATTGTGTTTTACCTTAGAGAGAAATGTTTTTCTTGGCTTTTGTTTTTGTCAAAAAGGAATAACTGCTAGTGTTTGACTTCAGCATCAGCTTGAAAAAATGGTGAAAATCCAGTGAAATTGTAAATGCAACAACAACAATAACAACAACAAAAAATTATTTTATATAATCATATGCTGTTTGTGAAATTTAACAGGGGGCCAAATCGTTGTTTCCACTGCTGAACTAGAAGCTGAGCAACTATGTGTCACATTATCTTTGGTTTCTCTTACGGGGTTTACTCTCCGCTTATAGAGCTGTAGATTAGCACAAGCTAGGCCATTAGCATCTTTTACTTGTAAATCTTGCAATATTTTTAACCTCCCCATTAAATTTCACCACTACTTAAAAATCTCTTAGTGCTTTCATTGTTATTATGATTAAAAGAAACAACATATTCAATGGCAAACTAACAGCCAGCGGTGGATACCTTGTTAGCACAAACTAATGCTAGCACTTTCTACATGCTAGCACTTTCTACAAAGTGCTAGCATGGAATCAGTGCATTACCAAGCAAACACATCTTTCTCAAATGTGGTTTTTTTTTTTATTTAAAACTATACTCTCTTTTTTTTAAAAAAACCCCAATAAATTCAGTACAAAGATGTTTGCTAAGGATATGACTTTGGTAGTTCAAATATGCTTAAGTTTTCTTTCCAAAAAGATTCATCTTTCCTCATTAATTGATTTGAATTTTCACACATCCTAAATGTGTAAATCTGTGCCAATGGGATTTTACACATTATTCAAGCTTCAAATCTAATTAGCAAGTCTTAAAATAGCGGCTCATTGCGCTTGACGTGGTCACAACCCCGTCTGTCACTTTAAAGAAAAGACTAAGCCTGAGAGATTGTGGTTGGTTACAGGTCTGCACTGTCATAAATACAACACTCCCAATGTTGGAGACTGAGAGTGGAACAGTACCAGCAAAAGAATCTGGGAGGGCATTGGGTTAAAAGTGAGAAAAGTCTATAAACTATTCTCAATCATCCACCAGAAGGTTTCCTTGGAATCGCTGCTCTGAACAAGAGCTTTCTCATGGCTGCCAAATAGTGGAATGCATTGTTGGCTTGTTTCCAGAAACTTTATCAGAGGTCAAAGAGCATCCTGAAAGCAAATAGCTTCACCAAACTTGAGCAGTAAAAACTCCAGGATCCGGAGCCAGACCAGGGTCAAAAGTTAATAACTTCTGGATCTGGATTTGCCTCATATTCATACTGTTTTGTTTATTATGTTTGAGTAAGTGAGCCACTGGGTCACTTTGGCTCGACTGCGATCAAAAGGAATGCATCAAATCAAAACTTCTGTGAGCTTGTTTGCTAAAAATGTTTAAAAAGTACGTAAAGTGTGCTCAGAGAAGGTCAAGTGTGAGCTGACTCGAGCCAAGTGAAAGTTTGGGTTTTGAGTTCACTTAGCAAATTCTAGATAACAGTCTGCTTTTCTTTTTAAATCTGTATACAAGCTGAGAATAATGTGATACACTGTGGACACAGATTATCACAGTTTGCTGCTTTCCAACTCATAGGATCTGATGAAGTTGTAACTACTCCAATTAACACACAGCAACAGTGTGAATATATTGAAATTTGCTAGTGTTTTATTCAAAATGTATTTGTATACATTTTACCTCAGAGTTCCTTCATTTGGTCATAGTGTAATTTTAAAACTAGTTAATAATCCTGGCATTAACAGATATTGCTTCCTGCCACTGTAACATAGTATGTTAAGTAGTGGGGAATTACGCAGGACAGACAAAACGGCTGTAAAACATAATGATTAAATTAGTAATTGTGTCGGCTGCATCAAACCTAATGTGAATATTTCAGGTTTAGTTCCTGCACCTTTTATGTGTTGTCTGTTTTTAACCAAATGCCTTTTCAATGATACTGCCGTGTTTTGTATATAAAAAACAAAACAAAACCATGTTTTTATGTCTTTTTATGTTGTACAGTGTTTATATGCAAGAAAATGATGATAATAACGATGAATGATGTCTGTAAAGGTGATATTATTCTATGCCTTACAACTGATCCATGTTCTCTTAAGTGAGTGTTACTGACGTGTCTTCATTTTATTTCGATTTAGAAGCAGTTTAAGCATCCAGATCAAACATAACATTGTAAGTATATATTTAGTAACTTCTGGTATGTGTCATGGGAATTCTTGTATCGTTGTTTAATAACGACATTGTGCTGGAGTTTTTGGCCCTGCAGTGCTGTGGAAGTATTTGGCTCCCTCTGTCTTTGCTTTTCTGTTACGTTTAAATATTTTAGATGAGCAAATTGTTTTTTTTTTGTTTTTTTTTAAATCAGACAAAGCTAACCTGAGTAATTACAAAATCTTGTTGTTAAATTATTATTTTGTGTTTCAATGGAAGAAAGCTATACAAAACAAGCTGTTGGATTGGACAGCTTTTGTCACTTGGCTCTATAGAATGTTTTCTTTATGAGTGAATATTTTTTTTTTTTGGCTGTCAAATGAATGTATATAATGATGTGTGCTTGCAAATACAAATGGAGATTTCAGAACTTTAAGTCAGAGTTTCAGCTTATTTCTCTGGCACTGTAAACATAAGCAGCTTGAGGAATCATGCAATAAATAGTCACCCTAATATTGCACTTTCGTCAGTGTGTGTGGACATTAATTACTGAATTATGTGCGTTTTTTCTATTGAAATCATAAATGTATTCTTCTTAGTTTTTCCTGCTTGTAAATTCAACCGCGGTGGGGATGAGAGAGTTTCTGTTTTTCCTGCAGTAGCCATGTGGTCAGCCTTAGCTTCATTTGTATGTTCAGTATTTTTATGATTGCAAATAAAGTGTGAATTTATCTCTGACTCATGAATAAACCTACATCTCTGAACATGCTTGCTCCACAAATGCTTACCGAAACATTCAAACACCACATGTGTTACACTAAAACAGTTTCTCAAATAAACTGCCATCCAATTTTTTTGTTAATTTTCCGACAGCAAATTCCACAATTACTCCAAACTACAAAAAGATTATTTCTGTTTCCATGGCAAAAAACCCCCATAAGAATAGCCTCACTAACGATCTCTACCGCGATCGTGGTTGTGAGGGTATAAAAATAGTGCCAAACCACACTGAAGTAAACTGTTGAGCCCTGATTTCTGAGCTGTTTGTCTGAAACGATTGCACTGAGACTCGCTGACTGACTCGCTGGCTGTCCTGTTTCACCAAATAAGGATTTGTTACTGCCTGCTCTTTGCGGCCAGACAGCTCAGAGTGCAACATCCTCCCAACGCTCCCACTGAGCTCTTAGTCTTGTAAACACAGCCGGAATCAGAGATGCCTTCCAGCTACTTGACTCTGGAAGCATCTCAAAACCCTGCAATGTCACAAGATACATGCACATGACTGAAGACATGATAAAAAGAAATATTTGTAAAAAAAAAAAAAATAAATAAAATAAAATAAAATAGTTTCCACCACGACTCACGGAGATGTTGGATTCACTATGGGGTTCAAATTGCGAGCCACTTTTACATCTTTTTATCTTATGTCTTGTTTAAAATACACATTTAAGGTAAGTATATCCGGATAATGATTTCATGCTTCAGCTTAATTTTTGAAATTAAACGACGAAGACAACCCACTATGGAGTGGTTTACCGCTGATTAAAACATACAATCATGTTAGAATGGCCTAGTTAAAGTCCAAAGGCAAAACAAGCAGTGAAGCGGCAGCTGGTCAAAACGTAGCTCAAGAGGCTTGTGGATGTAATTGCAATGGAAGGCAGTTCAAAGCAGTATTAATTCAAATGCGCAGCACTCATTTCTGATTTTTGTTGTAAAAAAAAAAAAACAAGCTAACATAAACATACATTTCCTTCCACTTCACAATTAAGAACAATTGTTTTTGTTTTTGTCCCATTAAAAAAAACATTGAGGTTTGTGGTCATAGTGTGAATTTCTTTTAATTATATTTAGAGGATGAATGCTTTTGGAGGCGACTGTGTAAGAAATTGCTTTCACATTATATTGAATTGGGGAATATTTTCTTTCTCAAAACTGCACCATAATAAAGATACCTGAATTTGTCTGGATATTCAAAAAGTGTTTGAAATATATACAAGTTTCAGTCTCTCGCTCTCTCAAGAAATGTTCAACAAATGAGTTTAATGCCATGGGACTCCGGTGGATCATATGAATCTAATCATGCTTTTTTTTTTTTTTTTTTTTTTGCTTCTAAAGCCTCACAGCTCCGACAACAGCATATTGTTTTATAACCAAAAATTGACATCTTAAACCTCTTAACGTGCAACTAGCCAGCTGTGCTCCAGATAACAACCCATCTGGCTGCTTGTATCTTCTCCAGTCTTGGCGATGCACTTCCATTTAACTCGTCATATTCATAAACTTCTTCATCATTGCTGCTGTTTGTGAAACATATGGTTGAAAACAAGTAAAACAAACATCAAAATACACCGCTACATTTACATTTAACTCTAATACTGCAATATCAACATTTCAAGATCTGAAATGTTACTTGAGAGGTTTCTCATGCAGGTGATAGTGAGACCACAGCGCCCCATGCCGGACAACGACGTGAATTGCAACTAGCCTTGATCGTTTAGGTTTGCAAAAATAAAACTTGCGTTGCCATAAATGTTTCCAGTGTGGATGTACTTACATCTAGAGTGAATTTGCAGCAGTGATTTGCCCTAAATGATTAAGTTTCTCTGTTCTCAGTCTATCTAGTTTATCATACAGGATCCTGCAGGTTTTCTGTAGGATTTAGTTCCATGATGAAGATGGACATGGAAGCATTTCTATGTTTATTTGTCTTTATGTCCTGAAACAAAAATTCATACTGAGAGGGACAATGATGTCTTATGTACATAATATAGACTAGAATTACTGGATTTCTACAAAAAGCATCCTTGCATTTCAAAGTATGGATGACGCCAGGCATTCCAACAAAGCTGGCCGAGAAACAGGCCCGCATCATCACAGATCCGTCACCATACTTAACAGTGGATGAGGGTTTTTTCTACATCCTATTTTTATGTTGTTTTTAATGTCAAAAAGCTAAACTTTCACTCTCCCATACAAAAACAGACTTGGAAAATTGTCAAATTAAAATCTAGACTGAAGGATTAAAAATCATGGATATCAAGAATATTTGTATGTATGGATGAAAAGATCAACAGATGAATCCACTGGTGTGTGGAATGATTGTCATGTTGACAAGAGGACAAGAAACATTTAGAAATAACTGTGGCATCTATAACTAAAAAACACAAAAACAGGAAAATGAAATAAATATTTCTTGATTTTGAATCGTCTTCCACTCCAAAATGGAAGGTTGGATTTTTCAGGCGTAAATTTGAGCACATCTCTACCGAGTGGAGGCTGCTTTACCTGACAATACCACACAGACACAAAGCTGGGGCTTAAACATTTAATCTCTCTATACAATATATTGTTCTAACTCTCAGTTGCATTTTGATTATAAAATTGGAAACGGTCATTAGAAACAAAACGACATTTTCAAGCTAAAAGCCTTCTGCGGAGAATGACAGGCACATTACTCTTTGCTTTTTCTTTTTTTTTGCCCCCTTTTTTCTCTCTCTCTCTTCCCCATTTTCACACCATGTAGCATTAAAACTGCATTCACACATCAGAACGTTGAGAACTTTCACAGTCACATGGCGGCCAGGTAACGGAGGAGTCTGTACCAGAGGAGGCGTGGAAAGATCACCGGCGTGTGGGAAGCGATTTGAGCCCACGGGCGAGTGATGTGCGTCGCCTGGACGATGAGCCTCCTGCCCGCCGGCCGCGTCGTCTCGTGAACATTCATGACTAACCGCAGGAAGGATCTTTAGTTTTGTGTTAGCTACACATACATTTTGTTTTTTGACTTGTAACCGAGTGGAATACAATGGCTGAAAATCAGAACCAGGACAGAATGAAGAACTTATCAGCTGGTTTAAACAAAATCATGCCTCAAAACAAAACCTTTTTTTTTTCTTTTTAAATGCGACAAACTATTTTCATCAATGTTAGTCCCATTGAAATTGAAGCAGCTACAGAGTTATAAACCGAGAGTGAAATATGACAGGTGAGCTAATAATACACCATGAGTCAGAGCTTGTGCGTAAAAGCCGATGAAACCTCTCGATTTCAACAACAAATCGGTCGCTGAACTATTCTTAATCAGCTTTTTCCTTATATTCATAAGTCAAAATTACCTACTCTTTCCGACGCAGACAAATTGGTCAAAAGTGAGACCCGAAAAGCCAACAAAGTCTTATTAATGCCATGATTTCTTTCTTTCTTTTGTTTTTGACTTTTAGGCGTTTCGAGTTCATGGTATCTAAAAGTTGAACAACAAAACGAAAACACAGCAACACAAAATGAGAAAATATTCATAACGAAAATAGCAGAGATTACTCCAACTTTTCTACATTCATCTCCTTTCGTTCAGCTTCAGATGTTCCTTTGAAACTGTATAATAGCTCCTTGAAACGTCAAACAGGAAACGCATTGTCCTCACATCCTCCACTCAGCAGTTCGTCTAAACTCAACCCCCCGCCCCTCCCGCCCAATCGATCGGCGCTTTGCTGTTGGCCCCAGGACGAGTCCGTCGAATCCGCACCGGACCAGCTCAGACAGTGGGAGGCGTGCGGCCCTCCCAGTACTTCTCGTACGCCTTCTGGAACATATCCTTGCACTGCAGCTTGGCGTTGAGCCGGGAGCAGATGAGGAAGGAGCCGCCCATCTTGCGGTGCAGCGAGTACGTCTCCTCCGGAGGCGGGGTGAGCCGGTGCTTCAGCATCACCGGGATCAGGTTGTGGATCCTCTCGGTGGTGGACTGGGCGCCGAAGTCGAAGGTGTCGGACGACGCGAATGCCTCGCCGAGGATCATCACCGCGTCCACGTGGGCGTTTATCATCGCCTGATGAAGAAGGCAGTGTAAGGGTACGTCCCCACATTCTGAGCTGTCTTCGGTAAACAGAAGATGTTAAACAGGTGAAGAAAAACATCATTACCTTGGACTCGTATCCTGTCAGGAACTTCATCTCAATAGATCTCTTTAGCACTCCCTCTCTGTCGCCTTCGGAGGCGGCACGGATAATCTGGTCACATGGGAAGATTAAAAAATGTGGAGAAAATATTTAGTCTCCTAAATGAATTCCAGCCAGAACAACACACCAATGAATACAGCTATGAAGAGAACCCTTCAACTCTTATCAAATAATCACCTTACCTCTACGTAGACATCTGTGAAACTTTGATCAAAACCCCTAGTAGCACCAAAGTCCAACAGCGCCACCTAGGGATACATAACAAAACAGTCATTTGTTTATTTTACCATAATCCTCTCCTGAAAATTTTTTTCTGCATTGAGTATTCAGCAAAACAACCATAAACGTTCATGTATTTTACCGACATTTTATGCGATCGACCAGCACACAAATAGTGTAGGAGTATGAAGGAACAAAAACAACCTTTCGAAATAAAACTCGGAAAAGTGTGATGTCTGATATCCCTAAATAAAAACCCAAAGCTTATAGTTAATAAATATAAGTCTATAGAGGTTTGTTAGCAACATTACAGAACAAACAAGAGAATGAAGCCAGATGACTAATCAGAGAAGAACTGAAGCGCTAAATGAAAATATACACATACCCGCCACACTTTTCAGATTTTTATTTTTAATAAAAATGTTGAGAAAGATTTTTAGTTTTCTTTCACTGCAAATTCATGCATAGTTCTTTGTGTTGGTCTATCAGAAACAAGCCCATCAAAACACACTGAGGCCCGTTGCTGGACCGGGACAAAACCGGGCAAAAGTTCGAGGGGGATGAATATTTTTTTTGCAAGGCACATCATCTACACGGTATTATAACTAACCGGCTTATTTAGGCTATGAGCAGACTCACCTTGTGCGTGTTTGGATCGTAGAAGAAGTTGGACCAGTTTGGATCGGTCTGCATGTACCTGAACTCAAACAGCTCTCTGAGGCACAGAAACAAGATGTTCTGGCAGATCTGAGGGAAGAAACAAACACTTCCTGTGTCTGGTTTCGCTAACTGTTAACGCCAACTGCAACGTATTTATATTTACTTATAGCATACAGATTGTGGTGTTACTGAAATGGGATAAGTTGGAACATAGATTGTCAGAATGCTCTAACGGGACGGGGTAAATCATTAGGCTCACCTCGTCCTTCTGCTCCTGCGAGAGGCTCTCTGCCTTGTCCAGGGGAAATCCAGGAACCAGTTCAGTAGTCAGGACGTGGCTGCTGCTCAGCTCTTCGATCACCTCCGGCACGTAGAAGAACGGGTCGTCCTTCAGCAGCTCCCTGCGCCAGAGGAGGGAGATACAAGCATCCATGAGCCCCAACGAAGCACACAGGCAGCTCGTACTATAAATCTGCATATCACAATTTACATTGTATTGTACTGAGCAAAATGATTGAGTGCAATCCTATACAAGACTTAAAAAATTAGAACATTTAGAAAGCAATGAGAGAAAACACATCTGTATTTAATAGAATTTTGTTTGCTAAATATGAGCCATTTGTGCTCATATTTGTTTTTTATTTTATGTATGAAAAAAAAACAGAACTCACTCCAGAGAAGAGATGTAAAAAAAAATCCAAAAGCAAAACACAGCAGGGGCAACAAATACCCCTGCTGTGTATGACTTAAATATAGGCTGCCATCTGATATATTTAAGTTGTTTTCTACTGACTAAAGTTTTATGGCAAACATTAGAGGACAAAAGTGTATAAAGTTTGAAAATATTTTTTTCACAATCGATTTTCAATTTTCTGTACTTATCCAGACATGAAAAAATGATCAAATCAAACGTCATACTCTTAAAAAGAATTCTGTGGCATGTTTCCGATTGCACCACAAGGTGGCAGTAATGCTTCAATCTGAACACAGCAACTACTGTTAATTTCAAAACAAGGGTGCTGTTTTTCTGACTAACCTCCTACAACTAACCCAAACTAAAAAAAAAAGTAAAAAAAAAAAAAGGATTGTCCATCCAAAACACTGCTCTAGTGCAGGAGAATTAATCTGTTCCACATTCTCCAGATCTGTGGTAGGATGACTTCAGAATAATTGAATAATTAAAACACAAGGGATGTAAAAAAAAATAATAATAATAACTACATTTTCTTCAGCAGCTGTTATAATATCCACACAGAAAGGCTTGTAAATGTAAAACTACCAAAAGGCAACATGAAGGGGTTTCTGCAGATATATATATATATATATAAAAATAAAAAATCAAATTTTTTCTAAAGTACCTGAACTTTTTTGCACACTGAGCTTCTCTGATGTAGTCGCATTCCAGGGCCAGCTCTCTTCTCATTACATCTATCAGATGCTCCGGAAACAGACCTAAAGACGAGCAAAGAAAAAACTAATTTAAGAAGAAAAAAAAACAAAACATTTACCAAATGTTTTAAGCGTGTGTTAATAGCTAGATTTCTTTCCCCTTAACCAAAATGGACTAAGAGTCAACGAAGTCTCCAACTTGCAATGACACAATCGCTCTCCGAGACGTTAAGCAGATGTCTGACTAAGTGAGAGTAATGCAGGTTTTAGAGGCCCAAAGGAGATGAAATAAAACAGAAATGAGGGGAGCAGATCGGAGGAGGTGACAGGCATGCTGTTGGTTAGGTTGCTGTGTGTTGGGATGGGTTCGGCGAGTGCGTACCCTCAGGCAGAGCGTTGCTCATGTTCAGCACAGTCATCAAGTTGTTGACGTCACTGTTGATGCTCTGAGCCACACCAGGATACTGAGGACAGAAACATACAAAAAAAAAAGTAGCTTTATTTATTTCAACTCAGCAATTTCATTTCTTAAACTCAATCTCTTTAATATATAGTAGTTCTACTACAATTACTCCTCCCTCATGTTAGTTGGACTTGTTCTACAGAGACTCTGACCTGACTGTAAACAGATCAGAGGGATCAGATTATGGATGGTGTACACACACTCTCTCCAGTAATCCTGTTGGTCCTAATAACATGGGAATATCCTGCGTCCACACACATGTTTACGTCCTAACCTGTATCTTCATGGCCACCTCCCTGCCGTCCTTCATCCTCGCCAGGTGCACCTGCCCGATGGAGGCGGCTGCAAACGGACGATCCTCGAACGATGCCAGCTTGTCCCTCCAGTTTGGACCCAAGTCGCTGTTCAGCGCCTTCTGCAGACGGAGAAAAACAAATGTCTTTTGCTTTTTATGCCCTCACTGTACCTTTTTAAGTGATTTTAAATGAATAGTACAAGTACTATTACTTCATCAGGCAATTGAAAATTCCAATCAGATCCCAAATTAAAGAAACAAACTTTGTTTAGGACGTTTTTTTTTTTTATGTAATCCTCAATCTTCTTCTCAGACCTTTATGGCCCCCATATGAATTAAAATGTCCACTTGGGAACTAGGGATTGATGAATAACTCAGTCAGAAGATAAGCTCGGGTCCCTTGCCATGCTAGCCTATGAGGATTTAGCATGGCGAGTTGAGCAATTCTTGATCGGCGCAGGCAGAGCGTCTGGCACAGATAATGGAATTAAAGTTATCAAGTTTTTTTCTGGTAGCAAAGGCAAATACATAGTTCAAGGAAAATTTATTTGCATTTTAACATAAAGATACAATGCTGAAAATGTATATCCATCTTAATAATAAATGAAAAAGTCTCATCAATTACAGAAATAAAATCCTTCTTATAATTGCTGAGCAACTTTTAGCTTCTTTCCACTGATATTTTAACTCATAATCTTAGGGCTCCTTGTCATCACCCTAATCTTTATGTCCCTACACAGATTCTCTATCCGATTCAAGTCGAGACTGGTTCCACCACTTCAAAATGCCAATATTATTTTCAATCATTAGAAACATGTTGGTAAATGTAAAAAACTGATTTAAATATAAATTTTTAAGTTTTATGTAAAGCCGGCGTATGACTAATTTACATTCTTCAGGAAATATGAAGGTTTTTGTTGGAGGGAAGACACTTACCGTCATTTGTTTGATTGGCATGAAGTCAGCGCTCTGCCTGACACGCTCAAAGATCTTGGCGAGTTGAGGATTGATAAACGCATCATCTAAAACACACAGAAACACAACATGTTTCTCAGCAAGGCATAGAAGCTGAACTGAAAATTTGCAAAAGAAACATTTTTTCAAAAAAGTATTGAATCTAAGGCTTTTTTTTAGATTATCCTTTTAAAAAAATCCTTATTATACTAAGACAGGCACACAGAACAACATAAAATCTCATATCTCTACCGGGAAATAAATTCTGATACACAGATTAACTGCGCAGGTATAGGAGCATCAGACTATTTGGCAAAAACTGCGCTCTACTTGGCAGTGACTACGATTATTATTAACCTTTGGAACAGCTGGGACCTCTGAAGGTGAGCACTATTTTGGACTTGTGGTGAAAGGGAACAACGGTTGATCAAGCCAAGAGCAGCATTCCCACTGTGACAGATAAATGTCAGCAGAGGGCAGTCAAGCCTGCAGCGATTTTTATTATTTCACTCAGCTTATCTGCACCATTCACAGTATCTGAGGCTACAGCCCTCCTCCGTCATTATTTAGGAATCACCTTGTCGCCGGTTTAAAGATAGCCGTCCCAGCTCTGCCGTCCATAACGCGCGTGTGCGCCAGGTCTAACCTCACAGGAAAACAGTGGGAAGATTATGCCCTTTACTTGAGTACGTACTGCTATGTTTACTCATTCCCTGAATTGCGCTTTCCAAGTTTGGACCAGCATGTTTATGGTGAACATGAATACCAAAGGAGGGAGCTAACCAGGACAAGGTCAAGCTGTGGGACAGGCCAGCGGTGGTAAACAAATTCAGGACGAGGTGTTTATTGCCGTTACCTGAGCTGGGTTCATAACTTCGCCGCGAGCATGTCTGCTGAGGTTAGCGGTGTACGTTAATTATCTGAAGATTGCTTGAAAGCAAATAAACCGTAATCCACAGGCAGGTCAGTGTCAGTGTAAAAGATCTGACAGAGAAATTATGCAGACATGGCCATAAAACATCTGTGTTTTCATTCCTTTTGCACAATCAGTTCAAAAGCAATGCCTCCCGATGACGAAACACATTTAGGACGGTCTTAGAGAGACATCAAACTCTTCTAAAACACTTTGTGAATCACAAACATTATCTTGAGGTTTTGAATAAACCTCAAGATATTAATTTTAAAAATTATTAATTTAATGTTCTGTAGCTCACCTTGAATACTTAGAGCTTGTCCAAGTTTAAGAGCGGCTCCTCTGACTTTGCACAAGGTCCTGACGATGCGCTCAGCATTGGCCTCCGACAGGAAGGGGCTGGAGTCCAGAACAGATTTCTTACTTTCACCTGAAAAAAAAAACCATTTTATTTGGGTTTCATAGACATAGGCTTGAAACAGTGGAGGATTCTGATTCACATCTGGCAGGTGTTCATTAAAAACTGATGTAACACAACTGGTTAAATGCACAACGTGTAACTTTTTTTCGATACATTTAAGGGCGATTAGACATGTTTTCGGTTCTACGAAGGTCTCGGATTTTGTTAGAGAACATCAGTGAACAAACAGCGTCATGAAGATAAAGAAACACAGCTGAGGAGTGAAGGAGACATCAGTGGAGATGTTTGCAGCAGAGTTGTCTTATACAATAATATCTTTAACCTTCGAACATCTCACAGTTCTGTTTCCAGTTTTCCACAAACTACATAGCAGACACTGTGAACACCCGGGAAAAGTTGTTGCAAAATGACGGTGCTGTGGGGATGCTTTTAGAAACTCTGCAATCCTGAAAAAAAAAAAATGGCCGAGGCTGCAAAAGACTTGAAACTCGAGCAGCTGCAGAACATCTCTAAACATGAATACTAAAGAAAGCATAGAAAGATCCAGATCTAGACCTAAATCCAACCGAGAATTTGTGGCAAGAGGTTGCCTGTCCACTCTTGACTGAGCTGTTTTGGAAAGAAGAATGAGCAGCGATTTCACTTTCTAGATGTGATCGAGACAAACTCCAAACGATGTGCAGCAGGAATCTGAATGAAGAATTACGATTTTTATCAAGGCCTACTTTGTGTATGTGTATCACATGAAGTTCAAACAAAGTACATTAAAGTTTCTGGCTGTGACGTGACAAGATGTTAAAGACTGTTACTCCTGCAAGGCAGTGGAAGACAGCAGCCTGAGGCGGGGTCTGTTTAGGACACACCAGTATTGCTGACTTGTGCCACACCTTTGACCCTTTAAGCTGCCTGAAGGAGCTCTGAACGAAATGACAACTTGGTTTGGCCACAGTCAAAATACGCCAGATCCTGACAAGATGGATTCTCTCATATTTCTGTAAAAGTAAACAAGGAATGTCCTCAGTTGAAAAAAAAAAAAAGAAGTATCTGAACCCGACCAAACATTATAGGTATTTCAAAAGGAGCCGCTTTCTAGCTTCCAACCTCGTCCAGAACAGAACACGACCCGCTGTAGTGTACACCTGTGGGGACAACAGACTGCAGGGTGTCGTTTACAAAACGCGCTGAGGTGGGGGAGTGTTTGTACGTATTTATGTCAGTGGGCCGTCAGGTAGACACCTTCGGAGGCTTTAACAAAGATTTACCCGTCGCTCGCTCATGAGTATGTTCGGAGCGTTCTCGCTGGGATTAGAGAATAAATGAAGATAAAAATACCGGCCAGCAGATGCACAAAAGCCTGGGATTTACGCCTGGGAGCTCTGTTTCAGTTTAGGATTAGTAGGTCATTGGAACAGAGAAGCAATGCTTGCTTAAGAGGCGAGCTCAGCAGGGAGGCGGTTTTTGAAATGTGAGTAACATGTGACAACATGCATGAGAGAAGATGAGATGTTCTCTTCTCGAGTGGAGAAGAATACATAACATACAAGACATGTCTAAATACAGACATTCAAAACATTAATATTCACACCAGAATAATTATTTTTACTTCGATGTGTTCGCTTTACCTGCAGCTCCGTTCATTCCGATGCTCTTCTTTGCGACTTCTGCTAGGGCTCCAATGCCTAAACCTACAGCTAAACCTGTGCAGAAATAGAGACACACACACAGATATTCCATTAAATTAATTTATAAAGAAATAAAACATCAATGCATTTTTACACATAGGTAAAGATACACTCAAAGCAGCAGTGTCACTCAAAAACGGCGCCATGCAGTGACCTGAAAGAGCCTTCCAGTCAACCTGCAAGCATATAAACATTGAGTGTTTCTCTGTGTGCAAAGTGAGGCGTTTAACTCTTTAGTAAATGAAAGCTCCGCCGTGGAGCAGAGCAATGCAAACCGAGCCGCTTCCTTTGAGGAACCTATCTGTTGATAATAAAAACACGAAGCAGAGGATTGTTTGTGAACAAGTTCCTCCATGTCGAGCTTTCACCTTACGTAACCTCGCATTACATAATCTGCTAGTCAGCGGCTTGCGCGGACAACAAATCTGAGCCGTATCGCTGTGTGGATAAAAAGGAGGACGCTCTGCGTCTTTACTGCCTGACATATCCTCAGCAGCGATGACAGCCTAAACGTACGGAGTCTGAATACATGAACCCAGCAAAATCCTGTTCTTTTAATGCCGATGATAAATGCGCAGAGGCAAAACAAAAGACAGACTCCTAATCGTGCAATTAGAGGCGAGTGTGAATACATCTCTCTAAAGTCAGTGTGTCCTCATCCCTGACTGACAGGTACTTTTCCAACACGAGCACAAGCACCTGTCCATCATTTGATCCAACGGTGTAGCAATGTGTTTACAAAAATACTGCTCTATACATGTGCACTGCCAAATGCTGTCAATCGACTATTATTTACACATGCCATTTTAGAATACAGCTGGAAATAAATGAAAACATCTATAATTATTTAAATATGGCTACAATTTATAAAACACATATTATACAGTAACATTTTAAATACCTTTTTAAGTCATACCTTAAAAGCATATACAATTATTTCAATATTTATTTGCATTATTCTATTGCCCCTGTGCTAAATTGCATCTTGAAATTATTAAACCTGTATATATAGCCATTTTTAAGAGCAAAAAACCTATATTGAATATATCAAGTCTCAAAAATTTACATTCTTTTTTGACTATTTTCAAAGTGTGAAGGCTCCCTTTCTGAAACAGAAGGAGCCTCTAAGTAAGGCCGACTAAAAACAGGAACCACTTCCACATCTGGATTACGATGTTGCATCCATGATTGTCCCATCTTGCTTCTCTTTGGCTGACAGCTTTTTGTTGGCAAAAAAAAAAAAGACCTTAACTGAATTAAGTTAACGGGATGCGTGACTGATTAGTGCCATAAAAAGAATAGTGAGCACTTTTGCTGCAAAGCTTATCTATCCAGGAAAGGGTGATGAACTGAAGGTATACCCTCAGATCCTCTCATCCATAAGGCTAGAAAAACACTTTTTTTGCCCTGGATTACGAAGCAATTAGAAACTTAAAATTAAGGGACAGAACAAGGACACATGCCACAGCTGCAGATGACCAATCAGCTTCTTATGAGCACAAGGTTTATCAAGGAAGAATATAGACAGGTTTTATTTTAATGATTGTATTTCAAAAGAGTTCCCTGTAAGCTAAATAGCTTCATATTTGGGTCTTTTTTTTTTTTTTTTTTATCAGTGTAGGCTAATTTGGTAACACTTGGAAATAAACATCTGCATCAGAGTATCAGCACTGGTCGGAAACAGCATTGAAATCACCTAATCTATCTTTTTCAAAGACCACAGATCAGAGTCCACACAGCAAACTTTTATACCCCAGTCGGGATTCCTGTTTGCTAGGTTTCCAAGCCACTGAACTCAGACATCACGTAGTGTAATTTCTTTCTTAAGAATCATACAAATCTTCACTCAAAATTAAGCTGGAGACATGCTGCAACTTTTGTCTTAGACTTACCCAACAATTCCATAATTCTATTTGTTTTTGAACTTTTAAAATATACATATATATTAAAATATTTTGTAGTACATTATTGTATAAATTATACATTTGCTTTCCACAGTGCACAGCTTATGCACCCATTCTCCTGCTGTAACATGATTTTCTCACCCAAAAAGTCCCCAAAACCCTCAGCAAAATCTTTGAAAGCAGTGAGAATCACAGCAACGGCAAGAAGACGTCGGAGCTAAGTTGTAGCCACGGAAACAAGCCAACCAAGTCATGACTATAAACCTTGATGCTGTTTTGTTTTTCTTCTCCCAATACTAAAATGTGTACATTTACCACACACAGCTGTGTGAAAGGTAAAGAACTTGATGACGTTTCTTACTGACCGTTACAGGAGAGCAAAGGACGAGCAGAGGCCACGTTAATAAACCTGCTCTGCCCACACTTTCCAACACCTTCTAAATGTTACTTATGACTGTCAACATGCTGAATCGTCGCTCAGCTACCTGCTGCATCGCGCTGTGGCCCCAGTAGATCCTGCTGGAATGGAAACGAGCTGCGGCGAAATTCTGACGCACGTGTTTGTGTCGGCCGTCCTCTCCCGATTTATCCCAGACCGCTCTGGTTTACTTTTGTTCGCTATATAGTCGCTTTCAAAGTTCCAGTTTAAAGCTAAACTAAAATTAATCTCCTACTTCTTACGGTAAAGGCATTTCACAACTACAGCTGGCGAGCTCCAAACAGCACATTTGTTGTTGCAGCCAGCTACCGGCAGGCATGTCGCCTCAGTAATCAACCAGTTAATATCTGCTTGTAGTTCTCATAAACAGAGATCTCAAACTCCAGCCCTCAAGGGCTTGTTAACGGCAACTTTTACACGCGCCTCTGCTCCAGCACACCTCGTTCTAATAATTGGGCCGTCAGCGGGAGACCGCGGAACAAACAGGAGGCATGCAGAGTCGGTAATTCGGCCGTTTGTTTTGAGGCTCCATGGACTGCGGTTAGAGATGCGTGCTCAAAGAGAGGAAGACATCAAAAAGATATTATATTCTTTACTGAAAAATTTTAATTTAAATATTTCTTTTTTTTCTTTTATAAACATGACCTACTAATTGTGATTGTAAAATGCTGAGATTAAATAGTGGGATGGATGCAGGTTTGTTGCAGCTGTGAACCAGGAAAGGACTCGAGCAGTAATATAATCTAGCTCACTTATTGGGTTTTTTGTCATGGTTACAGTCTGCTGCTGATGTACGTGCACACTAGCAGGAGGGCACCCATGACCACAGATGTAGTCAGACTAACAGCGGATGAATCACCCGCAGACTCAGACGCAGAAATGTGGTCGTACCTCCGAAGTTGGCCAATCTGCCGAGCCGGGTCACAGGCACCTTCCTCTCTCTGGCTCGTTCGCTCAGCTGCGGACGACACAAAGTGACGAAACCTTCGCATCACGTTGTTAAACCGGGAGCGCAAAGCTGATGTTCACAGGGGTACGAGCGCCAGCTGTTGTTATGGGAACAGGAAATACCATCTGTTTGTGCGGCTTGGAGTCAGCCCTCTTGCTCTGGCTGGTTTTCTCTATGTCCTCAGCTGTCAGTCCTCCCACTGAGGACTGGTCCTGATGGTAGGTCCTGAACTGGCCGACCTGGTGTGGATAATTAACCTCCTGCAACACGTGCCTGCTCAGGCTGTGGTTATACCGCTGATGTCCAAGGAAATGCCTGTGAAACACGAGGGACACATCATTACCGTTAAATATGCAATCCGACAGAAATGCCGCTTAAAAATATAAACTGTTAACAGAAACAGACCTGGCATCTTGGTGGTAGGATCTTGTGTGACCATTAAACTGGTTGCTTGGATCTTTGTATCCCTCAAACATGGACTTTTTCCCACTCGTGTTGCTAGTCCCTGCTGTTCCGTCAGTCTCTGCGTGATCAGCTGTAAAGTCCGCGTGTTCTTCCCTGAACTCTGATGATGTGAACGCCGTCTCATCCTGAGGAAAATCAAACTCCAACTCAGAGGTGCTTTGCTGTTGGCCGGACAGCTCCTGGAAACAAACGGTAGATGTACACGGGTTACAAATCAACCAGCGAGATGCCGCTCTGTCGCAGATTAACTAACTGATAAAACGGAAACTTGCCTGTATTTTCGACATGGCTACAGACAGGCCTTGCTCTGCGGCTGATTGGACGCTCTGGGCAGCAGCACCGACACTTGCAACTCCTGAGTAGAAAAACAAAACAAAAAACAAAAAACACAAAGTACAACATTTCATTAGGAATTTAAAGGTATATATTTATCCTAAGTTGCTTACAGTTTGGTCTGATATGAAAGTTGCATTTTTCCCTTTTGCCATAAGCCAAACCAATACTCTCGACTGTGCGGTTTGTTGACTTGCCTGAGCTCCAGGTGTAAAACAGCAGGAGGCACATATTGGCAATGGAACAACTGTCCACCAAATCAAGCACAGATGCCATGAAAGCTGATCTGACACCATGTATATTTTATACATAATCCAAGCCATATGTTAAGCGTAAGACAAGACAGATTTTTACTGATGCAACACAAAAAGGGACCTTTTTAACATAAAAAAACATGAACTACGTGAATTTTAAAAATAATTTTGTACAAAGCTTTGGGTTAAGACGGCCTGTGTGACCCCGAGACATCTTTCTAGTGCGGCTGTTATAAGCTTATGTTGCTAGGGGACTTTCGAAGCTGTAGTCTTTCCTTTTCATTTACCCAATACCTTCAACTAATACTGCCAATAAGTACATGTTGGATTTTTTTTTTTTAAAGTACAGAAATCAGTGAAGTACCTTATCTTTCGCTAAGGTACTTGCGAAAGATAGATTTTTTTTCCTCAGATTTTTTCCTCGGTGCATAAATGAAGAGGAAGAAAATATGTTAATGGCTGTGCAAATGTTTTCCAGGAAAAAATTGGCGATGGCAGCATAATGCTGAAAGGATATTTTTATTTAGAAGAGACAGTGGATGGGGAGAAATAATGGAGGCTGGGTTAGAGGTGAACCAGCAGGAACATAAATCCAATGTCACAATTTCAATGGTTTAGATCAAAGCATATTTACATTGTGTTAGAATGTCCCAGTCAAAGTCCAGACCTAAAATCCAGCTGGGAATCTGTGAGAAAACCTGAAAATCCCAATTCACAGATGATCTCTGTCCAATCGAACTAAAACTGGAGCTTTTTTCCACAGTCAGCTAACCAACATGGCTAGATAAGTAGCGTCTCAATTCCCCACAATGTTAAATATCTAATATTTTGTTCCAGGTCCACATATGCTCCATAGTTGGCTGTATAAACTGCTAAATAACTTGCAAATAAAAAGAAATGTGGGAAAGGTGTTAGAAAGCTGTCACATAGTGTACATACCGGTCCCATTGCGCACAGCGTTGCTCTGGGTCTCCACCACGGCCTGGCTCAACTTGGCCAAGCCTCGCATAAGCAACATCATATCACCCGCCATGATGGTGCTGGACACAGAAAGAACAACAGAGATTAATGCTACTTTATACATTCAAGGAAATATAATAAATTAATATAAATAAATAAAAAAACCACATTCAGATATGTAACCCCGTCCACAGAAACAAAGACTTAAGGATGGACAAGGAAGCAAATGGAAAGGAATAAAACTTGTCAACACTCTTCGTTCCTGCCAATAAGTGAGCTCGCCAACAAACATACACAGCTGTTCTGACTTTAAATCGTCGCCTAAAAATACACGACCTCCACTCTGTCCCCTACTTGGATGAACACACACACACACACGCACACACACAGAGGGGGAAATGCGAATCTTGCTCGGGCGAGCTGTGAATATGCAGTCCAAGACTGAATCTGAAAATGTCACTGGACACGAAAGGGGAGGAGTGCAAAACAAACGCTGCAGCTATTTCAGGACACCAGTCACCGTAGGTGCACGTGTTTGGTTTATGTTCAAGGCCTGACACCGCACTGTACTGCTCTCAGGGTTTTTTTGTTTTTTATATACAACTGACAAGTTTGTGAGACTGCTTTCTATTAACCTTCATCTCAAAGACCTACCACTAAGCAAAACAGATCGGGGTTAATTCAGGCCACAAAGAAAATTAGATCTGCGAGTCTTATCCAAACAGTAGAGCTTTGATCTGCATTCCAGCGTGTTGCAATATTCTACCGCTGTTATGACACAGGTGATCCACCGATGGTGTGAAAATGTGCTTTGACACGACAGTCGAGACCGAGTCCAGTGGAAAAAGCTCATGCTGCTGAGTCTTGGTAAAATGTAAGCATGCGTGAAGCGCTATACATACACTGGCAGTCAGTAATTAGGTCATCTCCCTGCTTCAGGCCTGTTCTGTGTATACTACAAATCATGTGAACATGGGCGGAGAAAAGGAAAAAAAAAACTTAATCACCTATCTTATCAGAATATTAGAGTATTGTTGTTTAACATGTATTAGTTGGACTTTTGATCACGGCAAATGGCGGTGGCTTTTGTTTATGTTTTACAGGACTGGGAGGTAAAAGCAGTGAACCGTCATTTTCAGGGAACAAACCTGTTCATTAACAAATGAAAAGTTGGCTAATAACCTACGTTATTATGTAGGTTGTATCTTTTGCAAATATCACCAAAAATGGTTGTAAATAAAGGCTGGAATTAGATTCTCGAATTAAGCGATTATTAATTGTATAGTTGCCTTACTAAGAGTGAATGGTGGCTCTCTTTTAGTCCATTTTTCCACTACAGAAAGTTCGCTCACAAACACATGAATTTGTCTTTTGTAAACAAGTAAACATACCAACGTTCTTTCAGTCAGCTGACTGGCAGTGCTATGTTCCTCTATGCTCCATGAGAAAAGAGACAACTTTGATTACGTTGGTATTTTCCCTCTCACCTCGTCATAACAATACATTGTTTTCATAGTTGCCAGCATCAAGGTTCCAAAAATTATAGTAAAAAACAACAACAAAAAAAAAAAACAGTATATATTTTTTTTCAAACGTATTGTTTTTATGGTTGGTAGTTATTTTCAGAAAAACCCAGAAAGTGCCAAGAGTGACCAATTTCTGGTCACACTGCAGAGTGAGGCAGCGATGCCCCTCTCCCACCTGTTGCTTGCTGTGTGTTTCAATCAAAGAAGGCTCTCACAGTTTCCCCATGCTTATAAAGGTTAAATATTTACAAAGCAATAAAGAATGGTAAAAAAAAATACCATTAGATAACAAACATGAGATTGCAATGAGTTCAGCGTTTAGGCCAGAACTAGAAGGATTTGCTCTGTGGAGGGGAAAAAAGAAAACAGGCAGGAAGGGTGTGTTGTCAGGGCAACAGGCATGCATGTGGTCTTGGGATCGAAGTCGACCCATCAGGAAAGTGGTAGCAGTGACTTCATCCTAGCAGTTTTATTATTATCATCATTTTATTTTGAGTTTTTTTGTCCTCTCTTCAGTCCC
Source organism: Brachyrhaphis roseni (assembly GCA_903066815.1). Taxonomy (NCBI): domain Eukaryota; kingdom Metazoa; phylum Chordata; class Actinopteri; order Cyprinodontiformes; family Poeciliidae; genus Brachyrhaphis; species Brachyrhaphis roseni. The sequence continues at coordinate 329,023 of CAEFZY010001276.1, forward strand.
ATAAAAGAGCAACACATAAAACACACAAAAAAATACTTGTAGCAAATATTCCTATTAAAGCAATACATTTGTAAAATTATAAGCAGCATTTGCTAAGCAGCCGACTGCAGAGGGGCTACAGATACACTCAGTAGTTAGCTAATATCAACTTGCTGTTTGCTCAGTGTAAATTTCAAATTTATTTTTAATAAAAGAATATTTATTTTCTAATAAAATAGGTTTATTGTTCTTCAGAAAATAGCTTGAAAACTACCACTAAATTTAGCCGGTGTTAGCTCAGCGTTTTTATTTTTGGTCTATTTATCAAAGAAGCAAAATAAAACATTATATATATATATA